>JAQMRL010000002.1:138356170-138956170 GCA_035578175.1 Catonia carolina
GCCACTGTGTATACTGTTACCCGCTTGACTGTGATAGATGAATTTCGTTCGTTTTCCGATCACCGAGTCAACGACGCCAGTGTTTAAATTGATGTTGTGTTGCCTGATGAATTTTTTTATTTTATTATCGGCCGCAGTGCGGGTTGTTGGTGAAGAAAACTTTTCATATAGTTTCATCAGTTCAACGATGCAGTTTTCCAAAAGTTTCACGAAAACATAACCGCCGTGAAACACCCACTTGTTTCCAATATTGGTACGAATATTTTCAGACGTGTGAAGAAACCGCTCAAGGACGGGGCAATTGGCCGGCGTGTATATACCACCCTTTGTGTACATGACGATCCCGTGTTTCCTATTCGAGTTTACTCGGAGGAAGTTGGTCCAAGCCAAAAGACCGATGATGAAGTATTTTCCTTTGATTATGAACGCCGTCGGCCATACATCGGCTAGATTGCAAAATATACATTCCATACCGGTCCAAATTTCCGAATTCCATATCTGACTAGTAACGCTACTATATCCCTTTTCAGTGATCAATTTGAACATTTTCCCACCGATCAACACCGGATGAATGGGAATGTTGTGTGTATACACGGTGGCAAACACACCCAGAGTCTCCTTGCAGACCACAGAAAAATGCACGGCATCGGAAATACCCACACCCCGATCGTGGCTCGAATACAAAACTAAATCTGGATATTTTTCGAACAACAGCGTGAACATGTCGTTTTCACAAACGAGTATGTTGGTCAGCGAATTACGAAGCGACCACTCGAGATTCCTAACTATTCCGTGGCGGCATACGGAGCATGGTTTAGTTTTCATCGTCCAGTCCCTGTTCGACGAGTTTAAAAATCCGGTGACGTCCACCATCGTCGATTGTATAACTTGATACTGTGGACGGATGGTAATATGCTAGTGTTATTTATACCTTGTGACAAACCGCACCGTGAACGAACGGTGTTTTATTCTTTTCCCGTTGGCCAGTTTTATATGCGCATTATACGCGTAGTCCTCGTCCGCCTCCAAATAAAACTTCAGTTGTCGCTCGGTCACTCTTACCAAACCGCAATCTTGGTAGTCTATTCTTTCTAAAAGCAACACGTAACGAGATAACATTTCTTTCGAACGTTCATCTAAGAAACTCTGTTGTATTTGGCCGTCCATGGTAGTATTGAAAATGGTGTAGAGTGTGGCGGTTTGTGCTATTTAAGGAAAAAAATACAGCTTATATAAAAAATAGAATGGATATTTATTGTTTCAAGTGCAAAAAGCGAACATCGTCCATTGGAATGGAAAAGAAAAGGGTGAACAACAGATCACAAAATGCTTGGCGAATCGCTTGCTTGTGTGGCGACTGTGGAACGAAAAAATCCCTGTTTGTGAGACCAGAGGTTGATGAACGTGAAGGATCACCGTAACAGCGGTCGTAGTAGTTTGATTATTTCCTCCGGTTTGGTGATCTGTTCTGAAACGCCGAAGAATTTGTGAGATATTTTAGTGGTGTAAAGTTTCCATAGCATATCGGCGTTCATGAAGCATGTCTCTTGCTGCATGGATCCGTCGGCGTTGAATACTTTGGTCGGCACATATGGTGGCCTGCAGACATGCTCTGCATTTTCTAGATCGTCGTGTACATATATGCCGGTTGTCGTCATCATGCCGGAATAGCCGTGTGGTCTCGATTTGAACAACAATTGGTCGTCGTCGATAAATCCGACGTCGATGCCTTGTCGTGTAGAAGTGGAAGTGGATACATAATGTTTCTTGAGAAACGGGTTCTTTACCACCAAAAAGAGCAGAGAACAGATGAAGACCACAACACTGCCGGTGGCCAAAATATTTCTGTTTATCAAGAGCATTTTTTTAAAATAAAATTCGTTAAAACCTGAAATACGCGTCGAGTTTCGACACTAATGTGTAGAATTCTTTTTCAACAAAAAAACCTCTTACGTGTTTCCAGTGTGTCCAAACCACCATATCGAAATTCGTGGTTGTTGTCGAGGTTAAGATTGTCGAGTGGTTAGTGTTAAAAATCTTTTTGTCGACGACAAAATAGAACAGCTTATACCGTTTTCCAGACACTGACGAATACGGTTGTTCGATAGTCAGGTCAGGTATTACCATTTCACCGCCAAAACTGATTCCAGTCTCTTCTTGCAACTCTCGTATTGCTGCCTGTAGTCGCGTTTCATCCTTTTCCTTGGCGCCTTTCGGAAACTCCAGAAAACATTCGTGTCTAACCCAGGGACACATTGTTTCAGAAGGTGATTTTATTTCATCAACCGCGAAGTTGTTTAAACGGTTATTAAGATAATATGGGATGCGGCGTAGAACCAGACAATACATCGACTGCCTATCAACGACGATCAACCCGAATCGGTGACCAACTTTACTCCTCATATCAGTGATAATGCATTATCGGGCAGTTTGTAAGCGGATATATATCTCAACGTGTTCTCAATTTGTGTCTGGTCGTCTGAAAGAAACTCAAAATTCACACCTATATATTCCCTGACGAATTGCAGTTGTTTATCGGTATACGAGCTGGTAAAGAAGAAATATAGGAAAAGAAAATTGACGAATAGCGCCACGGCCGAATAAACGCTCATTTTTTATCAGAACCAAGACCCAAGATAGACGTCGATTTAATAATCGTTTGGGTGTGTATAATAAAATTTAGCAAATGACTGGTGGTTTTAGAATTCATACACACCATCTTTATCTTTTCGTCATTTGAATGAAAGTGATTCAGTCAGAGAGTTGTTAGAAAGTGGTTGGTTTTTGTAACACAAAATTATATATTTTCTTTAAAGTTTAAAATGATCAAACAAAAACCAATATTATTCAAGTGAATTACCTGCTATTTACACATATAATTGGTATACGCGTGTTTAAAACGCCACGTTGAAAGCTGTTATTACCCAATAACAAGCCAAACTCACAATCTACTTAAGGGAATACTTTTAGGGAAGCAAACAAAGGCTGATACTACTATGTTTAAGGTTTAATTTGAATGTAATTTTTCTTTCATTAATAAGAAATAAATTTATTAATAAGAAAAGAGTAGGTAACACCAAACATTTAAGACAACAATATGAAATACAAGAATGATATGATTTATTTAGTATAGAGATAATACAATACGTTTATATTAATGCCAATTATTAATTAATTGCAAAGTTGAGGTTTGAATTTCATTCGAAGTTGAAGAAAATGAAGTACTGTCACTCATCATGGAAGTATTACTCGGTGTATGTGGGTTTGATACGTTCAATTCAACTGCCATTGGATTGTCGATATCGTTCAATTCAGCTTTCATTAACCCTTCAGCTATGTTATATTTCACAGTTATTTGACTTCGTCGAGACAAACTCTTAAATGTGGCCGCGTATCCCAGAAATAACATATCGGTTGGATCACATGGCACTTTAACCAAGTTTAAGTTCTTTATTGAACATTTTATTTTTTTCAAATATTCCTCCATCATTTTGTCAGTTGAGTCCATTACGTGTTTTCTTTTTTTCCTAATTGGAGCCATTGTATCGACAAGAACTGGATTATATGGTGAAGCCACATCTTTTACGTTTTGTGGTGAATTGATATCACTGTTGGTGTTTGGGTTTTTAATACTATTTTCTATTTTGTGTAGAGTAACGGAAAAATCTGCCACACTCAGGGACGATTCCTTGTCGAATGTAGTGTTGAGCAAAGGCTTCGGATCATCATGTATTTGTTCCTGAATGCGATCAGATTGATTGTTATACGATTCCTCTAAATATATATCTGGATCAGGTTGCGGATTCCCGATAAGCTCCTGTTCTATATCCCATATATCAGATTCTTCGGAAATGTTCATCATAGCAAGAGCAAATGTGAACTAAAACATCCATTACGATGAGAAACGTTTTATATATTTACGTCGGCGGTTAAAGTGATTATTTTATTACTTTGGGGGTTGACTGATGAACCAGTCGAGAAGATATTTATTAAGTAATTAAATTTAATTATTTTCGAATGTGTTTTATAAGTTAAATATTTTAACATGGGACTTTTATATATATATCACAATATACTTAAGAAGTATTGTAATAATGTATAAATAAAAATCATCTGTTTAGTTTAAAATGTCGGGAGTCAAATTCTCTAGTCAGGTGGTCACATAGTGGTGATATTCAGTCAGGAAGGTGTATTTTGTTTCAAATTCAAGGGAATGTTTGAGAATTTTTACTTTTTATCACCGATTCGGTATCTATGTTATACCGAGAAATTCTTTTTGCATCCCCTAAGTGGGGAGTTATTTTCGATTTATTAATTGATCGCCTAGGTATCACAATATCCTTAAGGAACTGTAATGATTGAAAATGAATCCACCTTTTATTGTTTTCTGTATATCCTGATATCGCAGACGTTGTCGATTGAATTTTTCCAAATTCCACAGCTAACTGGTCTCTCAAATACTTCCACTTTTTCTTCAGTTGAATTTCTGTAAATGATAGAAAATATTTTTATTTGAACAAAACAGGAAATTAAATTTAACCATTCTAAATTCTATTGTGGTTTTTAAATACAAATTTTGTTTAGGGATCCTCGCATAAAAAATGAAAATAGTAAAACGTTTAGGATAGTCAGAACTTTCCGTCATATAGCCAATTTAGAGTCAGGTAGTCAGAATATATGGTCGGATAGTCAGATTTTAGAATAAGGTAGTCAGAATATATGGTCAGATAGTCAGATTTGTTCAGTCAGAAAGTCATATTATATGGTCAGATTTCAAGTCATATAGTCAGACTTTTCCGTCAGGTAGTAAGAATATATGGTCAGATAGTCAGATTTTTTTCAGTTAGATACCCAGATAATATGGTCAGATGATATTCAAGTCAGATAGCAGATTTTAAGATCAGATAGCCAGAATCTTCAGTCAGATAGTCAGAATATGTGGTCAAATACTCAGATTATACGGTCAGATATTCAAGTCAGATAGTCAGAGTCAGATTATTTGGTTAGAGAGTCAGATTTTAGTCAGATATTTAGACTTTCTCGTGGTCATGTAGTCAGATTATATGGTCAGATAGTTAGATTTTTCAGTTAGTTAATTATACTTTACTGACAGGTAATCAGAGTTTTCTATTTAGGTAGTCAGAATATATGGTCAGATATCATGACTTACTCGCTTTAACTTTTTCTGAAGTATCCATTTCGTCAAACCGAGGAAAAAGTTTCAAACATATCTCCTTCCAAGCGGCTGCTTTTTTTTTCAAATCCCTGTAGTCGGACGACGAAATATCCCAAATTGTTGGATGATTTTCTATTTCTGATATTAACAATTTAATATCCAACTTCAACTTAGAAAACTGAGAATATTTTAGATGTTTTTTTTGTTGTTGTTCTTGACTACTGTTTTTAAATGCCGGACTCGGGTACGATTCCTTTATATCGCATTGTTGTCGGCTCATAGCATCAACTGTTATATTCCGTACAGGATCATGGTGGACGCTTTTTTGTTGTGGTATTATATAATGTATATATTTCGGATAATCGGGTATTTGTTCCTGAATGCGGTCACATGCCACACCCGGGGATAATATTGGATCGTCGCTTGGTTGTTCCTTTATGGGTGTTGGTCCTATTCTGCGAAAAATATTCTCATATTGGGGTGGTGATGATCGTGTTTGTGTAGTAGTTTCGAATGTTGTGCTCAGCGAAGGCTTCGGTACATGGTTCTCGTCAAACTTCTCTTGTTCTCTATTCCATAATTCAAATTCCTCGAAAACCTTGCCGATAGGTCGGTATGTGTATGTGACGTGCGGCATATATGGTATTGAAACATTTTTCTTTGTCACCGTCGCCTTTTTTTTGTCTTTATTGGCACGTACGCTCATGAGAGCAAGATCAAGTATTAACTAAAATATCCTCTACGTTGGGAAGATTTTTATATATTTACATCGGTGCTAAACGTTTGGTTTATTTTGTTATTTTGGCTGTTGACCGATATATTAGAAATCGAAAGAATTTTTATTTTTCCTACACTTTCCATACGCATCGCTCATACAACTCTTTAAGCTTCTCGTCTGTTACGCCCTTAAGCGCCGGTTCAATTACAATTCTCCTGTCTTTTGTCATCGTATTACATTCTACCACTTCAAACCGTAGTTTCATTTGAGTCATGACAACATTGGCGTCCATTTTGAAATTCGACATCTTCACCCTTCCCTCAGCAACCTTTTGGTTAATCAGATTGGAGAGGTCGGATAGTAATAGTAGACAATTTTCCCCAACAACCAGATCTAATTGCTGTAGCAACACCGACGTTAAATCGAAACTCCAAATAACATCGTTTGTTTTCCTTTTCACGCTGCGCGGCAGTACGCGGATCTCACAGGACGCTTCATCAATCATCTTATGTTTCTCCACGTTTTCGTATTTTTGTAACCATATTAAGGTCGCGAACAGGTTAAGAGCGATATCCTCGAACTTGGCAGGGTTACAGTAATACGCCGAATTGTCAGTATACCGTCTCTCAAAAGGAACCACCAAGATCCTCAGCAGTGCCGCGAAGTCCAACTCGTAATTTGTCGTGTTCGACGATCCGATAAAGAGGCCTTTTATCGTGAAACTTTTACCCGAATCGTATAGCGTTCTGGTGTATGTATCGGCGCCTGAAACGATCATTTTCAACGATTGTGGATGTAATTTGTGGAAATCGTCGCAATAGATAACTTTAGCGTCCTTCGCCATCACAATGTCGGGCGCCAGTTGAGGTATGGGTTTGCTCAGAGTTTCCGGCGATATTGTCGAGAACATCGTGCCGAACATCTGTTTTAATACGTTGGAAAAGGTGCTTTTGCCATTTGACCCCGACCCGAAAAATATCACCGCTCTTCTGAATGTTTTGCCGAGAAGCGTATACCTCAGTAACCATAATATGAAGAATGTTAGCTCCACGTCATACGAAAATAAATCCAGTATATATTCCAGTGTATATTTCACAGGGCATAACCCTTCGGCTTTACATTGGTGTACCTCTTTCACTAAAGTCCAATTCTCGCGTATGTAACCGAAGCGAAGATAATCATCGGGCTCCGATCGCGAATCGTGTTCAAAGGATGGTACGATGTCATCGTATTTACATTTCTCGTTCTTGACGTGGTTGATCAACGGGATAAGCTTTTCCCATTCCAGATTCGAGCGAAGTCCGTTGAATAGCGGTGTATGACTGAAAAACAACTGGTGTTCGTGCCACGTCAAAAACCCGTCGCGAAATGCAATCACATTGCGTGGAAATGGTAACAGTGTTATCCTAGACCAACGACTTATTATATCGTCATACAAATCTTTTCCGGTCACCCTTTTTCTTCTTACGTTTTCTGAGTCATTTTGCTGCTCGACGTTAAATATTGACGATATCATTCTCGGTATGTAAAAACTTTCCATCACTCTGGTGGCCTCGAGCCAACAATCATTCTCGTAAAAATATCGCGAACCATCTCCCGTTGTGTGATACGCAGGGAAAAAATAACATCCCAAATCTTCTGGGGATAGGCGTGCGGCTGTCACCAAGTTATACGCCTTGACCGAAAACTCACATGGACCCACTTCATCGGCCATCCGGTAAATACCTTGAGATCGCCCTCTTTGTACTAAAAAATTTTTCACGAATACCTCCGGGCAAATGGGTCGTTTCTCCTTCTTTGACATTGTTAAGATATCGTCAGCCAAACTGTCGCATTGGCTTATAATTTTTAAGAATTTAGTTTTCCACTTTACCAACGTTTCTGGAAGATCGTGAAAGAGAAACTCTTCTAAGCAGAATGAGGCATCCATCTTTTGCATAAGTAATAGTAGTAATGCGAGGGTGTTGACCAACATTTCATCGTGAAACGAGTCGCGTCTCAGATAATATATAATTTCCGCTAGGATATCGTCTCTATTGAACGGGGTCAATTTCCTATATTCTTGTACCTCGTAGAAAACGTATTCATCATTAAATCTATATTTTGCATATTTGGCGTGTGGAAAGTTGGTATTTAGGTACACGATCCTGGTTCTATTGGTCGATTCCGGTTGGTTTTCATCTGGTGGTGAATGGTCAGCCGACGCCAGTGTCGTAGATTTATAGATCGGCTCGTTAGTTGTCGAATCCGAACCGATTTGTTTCGTGTGTTCAGCACTGCCTTCGGTGTGAATGATAAACGAGTGACTCGTTTTTCTGCTTCCATCATCCAAAATTAAAAACTTTTCCACTATATCTTCGCGGCGAAATGAGACGATTTCTTCGGACATTAATTCCATGATCGGGTAATATTTACATCCATCTGGTTTTGACGACAGCGGTATTGACCATGAAGCGGTGTTATCGATAGCCACATCGAATGGTGGCTCTATCATTTGTTTGACAATATAGCTGAACCAAATGTTGTCACCCCTACAGAGAATCACGTCTGGAATTTCAATGTGGATACCGTGTTGTGCATAATGGTAGACGTCGTCTAAACTACCCACATGGTCGGTGTTGGGTAGCAGTTTGGCACAAACGTAGATACGTGGCAATGGATTTACGTTCTTGAAAATGTATGCGATAGCGGTCTTCAGTGACGAGAATAGAGTAGTAATATCCTCCCGATCGAAAGTGATGTTTTTCAAATCAATATCCAATACGACATGATGTTTATACAAATGATTTAGTGAGATACTTATCGTATAGGGTAGATGAGAATTGTTTATTAATATTTCTATAAAATACGCACGCATCGAAGCAGAAGCGGTGTCCGAAAACATAAAACAATCATATTCGTAATTGTACGATTGCAGCTTGTGTATAATTTCATTCTGGCCTGTTATTCTACTTCCTCCAAAATAGCCTGCCACATTATTGGCTTTACAATATTGCTTCATCCTCCTTATAATATCAGACGTTTCCTTCATAATCCAACTCAATAATGAATTGTTTGAGGTCGTGTAAAACCTTTTTATAAGTTTCGTATATATGGTTCGAGTTTCTACACACCACACCCGGTAGCGATTTCATCACTTCGGAGCACATGTAGGTGTGAATCCGTTCTTCGATACCGGGGGCGTGGGACCCCCTAGCGAAGCTGCAAATCGACAAGCATGTCTTCTTAGCGTTGATTCTCTTTAAGGTTTTAATAGTGTTGTTTGGCGGCCATTTAATACCCAGTCTCCAATACGTAGCCAGACAACCGAGAAAATAGACCAAGTTGCAGATATACGCGGTTATATCCAAATGCGCCCGTTTTTGAATCAGTTTAGCGCAGTAAGTTTTCATTTTAGACGACGGTATCAGTTCGTCGGCAACATACGTACTCGCGGATTGTTTATTTTGTCGCTCGGCTTTGAGAAGTGGATGGACGCGTTTAGAAAACAGGCCAAACAACTGTTTATCCGGTATCGGGTGTGAGAAGCTGAGGATATAATTATAGGAACAACACAAGATGCGCTCATTATATTCATCTATCAAAAGTAAATCTTCCGATAGGCAATACGGAAACATATGAAAAGGTATCAGATCTATTATGGCGTCAATATAATTCGTTATTATGACACCGGAGAACGGCGTCTTCTTCATATACTCGGCAAGCGTTGTTAGCTTGCGCGGATGGACGAATTCCGATACGAACAAACCCGGGTAAAGAAATTTTCGGTTCGTTTCTTTTTCCGGAAGCAGGTTAGTCTTTTTACCGTGGTCTGAAGCCCAGGGGAAGCCGGTGGTTTGGTCGAAGGCCAGTATGTGGTTTGTAGCGTAAAGCATCCTGCGGCCGTCATTTGACAGATATAGAAAAGTTTCTATATTGTCAAAGGAGTCACCACCGCAGGTGCCGGTAAATCGATTATACCAGTCGCATTGGGTGATCCAAATTGGATCAATCGTATCGACAAGACATTTCAGGTAACAATTTTGAATGAAGTCTTTAGTCATTTTTAATTCGCTTCCGAACGACCGGGTGTGGTGTAGACGTAGACGCAGATTCTCGTTTATACCCACGGATTGGGTTTTTGTTTGCCATTGTTTTGGAAGTCTCAGATGGTCTTGGATCTGGTATATTCACGGTCACGTCGCTCATCCTGTTGTTTCTATGTCTAATACATTCCACTGTGGTGGAACCGTAGAGTATGAAAAACTTCTCGAGAGATATGATAAGTTTCATTTTTTCTTATTTTTAACGGAATGCGGCCACGAGACACCCCAACGAAATCAAAAGTCCAATTATTGCTATTAGTTTCCCTACGTTCATTTTTATACTAAACACGCTTTTAAAACGACCGGTATGAGCTAAGGCGGTGTGCAAAAACCACCGAATAACTGAGCGGTAAAAAAGTCTGTTGTAACAGCGGCACGTCGTATCGCAAAATCCTCTGCATTCGTTCCCAAATTAGGTTATCATCCTGGTTAGGTTTTCTCATTCTTATTATTTAGTTTGTTAATTTTTTTTAATCGACCTACATGAAACTTTCCGATATCAATTCCCACGAGTCGAATTTCTTATCGAAACCCAACCAACGCACCTTCATACGATTTCCTTTCTTTTGGAGAACCTTTTCCACTAGGTAAACGCCGTCGTGTTTAACTTTCGCCAGCTCCTCTTCGTAAAATTGGCCCTGGATTGAGTTGTCGTTCGAATCTATAATTCTATAGGTTACGGGCATATATTTGTCAATTACTTCGACAACTGTGAAAATAGCCGGAGTCCAGTTGTATGTGTAACCTTTTTCGAATGTCTCCTTCACTCGACTTATCCGCACTTTATCACCAACTTTGAATTTCGGGGATTTTCTTTTTCGTTTGGGCACGGGTCGATTTTCGTTCAACCTTTGTAGAATCTCGGCTTCGTTCTGTTTACCGACATCCAACGGCCTACAACCTATAGATCTGTGGATTTTGTTATTGTATCGGTCGACGATTTCATCTAAAAAATCTATCCATCTCCTGTGTCCTCTTATGAAAAATTCCTTATATATCCACTGCTTCAGCGTCCTTATTACCCTCTCCGCTATCTGACTTTTTGTATCGGAATGTGTACTATAGTGGTTTATATTATGTTTCGTCATCAGCCGCCCAAACGAGGTGTTGTAGAACTCCGTTCCTTTATCGCTTTGTATATTCTTTGGTGGGGCGCCGGCAGTGTTCAATATACCTTCAAGCGCCTCGGTAACCTGCTCGCCGGTTTTATTTTTCACGGGCACACACCATAAACGCTTTGAAAAACAGTCTATTGCAACTAAAACATACCTATGTCCGCGGTTTTGACGGACATCGTCTGGAAATTCCATAAGATCTATTTGAACCAAATCACCGATACCTTTCAGCATCACCCGTCGCCTGGGAAATTTAAGCCTACGCTGTTTGAACAATTCGTTTACCACGTCGAGTTTTTCCTGGGACATTGTTTTTCGTTGTTTTTTTTGAAAATATACTTTAAAAAATGGACTTTATGTTATGGTTAGATGAAGATGCCGTCCATTATGGGGAGATACACGGGTTGTCGTTGATCGAACAACATACAAAAGTTGCGCCTATACTTCCAAAAATCTACAAACACTGTTCACACGAGTTTTCACATCCCGACGGAACCCAATTTGCAGTGGACACAAGAAGTGGTTCCGTTTTAAGACACACATGTTTTACAAAGGCGGTTACCGATCTAATTCGACACAGTAACCTGAAAAACTTACCAGTTAGATCAGTGGAAAATGGCGTCGGGTCTTCTACGCTGGCCGCATTATTTTTCGCCATATACGCCGTTCTGTTATATGTGAGAATCGGATAATTGACGGCGAAATAAAAAATGTACCTTGACATATGTAAGACGATAGACTCGAAAATTACGGAAATTATATTCCTTGCCGACAAGTGGCAGAATTACCTAGATTCCTTGCTTTGTCTGTATTCGAAATGGAGTAAATTTTTAGACGAATTAAAACGTTTTCTGGAAAGTCATTACGAGAATGTGACGGGATTTAAAAATCTTGAATATTATCGATTCGTATACTGTATAGCTGATGCTATAGAATTTGGTTTGAGGAAAATAATCGAACACGAATATGAAGTTATAAAATATATCAGAGATTTACATTTTAATTTATCGACAATAGATTCGTTTGCAACCTTCCGCGGATTGAACTCTAAAAAAATAATCGAGGAATTTTCCAGAAAAAATACCAACTGGAATCTTGAACGTGGTCACGTAAAAATGAATATGGATAGTATCAAAACCATAAAAGATAAGTGCAAAAATCGATGGAGGGTTTATCGTTTATAAAATAAAAAAACACACATGATATCAATTATAATTCAAACATGATTTATTTAATGAAAACTACTACAAACATGATTTATTTAATGAAAACTACTACATTTATAAAAAAAATCAACAATGAATTTGTTATGAGTTGTATCCAATGATATTGGAAAAATTAAGAGATTTTCAATTTGTAGACGATCGACCATTTCGGCTAATCTGACCCCATAACAGATGAGATATTTTGAATTTTTCAAATAGTCACGAAGGAACCTCTCAAAAAATGTGAAGCCATTGGTTGAGGACAGTGGGAGCCACAGGTTCTCAAACTGTTGAAATTCCTTCATATATTTCCATTGCCTTGTGTGGCGTGATAACAATTTCAAATCTCCTTCGTCCAGTGTTGGAGCGTCCACCAAAACTTTTACCTTTGAACTCGTTGTTATTCTCGGGAGAAATTTGCGAACACTTTCTTCTGAGTTTTTGAAAACTTTTATGCAGGCTTCTTTGAAAAAAAAATGTATATTGTTGTATTCTGGATCACTGCCACCGTTTTGATCGTGATCATCACGGTTGATGTTATTATGTCCAAGTATATGAATAATCGAATCGTTTCGTTTGTCGTGAGTTCCGGGCTCCATCTCTTATCTGGTATATTTTTGTCGGCTTATATAAATACAAATTACGTTGTAATAAATAAGACACCAAATAAAAACACCCCTCCACTGGTATTATGATGAGGATAATGATGATGACATCAAGATGGTAGTGCGAATAACATATCGGATGGTAGGTGGTCTGTTGCGATTGAGAATTTGTCGATAATTTGTTGGAAATTTTTCTCGTAGTATTTTATCAGCTCCATCAAAGCGGTCCGTCTTGGCTCGGATGACTCTTTCTCGTACGACCGCCATATTTCTTCTACTAAAACGGGATGACACGTGCTGAATATGTTCAGGTACGGCATGTGCATGTCGATACCAATCCGAGTCACTATATCAAAGGCCGTAATCCCCAGAGTCAACACGGGTAGAGTTTCATATTGTCTTTTCTTCCTTAGTAGGTTGAACACATTTAATAGGAATCTGCTACAAATTTTCAGATCCATTTGAAAACTGTCGTATTTTTTCGACCTTATCATCGGAATTTTGATAACGGAAACATGACTCATATTTATATCATTCAAAAGTTCGGTCGTTTTGTTAATATTATTGTTGTTGGTCTGATTATGACGTGTTCTTTGTGTATTGATTCTGTAGTTTACATCCTCCAAATGGTCTGGTTTCTGGTTGTTGAAACCCACTATAACGGCGCACATATATTCCTTGGTAAACTCCGCTAGAAACATATCCCGCGCTCTGACGAACAATCCGTGAGATAGACGTACATTGTATTCCTTCTCCATCTCTTCAACATACTGTGAGAATAATTTTTCCATGTTTCACTTCGAACTTAGGTTGACTGAATGACCAAAAGCAGAGCGAGGTGGTCTGTTTATATACCAGCAGCAGTCTATAGTCAAATGTTGATCTTTTCAAATTATCCAACAGAAACCACAACAAACCAATCATAATATACATTATTTAAATATCAAACACGTTGTAATAAAGAAGGAGCCGAATATAACTAACTATCCATTCGCTGTTGTTATAATTATGATGAACCTGGTGGGGTTGATGAATATAATGATGATGTTGATGGTGAAGATATCGATGAAAATGATGAGGCTGATGATATATTCTGCAAGGCGGTACAATGGTTTGTGTGCCTGAATTTGTCGATAATTTGTTGGAAATTTTTCTCGTAGTATTTTATCAGCTCCATCAAAGCGGTCCGTCTTGGCTCGGATGACTCTTTCTCGTACGACCGCCATATTTCTTCTACTAAAACGGGATGACACGTGCTGAATATGTTCAGGTACGGCATGTGCATGTCGATACCAATCCGAGTCACTATATCAAAGGCCGTAATCCCCAGAGTCAACACGGGTAGAGTTTCATATTGTCTTTTCTTCCTTAGTAGGTTGAACACATTTAATAGGAATCTGCTACAAATTTTCAGATCCATTTGAAAACTGTCGTATTTTTTCGACCTTATCATCGGAATTTTGATAACGGAAACATGACTCATATTTATATCATTCAAAAGTTCGGTCGTTTTGTTAATATTATTGTTGTTGGTCTGATTATGACGTGTTCTTTGTGTATTGATTCTGTAGTTTACATCCTCCAAATGGTCTGGTTTCTGGTTGTTGAAACCCACTATAACGGCGCACATATATTCCTTGGTAAACTCCGCTAGAAACATATCCCGCGCTCTGACGAACAATCCGTGAGATAGACGTACATTGTATTCCTTCTCCATCTCTTCAACATACTGTGAGAATAATTTTTCCATGTTTCACTTCGAACTTAGGTTGACTGAATGACCAAAAGCAGAGCGAGGTGGTCTGTTTATATACCAGCAGCAGTCTATAGTCAAATGTTGATCTTTTCAAATTATCCAACAGAAACCACAACAAACCAATCATAATATACATTATTTAAATATCAAACACGTTGTAATAAAGAAGGAGCCGAATATAACTAACTATCCATTCGCTGTTGTTATAATTATGATGAACCTGGTGGGGTTGATGAATATAATGATGATGTTGATGGTGAAGATATCGATGAAAATGATGAGGCTGATGATATATTCTGCAAGGCGGTACAATGGTTTGTGTGCCTGAATTTGTCGATAATTTGTTGGAAATTTTTCTCGTAGTATTTTATCAGCTCCATCAAAGCGGTCCGTCTTGGCTCGGATGACTCTTTCTCGTACGACCGCCATATTTCTTCTACTAAAACGGGATGACACGTGCTGAATATGTTCAGGTACGGCATGTGCATGTCGATACCAATCCGAGTCACTATATCAAAGGCCGTAATCCCCAGAGTCAACACGGGTAGAGTTTCATATTGTCTTTTCTTCCTTAGTAGGTTGAACACATTTAATAGGAATCTGCTACAAATTTTCAGATCCATTTGAAAACTGTCGTATTTTTTCGACCTTATCATCGGAATTTTGATAACGGAAACATGACTCATATTTATATCATTCAAAAGTTCGGTCGTTTTGTTAATATTATTGTTGTTGGTCTGATTATGACGTGTTCTTTGTGTATTGATTCTGTAGTTTACATCCTCCAAATGGTCTGGTTTCTGGTTGTTGAAACCCACTATAACGGCGCACATATATTCCTTGGTAAACTCCGCTAGAAACATATCCCGCGCTCTGACGAACAATCCGTGAGATAGACGTACATTGTATTCCTTCTCCATCTCTTCAACATACTGTGAGAATAATTTTTCCATGTTTCACTTCGAACTTAGGTTGACTGAATGACCAAAAGCAGAGCGAGGTGGTCTGTTTATATACCAGCAGCAGTCTAATAGTGAAAAAAAAGAAGTGATGTTGATCTGTTCAAATTATCCGTCGAAAATCACAACCCATCAAACAAAATGTAAACCCAATGCATATGAATATCTATACCTTGAATTGAATTGTAAATATCCCGTAGATCACGTCACTATAAATCTGATGATCAGAGCCAATTTAATTAAGACATACGACTGCGTGAATCTGGCCGCTGTGATAGAGAAAATATCCCATAACGACGACAGGGTGATGGCGTATTTTTTCAATAACAAAAAATGTTGATAATCGTCGTATTGATTTTTGTTGTGGTTTTTATATTCATAAAATTATTTCTCAATATGAAACATAAATGGCGTGTTAAATACGACAGCCGAATCGGTATGGCGCAATTGATGTCTTATGCGGACGGTAAAACATTTCAGGCAAAAGACTTTACCAATGTGGTCACAAAGTTTTCCAACAACAACAATAATAATAATAATAATAATAACTTCAATATAGTGAACAAAGGCGATAGAAAATATGAGCTGCAAGTCGGCGGTGGCGAGAAACTGGTTTCTATCGAGCGATTGTGTCCGGAGGGTTTTGTTTTTGTAGAATCTGTTGGATGTGTGAAGGAAAACATCTGCCATAAAAAACAGGCCGGTCAATACGTCTTGGATCGGACGGACGGGAAGAAAATTTTCGAATGTGAAGGGGATAACAAAATCAAACAGGTTCACGTATGCGGTGATAATGGTTATATTTCCAACGGCATACCGTGTGGTGATTCAAACAACTGCCGTTTTAGTGCGAACGGTATTAAAAATTACAAACCTAACTTGCCTTATTACAAATACACAGAATGCATGAACGGTTTGCCCGAAGTGCGATCGTGTAAATATACAAAGAAACAGTATTTCGATCCGGATTCGTTGACCTGTTCTGACCTGCCTCCAGAATGTTTACGGATCACTCGAAATGATTTATCTGTTTTCTCTGAAACTTATGTAGGTAAAATAATTCAGTGTAAAATTGGTCCGGATGACCAATTATCTATCAACTATATTGACCGAGAAGTAGCCACGTTGTTAACCAAGCGTAAAGAAAATGATTCTACTTTACGTGTATCCACAGCGATTCCGCCATTGTGGACAAAATCCCCCGCGTATACTACGAGCGTCGATGACTCTACAGTTACGATTTTATGTCCGCCGGATTGTAAATCGGCCCATACTCAATTCAAACAGTTACAGGAATATAATATAAAGACAAATACGGAATTAGATCTGTATTTACAAACACCCGATATGCGATGTATAACGGTTTTTGACGAAAATTTACATAAATGTGTCCCGTTCGATCTGGAAAGACATTTTAATGGTGGTATCCCATTGGTATATAAACCTCCATTCGATCGATACTTCCATTTACCACTGAAGAAATTAAATCTTTTGAATAGTGAAATAGAAGAAGAAGATCGGATTAAAGACCCAATTTATAAACAATTTGCAATATTGAAACCGGAAATCGGTGATTTTGTCCTACCAACCCAAGACGATTGTCCTTATTATCGCGGTGCTTATAGCAGAATGTATGATATTTCTGGAGACGATATAAATATAAAAATGTTCGATAGTGATCCTGTTACAAGAAGTCGTATTAATTTCGAAAGATTCTGTGGTAAATTTAAAACTGAAAGTCTATTATTGACACACTTAATCTATAATGTAAGTATAATCACTTGTCTAATGGGACTGCCTATAAACTTTGATTTTGATTACAAGCGTATTATTCGAGAAAACCAAACTTCAAGAATAGAAAGTATGGGTAAATGCAAATCCGGTAGAACTGGTCATAGATTTGTCACAGGTTTATGCGCCGATAACTCGTGTACGCGCACGATGTTTCCTTTACCAACTAAAAACAGTTTTATGTTCACGCTTCCGTATTGCCACAAAGAAATAAACGAAACAGACACACACGCGGTTGGTGTGAATTATCTCAACAAATATGTACGATGTGACAGGTCTATGCAACTCGATACCATCAGTGACAAAATTTCTATTAAATCCTTAAAGACGTCAATATGTATGAATTCATCGGAAATAGTACATAACCATAATATATATGGTTATGAATATAAATGCAATGATGACTCGCGGCTTTTATTACCCGACAGTAAACATTTAACTTTTAAGAGAAACATATATAAAATTAATTCAAAAGGGGAAACAGTTTCACTAAACGACAAAGAACGTGATAATATAGAGTGGATATTTCACAGACTAATAACTTAACTATTGGCGTGTATAAAAAGGACAGTCGCCGACCGTAATGCTTTTTTTTAATGTTGCAGTCGGTTACGATAGGTAAAGATGCTGATTTCAAACACAAAACAAACTATGAACGGTCATTGTTACAAGTGCGCGCTGACGAGTATTTGGAACTGTTAAACAATCTGAAGCTGAACATTGCGTGGAATTCCACTTCGTTTGTGACAAAATCTTTGCGCGGTATCTTAAAAAATATCTGTCCAAGATGTGGTACCGTCGCTTGCACCGCTCACTGCGATCGAGAGGATGACAAGATTTTGTGTGAAAATTGCGACGTTACCTTTGTTGGTAATCTGAACGACTACAGAATCTCTAGAATATTAAATTTTTCTCAAATCCTGTGGACTTGTATAAAATGTAAAAAACGGAACCAACAGAAGTTGGAAAAATATTTTGCCAAATTCAGATATTACGATGGTGTTATTAAAAAATTTAAAAACGATCTCCAATTTCATAGATACAGCATAAACGTGTCTGGACAAATTCTTCCTCCGCCTCTATTAACTACCAACACGATTGGCCAATGTAACAAACTTATTTCTTTGATAAACAACATCAACGATGCGGGTGTGCCACGTTTAAAATGTGTAGATTTCAACCCATCTCCAGTCGAGTATATTAACAACGGCCGCCTGAATTGTTTCAGAAAAACCGTGTTTAGCCGGCGATCGTTTTTCACCGCTCGGTCGGTAATAGTGCCTTGTCCTGAGATTGCGTCCAATGAAATCATACTAAACCGAGACGTTTATGGTAATATGAGAGAACCGGAATTTGTGATATTGGTCAGATACCCGGTAATTGATTATAGATGTTTCACGTTTCACAAGGTGAAACGAGTGTGGGATTTTGTAGTCACGGGTATACCGACGTCCATTTTGGCCGGTATGTACGCTGATTTTGACGGCGACTGTGTTCATATCTATCCGCTGCATTCAATGGACGCAATAGCCGAGGCGCTAGTTCTCATCAACCCAGAATATTCGTTTTTGTGTCTGAACGATCCGCGACTGGCGCTGGCACACGACCACGTCCTGTTGATGCATCTTATCGACAGTAATCTCACAACAACGTCTATGAAAAACGTGTTAACAGATCTGTATTATTTTAGAGGATCGAGATATGCGTTTAAATTCTTCGAAAAAAAACGGGCGGCCATGCGGAGGCTGGAAGAGACACATAAACCTACAATTTCCAGCAACCTGTTTTACCTAATACTCCGAGAATTCGGCGATGGAAAAAACATAATAAATCTAGACGCTTTTGTAAAAATTTGGAACACGAAATTCGGCGACTCGATCTTGAATGCGTATGTCAAATCACAGTGTAACCGGCTCCAGCTCGAACATGTATACCAAATGATCGGCTATCTGAAAGGAATGGATAAACTGTCTTTCATCGAGGATGCCAAAACTGGTAGAATGTCGCTGTCCAAATCCACGTTACAATTGACCGGATACAGTACTCACAAATTCAGTTTTGTGATGCCCGAGATCACGTACAAAAACAAGACTTTAGTATACCAGAAAAATCGCGTGGTTCATACGAATCTCCGCACATTTTGCAGTACGATTTTACCATATCAGACCGTTCGTGAAGTGGCGATCTATAGATTGGTAAAAAACCTCACGTCTCCATATCTTTCACGTAGCTCGTTATAATTGGAAGTATAGATTTTAATATATACTCGATAACCAGTGAAAACGTGTTGTTTGATTTTAAAAAGTAATACACAATTTCATCGGTCAACGCAAACATATCAAAATTGGGATTCGATTGCAATATATGCAGGTAGTCCAAAAACGGATTGATAAAATCGTGTAGGATTTTTATATCATCTTTGATTTTCTCTTTTACCGTTTCCTCGTTTCTAATCTTTATTCGCTGCAGCTCTAGATTTTCTAACGCCGAATACGATTTGATTTTACCCAACCTGATGGTAAGCATAGCGAATGCATACACGCTTATATAATAATGCAGCTCGGATTTGTTCCTATGTGAGAACACTTTCCTCATATAAACTAGGAGATGGTCAAATGTTTCACAATCAGAGTATAGGTTATTCATGTTGTGTAAGATAAAATGTATAAGGTCTGTGAATTCGGATACGACTAAATTTTCACTCAACTGGGACACTTTCAGATGTAGAATGTGGTTGCTGCGGTTTTTACTCTTCAACGCTCTCTGGTATTTCTGCTCGGCATATTTGAACAGTTCTCCTGTCGGTTCCAGGTTGGCCGTCGGCTTATGCGCTGCCACCGTAACGAATTGTAAAACTGGTAGAATACCAGTGTACTCATTCAAAGAAGCGCCAGTGTCTTGTAGAAAATATATAAAGACGACAGAGGCGGACAGTAATGAGCGGAAATCTGTGTAAGCGGTTTCCCAAGCGCAGACGATTCGCATGACGCTATTCAAGACGGCGAAACATTCCGCTGGTCGCTGCATGTCTATATAACAATGTTCCCACGATTCGTATGTTGGTAGTGGAAATTTATGTTTATCCACCACCAAATTCCACCAGGTAATACTTTGGAGATTCTCGGAGAAATCAAACAGACTGGAAGTTTCGTTTATGTGGTTTTTATCGTCCGGATTCAAGCGATCGATATTAACGTTCAACGTCTTGAACAGGTTGTGTAGGGGAAAATTTTCTTCCGGTTCGAAATATATGTCTTTTCCGTGACACCTCCATGAAACAAAATGATACCATTTGGCCAGTCGCTTAAGAGAGGTGAAAGACTTGACGTCACTGTTGTTGTATAATGCGGGGTCCAGCAAACATATTGTCGGGACGAAACTTTTACCGCTGGACACTAAAGCCATTTTCAAGATGTTATCAAACGAAAAATTTACGCCTTGAATTCTGATTAGTTGAGAATTTGTCAGTAGCGTCGCATAATCTATATATGCTTCGACTATCACCGGGTTGTTTTTGTTTTTCAACACGTAGCTCGTGGTGGTCTCATCTACAAGTACAGGAACATTTTTGTAATGACAAATACCTTCTACGAAATTTATATGTTCCATTTTTTTAATACCGGAGGAAAGACACTTTACCTTTGTGTTTCTGCATCATCTTGAAATAGCGCAAAATCGACTCAATAAACGGAACCCAAAACGGTACTGTGTACATACGCCGTCTGTTCGCGATCGCGACATTAGCTAAATTGCTTCGCAGCATGAGATTATTTTCGATGACCCAGTATCCAGTATCACCAGAAGATGGGGACGGTGGGGACAGTTTGCATTCGGGGCCGACGATATTCAGATTGTTTATGCTGTCTAACTGCTCGATTAATCCGTCGACATCTAAAGGCAACACTTCCAGACCCCCATAATGAAAAGACATCTTTTTACAGGCCAACAGACACGACTCGTAGTTGGCCCGTATATCTGCCCGGAATAGTTGAGCGCGTTCAGATTGCATGAATGAAATGATTCTTTACCTGTTAGACCGCATGAATAAATAGCCTATAACGCTTCAAACCCTAAAAATCTACACCGATAATTTTTTTTAAATACCAACAAACAACCAACAACAAAAACATTCTGATAGTTATTAATTAATACAGTAGAGCAGATCATTTGGTCATATTATATCCTGTTATAATTTTAGAGAATAAAGAGAAATAAAACAATTATTATCATATCAACTAAATCTTATTTATTACTGGATAAACCTGACATATTTTGTTGTCATTGGCAGCAAAATAAATTGTTTTTTACACTTAGCTCTAAAATGTCCGATATATCCATGAGTAAAGGAAGAATTCTTTTCTGAAAATTGATACCCACCGTTTTAAATGTTTGTCACTGCTAATTAAAAAAATTGAATAAAATGTAAAGACGAATAACGATGGGTAAGAAAGAGCCAGTTGATATGTGATATAAAAAACAATATGTGGGTGTAAATAGAGTTTTTCTAAAATGTCTCACCCGATATTTTCGAACTACAACTTACAACAGCAAAATATTTCAGGAAAATGACAACGTAGGATATTACCACAAATATTTATACCCACATTTTCCGGTTCCACTTGTTATCCAACTACACTTAGGTTGTATTTCTAATTTATTTAACATTTTTATTAAATACATACACTCAATATTCGCCATTGGTTGAAATACGAGTATATAAAATCGGTATATCCGGCCATTTCTTTTAACAATATTCACCAGACAACACAACAGCTGTATTAGATATGTATATTCATAAAAAAAAACTACTAGAACATAAATTATATTATAAATAAAATTATGATATTAATGTGTATAAAAATTTTATTTTTCGTCAAAGAATAATATATACTACACAGCATAGATAAATAATAATTAAAAATCTATAATAATATAACATTAAACATATTAAAAAAAATCATATTTGTTGCATATTCAATTAAAATTACTACAAACATAATAAACATCACAACAATGTTACTATCCGGCGTTGTCATAATAAAAATTAAAAAAGAAAAAGTGTTTTTCAGCAATAAAATAATAGGTGAATGTTTGATTTGTTACAAAAAAAATTCAATTCTCACACATATGTTATATTGTGGTCACATCCTCTGTCCCGAATGTAAATTAAACTGTGATGTTAAGTGTTTCATATGTCGAGCTAAATCGTTTTAATCCAACAGATCTTCTATGACAACATAGAAATGCCATAAAGTCAGATAGGCTTGCATAGTGCGTTTGTACGTATTCTGTAGAATCCTGTCGGCAATGTTGGCTAGAAACCGGTCGTCATATTGCGGTAAATCGTTTTTCTTGTACGATATATGAATGCGTATAACCTCTCTGAAATCCCCGATTGAAATATCGTGTAGAAAAGCAAAAGCGCTCAGTAGTAGACGGCTGTGAAAGTTAAAGGTAGATTCATGGGCCATTTCAAACAACAGGTTGTTCAGTTCTCTACGGCTTTTCGTCAGGTTGACGCGATAAAAGTTTAATTCTTCACATTTTTCGTCACTGCCGATAAACACTTTCGTGTCTAAATTCTCACAGTTTGAACCGTAGTAAATCAATTCGTCGTAAAATGATTTAGTCCTTAGTAAAATGTCGTCCGCTTTAGTCTTATCTTCGAAGAGTTGTGCCAGTATTCCGGCAAAGGTTTGAAAAAGCGTTTTCTTATTCACATTGTCTTTAACAGCGAAGTATATAATAGAAGAAAGCATCCAGACTAAATACCTCGGATAAGATTTGAAATCAAATTGGTTTGTTTTTTCTTTTAATTGGTCGACAAAATTCGTAAAAGTTAGCGAAGCGTTAGTGTCGTTGGATTCGTGTTGAAGGTTCAAGTTATACATGGCTTCCTCCGCGATTTCAATAGTTGTTGCGCTGTCATCTGCCGACATGTTCTTGAATAATGGTATTGGATGTTACAAAACCCTTACTTATATACTACTGAGTCTAGAATTATTTAGAATATTTGATATTGCAGTATGGTATACAATCACTTTTCTGTATAAAGCGAGTGTTAAAAACTCAGTTCTATCGATCACGGAACAAGAGATTTGTTTCAATACTGAATCTTCTGTATTTTTCCTCAGTTCGTTTTTTCGCTCGGCCAGCGTTTTTCTAAGATGCCATTTAAGGACCCGTGTTGGGATGGCGTTTTTGATTGCATAAGTAGTTATGGCCAACCTATCGGTGAAGTCGAACGAAGAGGTTTGTAACATCTCGTGGATTTTTTTGTGTGAGTTTTTAATATTGACATCCAGAAACAATTGCTCGAAGAGCTGACCGTTGGTATCTTTCACTTTAATGTTCAGTTTTTCAAAATTATACTGCATTCTTTGCGCCAAGACATCCAAGAATATTCGCGTGGTTTTCTTCAACCTTTGAATGATTTTCGAACTATTCTGAAAGCGTCGAATAAAGATCACATCTTCCACGTCATTCGCGATTTTTTCAACAGGTATTTTCTCCTTCATACCAAAATAAACTATGACCAGAATCTCATGGGTTAGAAAACGTGCAGTATATAGGAGATTTGTCCAGTTTTCATTGCTGTATGACATGGAAAGCATTGTCTCGTAATTCATTTCGATTGTATTTGGATACGACTCGTTTAATTCTTTTCGATCAATATAGTATTGAGGATGTATAAACTCTGTTATTTTTATATAGAATGATAATATAACCATCGGTGGTGTTGTCTTTATAACGTCAGAATAAGGAAAATGGTGGAAATAGTCTTTAATAAAAAAACCATTTTCTTTCAAGTTGTATAGTCGTTAAACTATATCGCATTTATAATAAACCAAACGCCATATATTATAACCGATACCGGAAAACCAAAATTAAACATCAAAACCGAAGGAAAATAACCACATACTCCGATTTAAAACTCCTATTATTTCAATATATATTTTATTTTAAATAGAAAAAACAGAATGAAAATCTGCTGTAAAAAATTTTATTATGAAAATAACAGATTTAATAGCTATTGCGAACTGCGAGCCTATAAAATTTTGAAAAATATTTTCGGAACAAACGTGAAAATTCTGGTGAATAAAAAAATTCCTTCTACCCGATTGGAATTAGATTTTTATTTACCAGTATTTAAAACTGCAATTGAAATTCAGGGTCCAACGCATTATATAAATTTTCAGAACATTAAAAGAGATGTAGAAAAATTTCTGCTCTGTTTAAAACATGGGATTGAAATTATTTATGTACCAGCTGGCTTGATTACGAAAAAACATTTTATTAATATAAAAAATGTTATTGCCGAGAATAATTTTGAAAAGATCCGTCGAGTTGGATTCAAAGAGTGAAGCGAGCGAAAAAGTCGATAACGAAACCAAAAATTCTGCAATCACAAAATCTTTGTTTGCTTCTGTCGCTTCAAATATTACCCTGGTTTTTGTTGGCACATGTCTTCGTATATTAGAGGTGAATATATTTGTGGTGTTAATCGTATGTTTTTCTCTTCTGTTGATTTACGTCGTGAGTTATAAGAAGATTGTATTACCGTTAATGGATAAGATATTAGGTGAATAATCAATTCTGTCGCCAATAAACAGAAAATACAAATAGCCGCCAAATAAGAAGTTGTGATCACAAAACAGAAGTGGTGGCTCGTGCAACACCAGAAGGAGAACCAGCGAACTGAAGCAGAAAAAGCTCAAAATCAAAACAACAAGGCCAACAAACAGAGTAGGGTACCAGGTGGACGAAGAGGGATAAAGGGGAAAAGGGAGGGAAGTCATAAAGACTCATCAAAGGGGAGGTGGGACTTGGTCGACCACATACGTGCCACCAAAAACATGGGAAATAAAAAAAAACAAACTCGCACATGGCGACAACCGCAACAACGCCACCGGACCTCAACCAAAGGCAACTTACAGAAAGCTGTAAGAAAACCAAAACAAAACATCACAAGACCAAAACGGATGAACCACGAGCACCAACCAACAGACACAATGTCGAACAACAACACCAACCTTCCACATCAGGCTTGATGTGTTGTACAACCGAAACAAGACAATATCAAAAGTCATTGTAACATGGCAACAAAAAACAAAATATTGCCCAAGACAGCAAGTCAAAAACAACTACACAAAGTTTTAGCAACAAAATTTAAGTAATCCAAATCAAAAAAAAACAACAGTAAAATTTACAACAGCAAACAGCGATAAAGAAAACACATGTCCAAAACACCGTGACAGAAATTGGGTCGAACAGCATTAGAAAATAAAGTTGTCTAACAGGACACATTAAAGTATAATAAAATAAATTTAGAGAAACAAGAAGACCAAAAAAAATTTGCATACGAAAAACCAGAAAAAAAAATAAAAAAAATTTACAAGGACATATACAGATGACATTAGGCAGCGAAGAACCAGGGTAATAAAAAAAAATTTCCAAAAGAAATTCAAAGAACACCACCTCTTTTTTTTATCAAAATCAAAGGTAACCCCGTGCAGCCGAAAACGGTACAATATAGTATAGAAATATTTTAATACCACACCACAGCAGTATAAATGAAACAAGACAAAAGTTAACAAACTTGGAACAAGTAAAAACCAGCGAACAGAGTCTGTGCCAACCAGACAAAACAGGAGCTGCCAGAAAAGTGGCAGGATCCCAAAAGAACCACACAGTTCAGACACCCACATTTGTGTTAAAAAACACAACCACCGTTCTGCCTACCAATATTTGTAACCCCTTTTGTTCGAGCGAAACCAAAACGCCACGAAACAAAATTGGCACGGGGAAACAAATAAACTCCAACAGGAGAGACTGCGGTGATGTGATGTTAAACTAAATCGAGAAAAATAAAATAGTAAAAATATTTAATAAAATGTTGAATGAAATGAAATACTTAAAGAATTACAGTTACAATTAAATTATTATTTAACGGAGAAAGTTACACAAACACAAAAATGATTTTAAAAACATAAAAAGCCAAAATTTAAGAAAAGACAAAACTCCTCAAAAAAATATAAATATATGTATAATACTTAATACTGGATCCAGAGAAAAAATAATTTTATAAAAGAATATTGATAATTAATAATAAATATTATTATAGAAATGAAACAATAGATTGAATATTTAATTTGAATAGGCCTTTTAAATAACCAATTGATAAAGTTGAAAATAATTTAATTTTATAAGCAATCATAATTAAATTGGCTTTAAGACGAAAATACAGATAATAAAATAAATTATTATTTTTTTAATGAGAATTGATTTTTTTTATTAACAAAGCCAGTTAGATAAAAACCAAATACAAAATTTCAAAATTACAAAACATAATTTTTATAAATAATGTTTTATCCAAAAAAAAATTTATGTAAAAAAACATTAAAAGTAAGGAGTATAGAAACTGTTTAAGTCCACACTATACTATGCTTAGCAGCATACTTAAATAGAATTAAGTAAAAAAAAACATATTATCACAAGTTATAAATTAAAGATGAGATTTTGTTTTATTGTAAAAATATAATTTTATATAACGGATGCTTCTAGATGGATTTTTAGAGAAAGATCGAATCATATCGCCGACAAGAAGTTTTCGGGTTACGAAATGCAAATTCGTAGCGGATACCATTTGCCCCAAACAGGATTACATTAATTTTCGAACAAGTTAGCATTTGTCTGGACTTGAAATAGGATCCATCTCAAACAGATTTAAATCCGTCCCACACTGGGTCCCTGCAAAGAGCAGAAAAACCAGGACTTAGAAAAATGAGGGCTACCCCAAAACACAAAAATAAAAAGGTAGCTAAATCCCATAGGCTCAACTAGAAAAGTTCGCTTTAAGAAAAGCATTTAAAAAAATTTAAAATAAAATTTAAAATACCCAAAGGGTTTACAAAATTTACAAAATTTAAATTTAACATTTTCGGCTTCAATGGGTTTTAACTACAAATAGAAAGAGAGAAACTTACCGGAACTCGGGAAAGCAAAATGGTCAAGACAAGCAGCAACATAACGCACCCCGAAAAAACTTAAAATTAATTACGGCACCAATACCAAAAACACGTCCGGCGACATGACCATTTGCAGCAAGAGGAACGAGAGACGCAAAAATTACTTAAAAGGAAAACTCGGGCCTGACGTCACGGGTCCCCTCCAACAAGGGAATCATGAAAGGAAAACATGATAGAAAGAAGAGGGAGAACCGATACGGCAGATAAATCAGATGGCAGCGAACGGTAAAGCAAAAGCCAAGAAGAGCAAATCAATTAAGAGATAACTAATTAACGTCGACAGAGCAGTTAACGAAAATTAAAACTATTAGAACAATGCAAGGAAAATTAATTAATAAATAAATTGTAACATTGAAAAATAAATGTTACACGAACTAATAAAGAAGTGAATATTAAGAAATATTTATATATAATAAGATGTATGTAAGTAGTTACACCTTACGGAAAAAACTGATTATCTCACCATACAATCTAACTATGTGACTAAAAACCTGATTATATAATCTGAATATCTGACTTTCTGCCTCAAAATCTGACTATCTGACCATACATTCTGACTACCTGACTATCTGACTGAAGAAATCTGACTACCTGACCATATATTCTGACTATCTGACTGAAAAATCTGACTATCTGATCGTAAAATCTGACTACCTGACTTGAATATCTCATCATATAATCTGAGTACATTACTGAAAAATCTGACTACAATATATTCTGACTAACTGACTATATATATTATGCCTACCTGACTGAATAATCTGACTTTCAGACTGAAAATATCTGACTACCTGACTGAAAACAAAAACTGACTATATGACTGGAAATCTGACTACCTGACTATATATTCTGCCTACCTGACTGAACTGATAATATATTCTGATTATCCGACTAAATAATCTGACTGTCTTATTTGAAAATATGACCGTATAATCTGAGTACCTGATTTAAATATCTGACCGTATAATCTGATAATAATTTATTTTATTTAATTTACACAATATAAATTAAATAAATTGGCCAGCGGCGAACAATAGATGTACATATTTATAATTTTATCGTTACATATTGGAAGATGTTGTTTCAAAAAATGAATGTACAATTAAAATTTCTTGGCTATACAAGTCGGCTCGGGACGGCATATTTTGACATAGAATTGACACCTATTCAGTTTTACGCAAAGGTTGAAAGCGAATTAGTGTTTAGAAATCAAATTGATATTTTAAATTTACGGTGGCAATTTACAGAAAATGATTTTCTATTATATTTTCGACCATCCACTATAGACAATCGAGTTTGGTTGGATTGCCGGAATATAGTGCCGACCCATTCTGTGGATGTCTTTTTACCAAGAGTAAGCGTTTGCCAACTGGAAAAAGTGTTGGAAAATAATTTTTACGGTGTGAGAAATCTGAAGTCATTTCACGATTTTAACCGAATTTTCTGTACACTTATATATCCGACTCTCAATTTAGACTTTATGCCGGTTATCCGGGAGATTTGTGGGGATATGAAAACATTGCCGTTTAAAAAACATACACTATATTATCTCGCCACTGCGCCAAAATTAACGGATTGTAGGACTGGTCAATTAATAGAATAATTTTTTAAAAATTTCAAAATCTTTTCTCAAGATGGGTACCTTAAAGGAGATCTCAAGGTAGGTACCTCAAAGGACCTAATTACACTTAAATTCAAGGTACCTTAAGGTACCTTGAGGTACCTTAAGGTCTTAGATCATCTCCTAAGACCCCTTAGGTCTTTTTTCTTCGTCTTCAATTTTAATTGAAAAAGTTCGTTTGTAAGGATCTGTGGTTAACGAGAAAAAATACATTGTAATCAAATTTAATTAAATACCTTATTTTTTTATTTTTTTAGTGTTCTATGCATTTGGTGTCTCGAAAAAAAATTTAAAAGTAAAATAAACAATTTTATTCTGATACAATTAAACATAATTGAAATAGAGTGAGAAATTAAGAGGAATTCAGATAAACAGTTAAAATGTTTGAAACCACAATAACAAAATTTCCTACACAGATTAACATTAATTACAATTGGGTTTTATTCAGATAAACCAACGAGAAAAACATTGAAGAAACATTATCCAAATAAGTCTTATGTATTCATAAAAAATCACATTTTAAAAATTATTATAAAAACAAATATCTCCGTTTTGTATATATTGTAACGATTCAAACGAGTCACAGTTAAAACTGTTTATGTTTGCTCTAGTTGAGAATATAAACAAACTCCAGCTGATTGGAAAATAAATACTTTAAAAATTATTTAATTTATATTACCAGAAAATATTGAAAAGAGTTATTTATATGGTTGCTAGGAAACTATGAAAAATAAGAACTTACAATTTTGTAAAGAAAAAGGAGTCTGGTTCCGAACATCGAAGAAGATGGACGGGCCACAGAACAAATAAAAGTTTACTTAAAATATACAATATAGACGGGACATTATAATTTAAAATGATAGTTTAAAGAAACAGTAAAATTTATTACATATGGGACACGTTTTTGTTAAAGTATTTAAAATGTAAAAGTAACAAAATTTAAAACATGTGAAATGAAAACAAACACTAATGAATTATCTTATGAATAATCAAAATTATTAAAGAGAATTTGTTCAACAATATTTAGCTTATTTAATCACAGCAAATTTGTCGATTCCTAGCGGGGAATAAAATTCGTATTTAACAAATTTGGAACTCAAACTTGTGTGGAGTAAAGTTACTCCTCAAATTTGGCATATCCTTGTGGAGAGAAACGATAGTTTCCTTCAATATTCATATAGATAGTATTTGGTTTATTAATAACATTAGGTAAAGTAGAATAAATTGTCATTTATATTGTAACAAAAAAAGACGAGATTCCTCACGAAGGTTCCAGAAATTCTATTCATAAAAATACTTAATAAATAATAATAGTACATTTACTATTGATAATAGTAACAAGAGGGAGTAATAAAGACAGAAATAACAATACACAATAGATCAGTTTGGTAAATGACAGTTTTAACCATAAAGGGTACGCCTATTATAAAAAGGTATTGTGTGTTATAAAAAGGGTATTTTTATGAAGTTGTTTACGTTTTCTATTTACAATAGTTGACCTATTAACAAAAGGGATTTTTCTAGCATTCATTAATAAAGAGTTATTGTTGTACTTGAGTAGATTTCTCTAAATTGTTCTCGAAAGATCTTTGTGAATGGTAATAAAAGGACGACCCGTGCGGCGGTCGAGTCAGTATTCGTGTGATCTTTGCCGAACAGTGACGGGTGTGTATTTGCAGGCTATACATCCGAGTATCGTATCCGTGCAAGATCGTTATACCGTTTCTTTGTGTTTGTGAATTGTAAAGTTGTTAAGGTGTAATTGTGTTAATTCCGTTTGTGTTGTATGTTGGTGTAGTTTATAAAAGTGATTGTAAGTAGGCTAAGTAAGTTGTAAGTTATTTATTGTTTATCTAGCTTAAGTGAATCATTAAATAATTTATCGTGTTATTTAATTATAATTAGTTTAATCATTATTTTGTAATCTTTTAGCCTAATAAATATTTGTAATTTGTAAACTTTAGCGTATTAATTATTTAATAACCTAGATCCCGAAACGGACCTTAGCAATAAGTGTCACATTGGTGTCAGAAGTGCGGGATCTAGTGTTTTTGGATAATTTTAAGTAAAATCTCAATTCAGTTAAGTGTTTTAAAATTATCGTAAAGTAAATTAGTGTTGTGTTTTTCTAAATTTAGCGTTTAAAGTTTTGTGTATGTTGTAAGTGTATTTAGTTTGTAGAATCGCTTATCATTGCTTGTAATAACTGCGCATAACGTTTGTTTGTAATAGTTCTATCTTGCTTCTATAATTAATTTTTGTATCTGTAAAATTTGCTAATTTGTTTTGTAATTAATTGTAAATTATTAGTTAAAATGGGGAGTTTGGTAGACATGACCGTATTAATGCAAATGCTAAATGAAATTAAGGCAAGTAATGAAAAAACCAATAATAACATACAAGAAACCAATAACAAAATACAAGCTATTAAAGATGGAAATGAGGAAATTAATGATAAAATACAGGCAATTCAGTCAAGTAATGATGAGATAAAAACAGAATTAAAAGTAGAGTTAGGAAAAATTAGAGATAATGTAGATAGTTTAAATAATAGGGTAGATTCAGTAGAGTTTAAGTTAGAAGAAAATGTTAAGGAAGTAAGAAATAGTGTTGTAAAATTTGTAGAATCTAGGTTAAAAGAAAATAGTGAGTTAATGGACACTAGGTTAGAAGAAATAGATAAGGCTATAGATATTAGGTTTAAGGACATTGTTAAAACAGTAAAATTAAGTGAAAATCGCGGCTCGGTAATTCTCGCCGACAATACATCGTCCGGGCGTGTAATTAGTGTAAAAGCACCAAAATTTGACGGGAGTTCTTCTTGGCAGGTCTTTCGATGACAGTTCGAGGCAGCGGCCGACTTCAACACATGGTCACCGGCGGAGAAAACAACGGTACTGATGACTTCGCTACAGGGCCAGGCAGCGGAAGTTCTACGCGCTGTACCGGCGACCACAGGGTACGAAGAAATCGTCGCAGCACTAGAAGGGCGATACGGCGAGCATAACTTGGCGGCCATCTATAAGTGCGAGTTACGGGGACGAAGACAGAAGCCGGGCGAAATTTTACAAGAATTCGCCCTGGATATTGAACAACTCGCGCAGAAGGCTTTTCCTGAACAGCCGGTCGGGTTTATCCAGGAAGAAGCGGCGCAGTGTTTCGGCAATGGGGTTCGAGACGCCGAAATGAAGAAACACCTTATTCTCCAGGGTCATAAGACACTCAGTGAGGCTCTCACTCAGGCCCTGCGTATAGAAGCTGTCACCGCATCTACCGACACACCGGCGAAAGTACGGAGGGTGACTGCCGACGAATACAACGGCCCAAATAGATTTGAAGCCCGGCCTAACCGAAGCACGCCGGGTCAGAACCACCGACGGACACCGACCAGCGAAAAGCAGCTGTGCTGGCAATGTGGAAAGCCAGGCCACTTTAGAAGGAACTGCGGAGAAAATAAGCCGACATCCGACCAGGGAAACGACGAAACGCCGGCGTAAAGAGGGGACCGCCGGCGCCGAAGATCTCTTCCCCTCCAGCCATCTTTAGTCTAGCCACCGTACGAGGAGGGTCAGACAGCCTCATCGCCGACGGATTATTAAATAACAGGCCATGCTCTATTACCGTAGACACGGGGGCCCCTATTTCAGTAATTCGGCCGGACAAGGCGACCCGCTGCAAGAGAAGGAAAGTAAACCAGAAGTACGCCGTGCAGACCGCTTCGGGCAGCACACTGCCTATTAAGGACGAAGCCTTAGTTAATATAACACTCGGGTGTTACAAACTACAAGCCTGGGTGTTTGTCGCCGACATCGTGAACGAATTTATATTAGGGCTTGACATACTGAGATCGCACGACGCTGCAGTAGATATCGGACGCCACTTGCTGAAGATGGGGCGGTGTGAAGTAGCATTATGGAGTCCTCGCCTCAAGCCCAGCAGTGCTGAAGTTCTGCTACAGGCGGACGAAGTGATACCTGCCCGATGCGAGAGAATTGTAACGGTTACACTGTCGAAAAATCTGGGCACCAACAGCGGCGTTACGGAAGCTGGTGAAATAACCGGAAAGGAAGGAGTGATCATCGGGCGAGCTGTAGTACCGAACAGCAAGACGATCTCCGTCCGGGTAGCGAAATTGGATTCCTCAGATAAGGTACTACCGAAGGGAACCGTTCTTGGTCACTGCGAACCAGTAACTTGGACATCTGAACCGCCAAGAGCACTAAATCAGGGAAGGCGCCGGAAGAACCCGGAACTACAGCAACTGACGGCGGCAGCCGGCGTGGAGCTCAGCGATAATACACGGAAGGGACTTGACAACCTAATCAGAGACTTCCAAGACATATTCGCGACGGAAGAAGAAGGATACGGCCGTACTAATCAAGTGTACCATCGAATCGACACTGGAGATGCTCAACCGATACACCAGCCGCCGAGACGACTACCACTAGCAAAACAGGGAGAGGTTGATAAGATGGTGGAAGACATGAGAAGGCAAGGCGTCATCGAAGAGTCCGACAGCCCTTGGTCGTCACCTGTAGTATTAGTAAAGAAGAAGAACGGCGAGTTACGATTCTGCGTTGACTACCGGAAGTTAAACAATGTAACCAAGAAGGACTGCTTTCCTCTTCCCCGGATTGACGATACACTAGACACCCTTAAAGGAGCGAAATGGTTCTCTACACTCGACTTGAAAAGTGGATACTGGCAGGTTGCGGTTCATCCAGAAGACAAGGAGAAGACTGCGTTTTCGACTGGACGAGGGCTTTGGCAGTTCACAGTGATGCCGTTCGGACTATGCAACGCGCCGGCCACTTTCGAGAGGTTGATGGAGTCAGTTCTACGAGGATTGACGTTTGAATCCTGCCTCGTTTATTTAGACGACATCATTGTGCTAGGGCGCACGGAAGAAGAACATCTGCAAAACCTAAGGAAAGTGTTCCAGCGGCTGCGAGGCGTCGCGTTGAAGCTGAATCCGAAGAAATGTAATCTGTTTCGGCGAGAAGTACAGTACCTGGGCCATATCGTATCAGCAGCAGGCGTCGCCGCAGACCCCGACAAACTGAAAGCCGTAAAGGAGTGGCCTACACCACAAAACAAGCATGATGTTCGAAGTTTCCTAGGACTGTGCGCGTACTACCGCCGGTTTATTCAAGGCTTCTCCAACATTGCGAAGCCTTTGACACGCCTGACGGAGGACAAGAAGAACTATCAGTGGGGACGAGAAGAAGAAGAGTCTTTTAAGCGGCTGAAAGAAAAACTATGCTCCGCGCCAATCCTGAGCTACCCGAACTCAGAAGACCGTTTCATCGTCGACACGATACCAGCAACGTCGGAATCGGTGGTGTGTTCTCTCAAGTCCAAGGAGGCGAAGAGAAGGTTATCGGCTATTTTAGCAGAACTCTGTCGCGACCGGAGAGAAACTACTGCGTGACGAGACGTGAGCTGTTAGCGGTCGTCAAGACGATTGAACACTTCCGGAAATACCTGTACGGGAGAGAGTTCACACTTCGGACTGATCATTCAGCGCTGATATGGCTTCTTAACTTTAAGAACTTGGAAGGCCAAACCGCGCGCTGCGTCGAGCGCCTGCAGGAGTACAGCTACAAAGCCGAGCATCGCCCTGGAAAAAAACACTCTAACGCGGACGCCTTGTCAAGAAGGCCGTGTGCTCAGGACTGTAAGCACTGCCAGAAAATCGAGCAGCGATGTGACGAGGCTGAGGTACAAATAATTACGACGGTGGCAGCAGATGGCTGGAGCGACGACGATCTTTGCGAGGAGCAGCGGCAGGACCCGGACATAGGACCCCTGATCAACGAGAAGGAGTCAGGCCAACGACCATCATGGGAAGATATAAGGTTAAGAAGCCCGGAATATAAAAGCTACTGGGCGCAGTGGGACTCATTCTTCGTGAGGGACGGCTTGCTGTATAGAGAGTGGCAGTCAGTGGATGGCAGTAAGCGCGTCCCGCAGCTAGTACTTCCACGCACAAAGACCAAGGACGTTATGTCAGAACTACACGGCGGCACTTCAGGCGGACACCTCGGCGTCAAGAAGACTATGGAGAAAATTCGTCAGCGCTACTACTGGCTCCACCTACGGGACGACGTCGAGAATTCCTGCAAGTTGTGTGACACCTGTGCGGCTAGTCGAGGGCCCCGGACTCGAAGTAAAGGACAAATGCGGCAGTACAATGTGGGAGCTCCGATCAAGCGCATCGCCATTGACATTGCTGGTCCGTTTCCCGTGACAGACGGCGGAAACAAGTATCTGTTAGTGACCATGGATTACTTCACTAAGTGGCCGGAAGTATACGCCATTCCAAACCAAGAGGCGGCTACGGTGGCGGAAACCTTAGTGAACGAGCTGTTCTCCCGATTCGGAGTACCGAGAGAGCTACACAGTGATCAAGGGCGGAACTTCGAATCGCAGCTACTTCAAGAAGTACTGGAACGATTGGGCGTCCACAAGACAAGGACAACAGCATTACACCCGCAGTCGGATGGAATGGTCGAGCGCTACATCAAGACAGTTGAAGAGCATCTACGCAAGGTAGTCTCCAAGAACCAACGAGACTGGGACCAGAAGCTTCCTCTTTTCTTGATGGCCTACAGAGCGGCGATACATGAAACCACCGGCTTGACACCCGCCAAGATGATGTTTGGCCGTGAACTACGGTTGCCCTGTGATCTGCTGTTCGGCGCCCCGCCTGACAAGGAACAACCAGCGCAACAGTACACCGCGGAATTGGCAGCAAGTATCCACGAAATCCATGAGTATGCACGGCGACATCTGCAAGTAGCAAGTGATCGAATGAAGGCAAGATACGACTTGATAGCTAAATCCGCGGGATTTCAACCTGGTGACCGTGTATGGCTCTACAGACCGAGAAGGAAGAAAGGAAAATGCCCTAAGCTTCTGAATGCGACTGATATATTATCTGATTATATAAGAGTCGAACAATTGTATTTATACATAAAGAAACCTAATAAAATATCCCGTAGCCAGGGATTATTTATCCAAAACCATATACTGGTTTTATATAAATATTCTTATACATCCAGATCTATTATTAGAGTTTATCGGCGACACTGGTCTCAAACTGGTTGAATAAAATCAATTTGTTCCCTACAATCAAGAATAAATTCATTCGCCACCTGGCCAATTACATCAAAACAAAACCCAATATATTTTAGTTAGTTCCCATTTAAGATTCTGCCAAGTCAAGTCCAATCAGTCTTGTCAACCAGTGGCCAGACTATCTGACCACACAATCTGACTACCTGACTATAAAATCTGACTACCTGACTATACAATCTGATTACCTGACTGAAAAAAATATGACTACCTGACTATACAATCTCACTATCTCACCACACAATATGACTATCTGACCGTAAAATCTGACTGTCTGACTAAAAAAAAATCTGACTACCTGACTATATATATAATCTGACTACCTGACTAAAAAAAAATCTGCCTGTCTGACCATACAATCTCACTACCTGACCATAAAAATCTGATTGTCTGAAATCTGACTGTCTGACTAAAAAAAATCTGACTACTGACCATAAAATCTGACTACCTGACTATATAATCTGACTCCCTGACTAAAAAAATCTGACTGTCTGACCATACAATCTGACTACCTGACCATAAAAAAAATCTGATTGACTATACAATCTCACTACCTGACTAAAAAAAACTACCTGACCACACAATCTGACTATCTGACTGCCAAAATCTGACTACATGACTATCAGACAAAAAAATCAGACAATCTGACCACACACAACCTCACCACTTGACCATAATTCTGAATACCTGACTATATAAAAAATGTAACCACTTTGCTCGATGTCACACCTAGACACCCAAAATATTTGCAAAACTGGCTTGTGGTTACTAGAAATATAAGGAAATCGAAATCGTTGTTGTGATATATAAATGAGACACATGAAATAAATAGTAACAAAAGATTTAATTATATCAATAAAAATCAAGTAAATGTGGCGAAAATATCAAATATTAATTTTCAGAAAATCTAACTACCTAACTATACAAACTAACTCTCAGACTATACAATCTCACTACCAAAAAATTATACGCCTTCAACTAGTTTCAGCAGTTTTACAGTAAATAAAACATTAAAGAGAAAAAACTTTTCCTAAAACATCAAAAATGAAAAACGGACTAAGAGTACATGATTATTACCTTTGTTTTTCGCTTAAAAACAATGCGATAAAAAATTAAGCTAAGAAATTAGGGAAATAGCAAACTTTACTAGACAGACCTGAACCAAGTAGGCATATTTTAATATTTATTCTGCACCGATTTTCTTTCATTATAAAATTCTGGACAGAGATTACAGATTTCAGAAAAAAATTGTTAAAGGTAGAATAAAGTATACCCATTCAGTTTTTTCCTTTTTTTGCTTACATAATCTAAACGAACGACAATTTTTTATAAAAATGCCCGGAAAAACAAATGGTCACCGATTTAGACAAAAAAGTTTAAATATTAATGAGTGGGCCACCTAAAGTGAAGGTTGTACCATTCAGTTGACCTCGATTTTCTCGCGAGTGTGAGCTTAACAATCGTAATTTTTATGGAACGTTCCGAAACAGTAGAACGACTTCTTCTCTCTTCCGGGGTCGTCGATTAATCTCTCACTGGAGTCCGGCAGCCGTGTGCGGTGGTGGACGTCTCGTTGTAGTCTGGATCGAAGTGACGGTCTCGGTGTCTTGATTGGAAGTGATTCGACTCGGCTTAGTGCAGCGCTCTTTTATAGCGGCCGAGAGCGCTGTTGTAGAGAGCGGCGACTGGTTTGGCCGGGTGTATGACGTTGGGCATGCGCGTCATTGGGTCTGCAAATTAAGCACAATGGACGATAATGATAATAAGGAGGTGGGCGGTCATAAAATTTTCTACAACTACCCTTTGATAAGTCACCGATACTTGAGTAATTTATGACAGGGAAGCAATAAAAGTACCCTCTATCTCCTTCCTGAAGAAAGGGTAGAGAGTAATAAACAGCAAACCTAAAAATAACTAAACTACAAAGGAAACTAGCCTTACGTATATCAGGTAAAACATGTCATTCAATAGAATTTCTGATAATGAAACCAACATTCCTATAACTCGAATTTTCTATATCTCGAATTGAATTTCAGTTCCCTTCATTCAACCTTCCATGCATTCACTGTGTAAAAATCCATCTATAACTCGAATTCCGTCATTCTCCAAGTCGAACTTTTCATTTAGTTTCTTTTAACGAAATTATGTACATAGTTCTCAAAATAGTATTTTTGGTCTTTTGAAAACTGTAGATACAGTACTGTTTCTTTCATTTTAAAAGAAAATGTTCGACGAAAAAAGGTTACAGACCCTCAAAGTCATCTGGTTGCCTTTGCAGGCCTAACAAGCGTAAACCAAAACAATGAATTTCTTTGAATCGACGAATCTTTGGTGGACCGCAGAACAATAGATCCATAGCCTGTCGGTACAATGTACCATATTCAGCATGTAGTCTACTGTAATTATAATAGCGTAATTTTGGAATACTGTAGTCTATAGTGTATAAAATATGTATACATTACTTAACACTGTAGCTTATAGCTAAGTTAAATGCAACGCGCCGTATAGTACTGTTTTGCAAAATTACGCATGTCCTAAGTAGGCCTACATATTTCACATAATTGTAGGCTACCGTATTAACCTATGTGGAATGTTCTATGTTTGTTATTTTTTAATAACTGATTTATTGTTATTTTTCCATAACTCAAAATTTCTGTATTTTTTCTGAATTTTTTTTCTCATCCCTTGAGGATTCAGGTTATAGAAGTTCGACTGTATTAGAACCGATGTTAGACTTAGTGTAGTTGTTATACTCCATAAATTTCAGTCAATGTTAATGTCGTATCATTAAAATAGAATTTTTAAACTACTGTAATTATATCAAATTAAATCATTATTGAATTAAAGTACTATTGTAGGCCTACAACAAAAAAAGTGGTTTTCTCGTCCCTACTAACAATATTACCGATTTTGGTTTTGTTTACTTTCTCTTGCCTATATGAATATATAGGAAGGAAAGTAGGGCCTATTGTTTTCATGTCGATTTTTCGAAATCGAGTTTTTACCGGTTCTACACGTTTTCAGACCCCTGAATCCAAATAAAACACGTTTTTAGCAAATGGTGTGTGTGTGTGAATAGAATATCTCAAGAACGGAACGTCGTACAAACTTGAAACTTAAGTTAGACACCACAACTGGAAGTAGTAGTAGCTAGCTTATTCGTGCAATTTTTCACTTTACTGCGATTTTCTCAAGAACGGCTCCCACGATTATTTTTTTTTAAATCGCCTCGTTTAGTTTATTTTTTATGCTTTACAAGATAGGTTAGGCGCCATGTCTGCTGAAATTCTTGGAGAGGCTGTTTTCACGTAAAAAATTTTTTTTATAAGATTGTGGCTTTAATATGGAATTTAGCGCAAAAATGTATAATAAAAGTTATAGAGAACTAAAAATCCTACAACTTTTATTTCAAACTTTTTTGTATAACGCTTAGTTTAGTGGTCATTAGCGATTTTCTGTATTTTTTTTCTTACGAAAACGTGTAAAAAATCAATTGTTTTAAGATTTCGGCCTTAGTATGCATTTTACGACAAAAGTGTATATAATTAAATTTATAGGAAATTAAAATATCTACAACTTTTATTCAGAGCATTTTTCTCTACAGAGCCTAGTTTAGCGTAAAAGAGTGATTTTCTGCATTTTTAAGACAAACTGAAGTTGATTTTCATTTTGCGTCTTTCACTCATGATTAAAATTAGGTTATATTTATTGGGGTTAGTTTTTTGTTTATTTCTAATGTTTTATTACTAATGTTAGGTTATATTGTTAATTATTTGCATTGGCAAGAGAAAGTCGTGTGAGTTTCACACCAGATTTTTTTTTAAAGATAACTTGATCGAGAGTATTTTCAGCTTGATTCATTAAAAATAAAAAACCGCGGTGGCCTAGGCTATATATTTTAACAAATAAAATTTAAATAAAAAAATAAAAAAGCCCCTACACAAAAAAATATAAAAAGTTAAAAAGAAATCTTTATATTCGACCCTTTTAACTGTAACGTGTGTGTCTATCTGACACCATAGCTCCCGATAGGATGAACCGATTTTGATTTAGTTTTTTTTGAAAGGTGACTTGATTGAGAGTGTACTTAGCTACGATTCAATAAAACAAGTGTAGGCGTTTAAAAAAAACTGAAATATCAAAATTCGATCGTCGCTTGGTGTATGTGTGTGTCTGTCTGTGACACCATAGCTCCTGTACGGATGAACCAATTTCGATTTAGTTTTTTATTGTCTCTAGCTTTTTTTTCAAGAAAAAACTTGTAACAAAACATAAAGGTTTGAAAATTTGGAACGAAGAGATTGCTGGAGCTATTAAGGATAAGAAGATTGCCTACAAACAATTATTGAAATCACCTACAGATCAGGCAAAGGAAAATTACAGAAGAAAACGTAATGTAGCTAGAGCCATTGTTAGGAAAGCTCATGAGGATGCATGGGATAGGTTCATTGCAGGAATTGAATATGATCTACATGGAAGGCAAGAGGTTGCCTATAAGTTGATGAAACACCTCAATAATGATGAGAAGGAGATGGCTAAAATAGACAATATAGCAAAACAAGAATGGATTGAGCACTATAAAAGATTGTGGTACAAAAGCGATTTACCATTCATGGAAGAAGCTCATCATCCAGAAGCAAAACATGGTATTGATCAAATAGCTATTGAGGAATTGGAAGAGGCATTAAAACAAACAAAAAATAGGAAGGCAACAGGATTAGATCATATAAATTCAGAACTATTGAAAAATGGTGGTACACTACTCAAATTTCGCCTGCTTCACTTGATGAACATGTGTTGGACTTCGCGATACATTCCTAAAGATTGGAAAAAAGCCATAGTAATCTCGCTGTTTAAGAAGGGTAACAGAAAAGATACAAATAATTACAGAGGAATTAGTTTGTTGAGTAATGTGTATAAATTATACAGTAAAATCCTGAACAATAGACTCAGAAAAATCTCGGATGTGTTATTATTAGAAGAACAAGCCGGCTTTAGAAAGGGCAGGTCTGGCATTGACGATGTTTTTTCTTTAAAGCAGATAATAGATAAAGCACGGTCACTAGGAACCTGAGCATTTCAACTTGCAGATACTTCCTATTTATGTACTCGTCACCATATCGTTGTGGTTTTAGTATTTTTAGACGCATGTAGTCTACTGCACCAACCACTGTTTGTATTTGAAATCGTTTTTGCCATAATAACTTAGCTTCAATCATTCATTCTGCTGAAGTAGGAAATCTAATCCAATCTTGAGTTTTCGCGAAAATATTGTCAATTACATATGTAATATTTTCTTCGTAGAGTAGTACAATGAATTTCAAAGTCTTCTGCTATGCGGCTTTGGACCCTGGATCCCTGATGTATCTTTAAAAATTTTCCATTCTCTTTCTGGAAGTTACAACACCCCCTTAAGTTTTTCAGTATTTTTAAGAAAACGGTCCCATAAGAAACCAATGCTTTCGCTTATAAAATGTACCAACGTTTATATTTACTTGAACTTACATCTTTTCTCTCACGGTAGTATTTAACATTATGTAAATTTATAAAATAAGATATCTCTCTACAATGCTTAAATTCGTAAGCACCAAGGTGAGCATGATCGAAGGTGAGCTACGTAACGAATTTCTTAGTCATTACTAAATTTTGAAGTTAGTTAATTCTTTTTATTCTCATCGTTCTTAGTACTGTACTTACAAACGAAATACTACAAAACCCAGAAAATTATAGTAACAACTAAGTTGGCCAGTAACTACTTAGCGGAGGTTAGTCGAACAAATACTAACATTTTTTATTCTCTTAAAATATCATAGTAACTACTTAAAAAATGCGTACTACTACCAACTACTTTTTATTCTCTTCGCCCATTGTTTTCATGACGATATTTTGAAATCCAGGTTTTACCGGATATACAGGTTTTCAGACCCGCTGAACCTAACTAAACATATTTTTAGCGATTGGTGTGTGTGGGTGTGTGTGTGCGCGCGCACGTGAATATTATAAATCTCAAGAACGGAGTATTGTACGAAATTGAAACTTGGAAGTTATGTTAAGTACCGCTAGAGGACCCGACACGACCATTTTCATTAAAATCGGTCAACCGGAAGTAGTAGTTCGTGCATGTAATTTTTCACTTTCTTGCAATTTCCTCAAAAACGGATCGGACGATTTATTTTTAAATCACTTCTACTAAATCTTTTATACTGAACAATAGTGAGTAAGCGCCATGTCTGCTGAAGTTCTAGAAATAAAAATGTTTTATAAACCTACAACTTTTATTTGTATTGTTTTTTTGTAGTATTTAACGCTTACTTTAGCGGCAATTAGTGATTTTTTGTTCTTTCATCAATATCTAAAAGAAAAATTCAATATTTTTAAAGATTTCGGCCTTAGTAGGCCTATGCCATTTTACGACAAAAGTGTAGCTACATATAATCAGAATTATAGAAAATTAAAAAATCTACAACTTTTGTTTAAAGAATTTTTTTTTAACAGAGCCTACTTTAGCGTCAAACAGTGATTTTCCGTATTATAAAGCCAAACTGGGTTTGGTTTTCATTTTACTCGTACATCATTCACGGTTGATAAAAATTAGGTTTGTTTTTTGCCTTGAAAAATAAAGGTGCGTCTTATAGTCCGAAAAATATGGTTAACTACTAAAATATTGTTTAATAATTTTATCACGTAGCTTACTGAAACTTAAAAATTTAGTCATAAAATTTACACTTCTAAATAATTAAAAATCTGAAATATTATAAAAATTTATTTTCAACCAAATAAGATTTCTTAAAACCACGAGAATATTCCACAAGAATATTCCTACTTTAACACTATTAACACTATTAAGTTTAACACTATTAAGTTATTTAAAATTAATAAATAATAAATTATTATAATAAAATTAATAAATAAATTCGTTAAATAATGGTAACTATCCGTTTATAACATAATAAAATAATGTAGATTTTAAGTTAATTATAGTGATGTGGCCTTGGATAAATAATATAAATTACTTTCAACAGAGATAGTTTGGTTAAGGTCAAATTAACATTTGATCTTAACTAACGATATAAACATACCCAGAGCACAACAATAATTGTTACCACCTGTTGTCTAGGTAGGATCAACCGGTAACATCTTGCTCGGTACAAAACACCAGCCAGTTCCCCCACCAGTTAATATAAGAAATAAAACCAACACTTACAAACAATCGTACACATACTTACAAATAAATACATACTCAACTTACAGATGCCTTAGATTTAGTCTCCTGCTGGAGCGACCGGTCTACAGTACGCCGTCCACTCCATCTATGTATCTATCGGTAAATGTAACTCGATTATCCACACCAACACAGCCTTCGCAGTTATATTCGTATCTATATATAAACCTTTTTTTCTTGTTTATCAATACAAAAAATTAATAAATAAAAATCTGGTGTGAAACACTCACACAACTTTCTCTTGCCAATGCAAATAATTAACAATAAACCTAACATTAGAAATAAATAAAAAACTAACCTCAAAAAACATAATCTTATTTTAATCATGATTAAAAGACGCAAAATGAAAATCGACCTCAGTTCGGCTTAAAAATACGGAAAATCACTCTTTCACGGTAAACTAGGCTCTATAGAGAAAAATGCTTTAAATAAAAGTTTCTTAAAAACTAAAATTAATCTTTTAATTTCCTATAAATTTTATTGTATACACTTTTATCGTAAAGTGCATACTAAGGCCGAAATCTTTAAAAAAATCGATTCTTCACACATTTTTGTGAGAAAAAAAAAACAGAAAATCGCTATTTACCGCTAAACTAAGCGTTATACAAAAAAATGTTTGGAATAAATGTTGTAAGATGTTAAATTCTCTAAATTTTTTTTATTATACTATATCTTTTTGCGCTACAATGCATATTAAAGCCGTAATATTAAAAAACCCATTTTTTACGAGAAAACAACCTCACCAAGAATTTCAGCAGACATGGCGCCTACCCTATCTTGTAGAGCATACAAAATTTAGTAAATAAGGCGATTTTTAAAAATATCGTAGGACCAGTGTTTGAAAAAAACGCCAAAAAGTGAGAAATTACACGAATAAACTACTACTTCCGGTTGACCTATTTTGATGGAAATGTTCGTGTCGGGTGATCTAGTGGTATGTAGCTGAAGTTTCAAGTTTGTGCGATGTTTCATTCTTGAGATATCCTGTTCACACACACACAGACACACAGATGCACAGACCAATCGCTAAAAACATGTTTTTTGGATTCAGGTGATCTGAAAACGTGTAGATTCGGTGAAAACTCGATTTCTTAATATCGACATGAAAACAATACTTTCCTTCCTACATATTCATATAGGCAAGAGAAAGTAAAAATGAGTGGTTTTTATTTTACCTTCACACTTTCGAACATTTCGCTAAACTAAAAACCTCTGTGCGTTAGGTTCAGATTAGCGAGTGCCTGCTGTACCTAATAGTAAACACAAATGGGCGGGTGACTAACATAAAATACCCAAGAATGAATAAATTTACTTCATTGCATGTAGCAAAATAATTTAATACATAAATAACAAGTTATATTTACCTGGGTTTTTGGATTAGCTGATCCCACAATTTTTCTGCGTTATCTGTCTCTACTTCTTTTGTTGTTCCTGGACAAGAATTCAACAGTTTCTCTTTCGCTAATTTTTCGCGAATCATCTTTCGTCGAGCTAGAGACATTTTATTTCTCTTACACCTATAATGTTTACGTGGCATATTTAAAATGTCACTAATATGAAACAAATAAATACAGTGTCTGTAGTGTATACAGGAATTGTTCCTATTACAAAAACTACTCGTATATAGAATGTAACTATACAGTAATATATAACTATAGTATATAATATGTACTATTATATAGCAAACACGGTGGTAGATATTGGTAACTGAAAAGAGCAGTTTGGTGGTGGGGATGGTTTGGGGAGGAAATATGAAAATACTACTACATAATAAACCATTTACTGTACAGTTACATGTGTGTGTCTGTGTGTGTGTGCATCTACTAGTATTGCTGGTCTGCCTAACTGCAAGGAGCAACAGGCCCTAAAAAAGTCCAAAAAATTGGTTCACAAGTTTCTGTCTTGCTGTTATCATAGGAAGTATTGCGCTATACTTATTATCAAGTACTCATTTTGAACTTAAACATAAGCTATTTTAATTTTTGTAAAAAAACCTATTACTATTATTTCTTGCACCCTAAAAAATTATACTGTGCTTAAATTAAAAAAATACGTTTTCAAAACTAGCTAGTGATTATCTCCTACTGCTTTTAAACCCTTATTCAAAATTTCATTGCTGTAATTAAAGTCGTTCTTAAAAAAGTTGTGTTCCAATTTTAGCAAAAAATGCCCTTATAAATGCCCCTCAAGCCGACAAATTGAGAAAAAATAAAAATAAAATTATCTGAATGGTCTTATATGAAGCTAATAAAGACTTTAAGACCAAAAAAACAGAAATCTATTTTTTGACAGAACAACCTTAAGTGAATTATTTTTTACTGCAACGATTGGTGTCATTAAATGTAAACATAAAATGTATTTGGGTTTTTCTGGGAGTTGGTTGAACTCGTCCATGGATCGGTGACTGACTCGGCTGAGCAATTTTTGTGTTTTCCAACTAATAACTATAGCACACCGAATTGGAACAACCCATCTACTTGCTGGGATTCTTCAGAGCGGTTCAAAAATCGAATAAAGTTTTGGGAGCACTCTGTGTAAATGCGGTGAGTTTTCCAGAGACACGTTCATTAGGATATTCGTTTGTTTCTATTGAAAGTACCGTACAGATCTTACTTTGCGCTAAGCTGTTACTTAGCTCAAAATAAGGACGGACGTTTACTTTTCTTGAAGGAAATCTGCAGTCCTGCTTTTTCTTTTTGACCTTTTAACAAGTTGATTTGTTCTATTGCTGTTTCCGTTTTTCAAGAAACAGTTGCTATATCGTATGCAAAAGCAAGACAGTTTATCTTTATGCCGTTCTTTGATTCTCCAATGGCTACTTGGTTCAACCTCTATTGGCAAGCTCCATTTTCCCTTCCTGAATAACTTTATCAAGGACACAGTTAAAAAGAATCGGCGACAGTCTATCTCCCTGCCTAACGCCTGTTTTAATTTCTAACTCTTCGGAGATTTCACCTAGATTATTTTCGTTCGTGTTTGTGTTAATGTTTTCTTTAATGATTTCCGTTGTTTTGATGTCCACTCCAAATTCTTATAAAATATTCAGTAGAGTTTCTTGGTCGATTGAATCATAAGCCTTTCTAAAATCAACAAACTCTACCACTATATCTCTTGAAAAAAAACTTTTCAGAACTCGTTATAGGTTCCATATCTGTTCTGCGCAAGGTCTTCCTTAAACATTATAATACTGTAATAAAAACTGTGTGTCAGTACGCAAGTGAGTGCCTTAGATTGAGCGGGAAACAAAAATACGATCAAAATTAAGGACACCTGTATAGAATAGAAGGTGTGGCTATTAAATAACGAGACTGACGTTGTAAAATTTTTTTATTTTATTTTATACAAAATCACTTATTGTCACATTCAATATACAATCCTTTTCTATCCCTATAACGCTCCGTGCGAATTTTCCATTGTTGGAAACAGTGCTGGATTCCCGCCACACTGTCATTTATCCAGTTAGGTTAATTTCTTATCTTGAAATTGGGCGAAAGTCTGAGTGAAGTGGCGAACTGTGGGGATGCACAAGTCTTGTAACTGAATTAATTGAAATAATCTTAAAGTGCAGCGAAAGTAAACAGCAAGATTACCCAAGGGCGAAGTGTTATAGGGCAGTTAAATTCTGCCCTTTGGAATGATAAAATATGGAAAGAGACAGAGATAAATATTTATTATGCTATCCTGGAGAGTGTGTGTACCTATGCTGCAGTAGTGTGGATATTGACAAAGAGGCAGAAGGATCGCCTAAAAGCAGTGAAGATGGATTTCTAGAAGCGGAGGTGTGGTGTGTCGCGGATCGATCGAATTCCGAATTCTGAAATTAGGAGAAAAATCGGCGTTCAAGGAAATGTCATGGATACCATATCCCGGAAGCTGTTAAAATGGTTTTGGCATTTGCAGAAGATGGAGAATGGTTGGAGGGTATGGGAGTGGACGCCAGCCGGTAGAAGAAAGAGAGGTAGGCCGAAGTAACGTAGTTGGATGGGGTGCAGGAGGCAATGTCTTTACGGCAGCTCTCCGTTGGGGAATAGCGAGACAGAGAGAGGTGGTGCTTAGAAAGCGAGATACGGCTGGGGCTGTAAATCCCTGCATGAATATAATATGAAGTAATTTAATATTATATTAATTAGTAGTTTAAGTTTAATGAATTTATGAAATAAATTATTTCATGGGGTTGCTTATTGTTCTGAATTGAACAGAATTGAATTGAATTGAATTGGCTAATTATTAAATTGTGTCAGTAATAAATTGTTATAAGTTTGAAGAACATCTGTTTGTTATTTATTATACCCAGATCCTGAAAGAATCTATGTTTAGGTATTACAATATCTATCCTATACTGAGCGTATAATAATTTTTAGTCCCTAGTCGGAAAATTAACTCGGGACCTTTCGCTTTGTAGTCCAGTTCACTGACCATTACACCACGGAGACAGTCAATACATTAACATTAATTTTATGAATTATTCCTTTAGTTCCAAAATTGTTTAATATTATTACACTTTTCAATTTCCGAGTAACTTTTTTTTTCAATCCCTAATTTGTGTACGTTGCAATCTGTTCAATTCAGAACAATAAGCAACCCCATGACCCAATGAGATGAGGATGATGTGTATGACGTGTAAATGAGACTGTGTAGTCTTGTACAGACCCAGACCGACCATTCCTGAGAGAGTATGGTTAATTGAACCCCAACCATCAAAGTGCACCGGTAACCACTGTCTAGTATTCAAATCCGTATAAAAGTAACTACCTTTACTAGGATTTGAACCAGAAACCTTCGTCTCCGAAAATCAGCTGTTAAACAGCTGATTCTGGCGACGACTTTACCTCTAGACCAACCCGGTGGGTCTGAATAACTTATATCCATAATCTTATGATTTTATTACTATATTTTTAAATTACCCGGAGAGTTGTTTTTAAAGAGAAATAATATTTACAATTAGAGCAACAAACTCGTTAAATTTCACGTATCATTTGTTAAATTTGTATTTAGAAATTTTACCTTACTGTTTAACCCCAATTGTGTAAGGGGCTTAAACTGTTAAACCCCTACAAAGCTAAATCCGGTGAAAAATAACGAAATCCTATGAGAAAACGCAATGGGTCGCATGCGGCCCACGGATTGTGCACACCTGATCATAAAAGGGCTTATAAATCCAAAACAATAAAATGAAACATTTCATTGTACCAATTACAATTATTTTTTAAATTATAAATTTATGTAATTTCATATAGCCAGCTTATGTTACACAGGAAACTTTCCAACATTGAAAGAATTTTTAAAATCGGTTTGATAGTTTCTGAGATTACTTCGTACAAAAAACGTTACTATTGTGTGAAATTAGTACTGATAATACTAAATCGCTTTACTCGTCCGAAGAGTATACATAATCCTTATCACCGGTCAAAACTACTTGTAAGTTAAGACGTAATCACAGAATTATCTAAGAGTAAATCAGTAATCAAGTAATTCACTTTTTATTCTAAAAAGTATTTACAAGTAACAAATAAAAATGTTTACTTGAAATCCTGGGATATTTTATGATTATGTATTCTGTGTAGTTAGAATTATAGAAGTTAATAAGGGACTCTTAAGAAATTCAAAATTATCTTACGATTTTGTTTGAAAAATTACCGAAAACTGATTCATTACCACGTTTACAATGTGGTATTTTCACCATGGTTTAATGAACAAATATAGAGACAGATATAACAACTGTTCTCCAAATGACGTCACTATCCCCACCACAGAACTACATAACCGATCACGGGACGTTTTCCATACAAGGTTGATATAACGCATACGAGAGAAATACCGATATATCTTTTATTTTTATTTTCTTGTTTTTCATCACTTTTCCGAAGTAGAAGTCTAATAACCAATTATTATTTTAATAAAAACTTAAACTTTTTTAACCTACCAGTTGATAGAGTTTGAAGCGTTCATTTTGTACTGTAGCTATTGTTAAAATGCCTTTCTAACGTTAATACATGAAAAAAAGTTTTAATAAAAAAAATTATTATATTTACTGGTGTTTTATCTACAACGAACAAAATCGGTCGCAGCCGCCTTGCCTTTAGTTGTATTCTCTTTCTCGTTTCTATACATGAGGAGCATCATTTCAAAACGTATATTGTCCACTTCTGGACAAAATTGAGTTTGATATGATTTCTATATATTTTTGTAACGCTCTTTCGAATAGTGTAATTGGTTTTTTTCTAAATGTATTTTGTTCTGTAGTTATGTGGTGTTAAAAACAGGGTGATGGATCGAAACGTATAATGTCCACAAGACCTACCACTTCAAAGTATATTTTGTCCATTACAGTAAAATGCTATGTTGGTATCATTGAGAAAAATCAGCTGACAAGCGATGTTAACCTTACTTTTGCATTGTAAACATTAGAATTACAACGTGTTTTTAAGGTAATGTTTTTCGTTTAGTGTTTGTGTTGTAATGGATTTATCCGTAGGAAATTTAATGAAAGAATCGAGTGGTTCAAGAAAAAGAATAAAAACGACTACTAAGAAACAACTTCTTAAAGAACAAAGGTAAGCAATATTCTTGTTATTGAAATAACATAACTTTAGTTCTGTTTAGGCCAAATTCAGACTAATTTAAATTGAAATGTTATCCAACTAATGTGTTTAAACAGAGTTACCATACCATTATTGTTTTTATTATGATTACAAGTATTTCAATAGTTGGTTGAAAAACGTTGTTTGTTTGTGTTTGAAGACGAAGTAACCTATTTGTAGGTTAGATCTGTAAGATAAACAATCAATAATTTTACTAATCAATTTATTCATAAAACCTTTTTGGCCTACAAGACTACAGTATTTCCAAAACAATCGGACATTAAACAAAAACAAAAAAAGCTGATATTTTGTTAGGCCTACCTTTTTGTCTTTAAATGCTGAACATCTTTACAAAAATTAAAATCTGATTCAAGTACAACTAAACACTCTTCTGACAATGTAGAAGTGAGTTATAAGAAAGATTTAAGATTTCGTTGATTAATAACTTTTCATAAAATGTAGGCTTATGAAGTACAATTTCATGTACAGTAGTATTTGGTTGTGTCCCAACATAATTATATTAGTTACCTATTTGCAAGCGGTAGGTTAGGTTTTTACATAAAACACTACAATATTCCTAACAAATACTTAACGCTTTATTTATGTCTTACCAACATTGCTTCTGATCACGGTAATTGATAGTATTCTATTCAAAATTATTAAAATTACATTAAATTGTATCTTATTAATTTAAAAACAAATTATGCCTAAAATAGTATTGTTTATAAATTTTAAGCTTTATTAGTAAGCCTTTAGGTTTATGTAAGCCTAAGTTACTATAAAATTAATTACCTATTTTTATTGGTTTTCTTTTGCAGGAACTGTGACAAAGATCCTGATTTAACTAAATATGAACCACCATGTGAACACAGAAATGGACGTTTTGGATGCTGTTCTATACCGGTCCATTTTTTATTAAAGGCTAAAAAGAAGGTGTTTCTAACGCACAATAAAAGTGAACAAGATCAACGCCTTGCTTTAATGCTGAAGGTTTCTCATCCAAAACGACGTCGAAGAAGGAATCAAGAGAGTAAAGCCAAACCAAATTCACTGGTTGTTTCTTATCATGTAAGTAAAATAACTTGTTTTTAAGAAAATATGTATCATATTTTAAAGAAAATTTAGTTGCAAATACACACTCATGTATTACAACAAAATGTTTTAATTATTTTTAGATACCAGTGGGCAAAGAGCAAGTACCAGTTTGAGCAAAATTTATGAGAAAACTGTTTGGAGTAGCACAAACCCGTATGAATAATATTGCCAAATGTGTACAGTCGGGAAATGTGTGCCAAGAAAAACGAGGAGGAGATCGAAAGAAAATCAAATTTGCAGATAAACGGGCTAAAGTTGAGGCATTTATTAAAGAACTTAAGGCCTGTGAGAGTCACTATGCTCGAAATAAAAGCCGGCGTCTTTATTTGTCTTCAAATTTAAACATAACAAAGCTTTTTAAAATGTATAATTCCAGTGTAACAGACAGTTTGAAAGTTAAAAAAACATTCTTTCAGAAAATTTTTTGTGTAAAGTTTAATCTGGGTTTCGGTACACCTGCTACTGATGTCTGTAGTTATTGTTTACGAATGTCTCACTTCTTGAGACTTGAAAACAAAAAAGATAAAAATAAGATTTTGGCAGAGTTAGGGGCTCATAAATTGCGTGCTAAAGCGTTTTATAAGTTAATGAAAGAGAATAAAACTGGTACTATCTCATTTTGTTTTGATTTGCAGCAAGTACAACCTCTGCCTAAGTTGTCAATAGGCGAGGCTTATTATTCTCGACAAATATCTTTTTATTCATTTTGTATTACGGATATTGATACAAAAAATCCACACTTTTATGTGTGGACCGAAGAGCAAAGTGGTAGAGGTGCGGTGGAAGTTTCTTCAGCGTTGTGGGACTTTCTTAAAAAATTTAAGTTTGACATTTCTGTTACCACAGTCCGGCTGTTCGCAGATGGCTGTGGTGGCCAAAATAAAAATTGTCATGTCATTCACACCCTTAGTACATGGTTATACCAAAAGGCTCCAAAACATATCAAAGAAATCCTGCTAGTCTTTCCTGTTCGTGGTCACTCTTACCTGCCTGCTGATCGACTTTTCGGAACAGTGGAGCAGAAACTACGCAGAATGCCGGAAATAATACACCCAGATAATTATATAGAAATATATAAATCAGTTGGAACTGTTCGTGCATTAGGCATTGACTGGTTTACTCGAGATATTAAGAGTTTATGTAGTTCACTAAAAAAAATTGAAGGAATTAGTAATATGAAAAGGATCCTTATTAAAAGATGTATGTACATTAACAGGCGGGAAAGAAGTACAAAAGAATTTATTACAATGAAGATGGAACCAACATATCGTTGTGATGATGAATCAAAAGCTTATAAATCAATACTTAAAAGGGGTAAGTCATTTGAAAATATTTCTGTCCCTCGTCTTACGAAGCAGGGTAGTCGAATAACAGAACTGAAGATGAAAGATGTTAATAATTTATTGAAGATCAGATTTGGTGATGACTGGAAACAGGAGGAAAATCTGCAATATTATATCAATGCACTAACCACAGACAGTTGTGAATCCGAAGAAATTGAGGAATGTGATTGCATAGAAGAGGAACCTGGGTTGGAACGAATATAGGTCATGAATAATGTTTTTTGTCTTATTAATTTAATTTACAAATTTATATTTTTTCGGACATAAAACTAAATATTTAATTAATTTGTTGATTTAAAAAAGTTGTTTGCAAATCAACAAAAATGAGGACGCTACCTATTACTAGTGGAAAATGTGCTTTCATCATAGTAAAAAATATTATTTTTTAAAAATTATTTAATTTTTTTATTTTAAGTTGCATCAACAGCTAGATTATTAGCGACTACAGTGGTTTTTGAACGTTGGCTTTTTACCAGACCCTGGCCGGGAGTCGAACCCAGGACCTTTGATTTAATTGAACTTTTATTTATTATGAACTTTTTTATACATTTTTTAAATGCATTTTATGTGTTATTGTTGTAATAATTCATTTTTAATATTTTATACTTTTTCATATAAATAATAAAAACATTAAACAATATAGCAGTGTATTTTGTATCACATCTAAACATATTTTGTCCAGTCCATCACAACAAACTGTATTATGTCCAACAGAAAATTTGAAATTTTATGGTAACAATAATTAAATGTATTTCATTCTTTCATGTATCAAATTCTGCATATTTTTTTACTATTTTTAGTTGATAAAGAAATTAACTTAACAGCACACAACAATAGTGAGAAGTTTTTTTTTGATTCCTGTAAAATCTCTCCTGGTGGACATTATACGTTTTGAAATGATGCTCCTCACATCATTTACCCCAGGCCCAGTCCAGAGCTATGCTTACTCAACTGCGCCCCTCCCAAATTATACCCCTCCAACCGCTTCATCACGTAGACATAATTATTAGCTGCCCCACCACTACGTCTCACTATGACCGATTCAAAATCTAACCCGTTGGCAAAAAGAAGTTAGATCCCTAACGGGGCCTCACCCTAGATAAATTAATCTCGGAAAAATTATGACAATATTGAACAGGAACAGCGTTTTATCATAGGCCAAAAGATAAGATGAAATTTTTAAAAAATATTACGTGATGAGAATGTATAAACAAATTAAAATATACCAAACAAATTCTAAATAAACAATGACCTTCACTCATTTTTTTAAAAAAACGATTCCAAATTTCTATTATTAAATTTACAATAAAAATAAGCTTAATTTTACGTAACGTATATATTAACGACGTTAACGTTTCATAAAATTAAATTAATGGGTATTTTTATAGCATCAATAAAAAGGTGTCGTTTTTATTAAATTAATAAACTAAAGACCTATTATTAACGACGTTACGTATGTTCACGATGGCAGATTAAACGAAATTATTTATTTACGTATTTTTTTTTTGTCATCAGTCTCTCGACTGGTTTGATGCAGTTCTCCAACCTGTTCTATCTTGGCAAGTCGTTTCATATCTACATACCTGTAACACCCTACATCTTTTGTAATTTGCTTTATATATTCTTATCTTTGCCTCCCTCTACAATTTACTCCCTCAATATTACCCTCCATTATTGATAGCCCAATACCTGGATGTCTTAGGATATGCCCCACTAGCCTATCCCTTCTTTTGGTAAGATGCTTCCATATACTTCTTTTTTCATCCACTCGCCTAAGAACCTCTAAATTACTTATTTTGTCCACCCACCTAATCTTTAACATTTTCCTATAACACCACATTTCAAAAGCTTCTATCCTCTTCCTTTCTACAGCCCCTATCACCCACGTTTCACTTCCGTATAATGCTACACTCCAAACATAATGTTTTAAGAAATTTTTCCTAATCTGTAAATCAATGTTTGTAGTCAGTAAGCTGTTTTTCATTTCAAAGGCTTTTCTAGCTTGAGCAATTCTACACTTGATATCACTCGTGCTTCTACCATCCTTTGTTATTTTACTCCCTAGATAGCAGAATTCCCTAACTTCCTGTATGTTTTCGTTGCCTACTTTTAAATTTCCCATCTCTTCTAAACCACTCTTGCTGCTGCACAACACTTTCGTTTTGTTCTTATTAATTTTCATGAAGTAGTCCTTCCTCAAGATCTCATCCATTCCATTTAAGGCATCCTCTAGTTCATTCTTTGCCTCGGCTAATACTACTATATCATCGGCGAATCTCAGCATTTTTATTGTCTCTCCTTGAATTTTTATTCCTGCGTCAAATTTCTCCTTCATTTCATTTATAGCCTCTTCTATATACAAGTTAAAAAGTAGTGATGACAAAGAACAACCTTGTCGTACACCTTTTCTTACAGCAGCCTCTTTTTCGTATCCCTCGATTCTCAAAACAGCCATTTGATTCTTATACAGACTGTAGATAACTTTCCTTTCTTTGTATTTAATTCCTAGCCTTTTCAAAGTTTTAAACATTTTACTCCAGTCCAGGTTATCAAATGCTTTCTCTAAATCTACAAATGCCATAAAAGTAGTTTTATTTTTCTGTATCCTTTTCTCAATAATCAGTCTCAGAGCCAATATTGCATCTCGAGTTCCCATTTTCCTTCTAAATCCAAATTGGTCATCGTCCAATACTTCTTCTACTCGGTGTTCTATTCTCCTGTATATAATTCTTGTCAGTATCTTAGATGCATGGCATGTTAAGCTGATGGTTCTGTAATGTTCACACTTCTCCGCTCCTGACTTTTTTGGTATTGGAATCATAATGTTTTTTTTAAAGTCCGATGGTACCTCTCCACTCTCATACATTCTGCACACAAGTTTGTATAATTTGTTTTGAGCAACTTCGCCACATCGTAATAATAATTCCGATGGTATGTTATCTATTCCTGGTGTCTTATTCATATTCATATCCTTAAGTGCCCGATCGAATTCTTCTCGTAGTATAGGGTCCCCTCTTTGATATATTTACGTATATAGGATAAAAATAACGTACAACAGCGAATAGAAAAAAAATGAAATAATCCACGTCGCCAGGTTTTGTTCAGTGCGCCGACGCGTACCCAATGGACACATAATGGCTGCCGAACAGACTGCATTACAAAGGACTAAGTTCACATACAGCGTATATACAAACAAAAATAAAATTCGATCGGCCTTTGTTAAGTTAGGTTAGGTACCACTGGAGGACCCGACACAAACATTTAAATTATTTAATGAATCGGCCATTTCAGAGAAAGCCCATAACTCAAAAAAACTAACTTTCGGAAAATTTAAAAACTAGTGCTACGTTTCAATAAAATATAATATTAAAAATATAATTTTGTTCTGAGGACTGTCCCTTTTAAGGGAAGATGGCACGATGGTTTTAACTCAAAATTTCAATTTTTGGTTTTTTATGTTTTTCAATAGTTTAGGCCTAGATCTACCAGAGAAAAACATTAAATTACGTCAAAAAAATAAATTTTTATGAAAAAGTTAAGTTTTTATCAAGTTTACACAGAAAAATTATCATGTTCCAAAGAACGAATATTTTTCACAATTTTTTACTGCTCGATTTAGTGCAAAGAGAATTTTAGTTTTTAAAATATCTGCATCACGGTTTTTTGTATTCTCAGCTGTATAAACAACTGTTGATGGGAATTTTTCTTGTTTTTGTTTGTGCCTTCTTGTTTCTTGCGTTTTCCCGTAAATTTAGATTTTTGACACTAGGTACATTTTTCTCAGAAACCAATAAACCTACCAGGCTGAAATTTTTACCAGTTAATTATCTTGTATATCGACATATACTGTACCAACATTTTTATGACTTCCTCAGGTGCACCAAAAATTAGTAATACGCAAATAACGTAGAAAACAATTTGTAAAAATTTTATCTTATTCGTAATATTTAAAAAAAAATGGTATGGTTCAAAGATTAAATTGAAAAAAATGTCAGTAGCTCTAGAAGGAACCCGACACCTATAGTGTGTAAAGTTTAATTTCGCTATATTTTACCAATCCTATGAAAAATGTACCTAAATATAGCAAATTTAACATTGGCGGGATACAAAGTACAGTTTCCCCTTAAAATAAAATGTACACTTTTGTCTTTAAAAAAATAAGCCATGTTATATTGAAAATTTAGATTAAAGGTGTTTCTAAAATAAATTGCAGTAAAATGCTGACTTACGTTGTTTTCTGTAAGTGAAATACATTGTTAGACCAGAATAAATTTTATTGTACAATAGTTAGTATTAATTTATTTAATTCAATAGTTTACATTAGTGACTTTAATAGCTTTTTTCAATAATACAACTTGAAATTCGTAACAAAAATTAATTATTTTTCCCTATGGTTCAAATTCCGTGGGACACCCAGACATGATTTTGTTCTAAAACGCATATTAACAGTTTGCACGTCACCTGCGCACAACTGTTGCGTGTTCAGCAGCAAAAGTGTTAAGGCTGCCATCTTAAAAAATCTGGGTTGAAACACTCACACGACTTTCTCTTGCCAATGGTAATAATGAACAATATAATCTAACATTAGTAATAAAACTTAGAAATAAACAAAAAACTAACCTCAATAAACATAAACTAATGTTAATCATGAGTGAAAGATGTAAAATAAAACCCAATCTCAGTTTGGCTTAAAAATACGGAAAATCGCTCTTTCACGCTACATTATCCTCTGCAGAGAAAAATGCTCTAGATAAAAGTTGTAGATCTTTTAACTTCCTATAAATTTTATAATACAATTTTATTATAAAATGCGTACTAAGGCCGAAATCTTAAAAAATCAAATTTTTTACAGATTTTCAAGAAAAACAAAACAGAAAATCACAAATTATCGCTAAACTATGCGTTATACAAAGAAATGTTTGGAATAATAGTTGTACGTTTTTAAATTTTCTACAACTTTTATTATTTACATTTTTGCGCTAAAATGTATATTAAAGTTACAACCTTAAAAAAACATTTTTTTACGTAAAAAAAACCCAATCTCAGTTTGGCTTAAAAATACGGAAAATCGCTCTTTCACGCTACATTATCCTCTGCAGAGAAAAATGCTCTAGATAAAAGTTGTAGATCTTTTAACTTCCTATAAATTTTATAATACAATTTTATTATAAAATGCGTACTAAGGCCGAAATCTTAAAAAATCAAATTTTTTACAGATTTTCAAGAAAAACAAAACAGAAAATCACAAATTATCGCTAAACTATGCGTTATACAAAGAAATGTTTGGAATAATAGTTGTACGTTTTTAAATTTTCTACAACTTTTATTATTTACATTTTTGCGCTAAAATGTATATTAAAGTTACAACCTTAAAAAAACATTTTTTTACGTAAAAACAGTCTCTCAAAGAATTTCAGCAGACATGGCGCCTACCCTATCTTGTAGAGCATAAAAATTCAGTACATGAGGCGATTTTAAAATAAATTATAGGACCCGTTTTTGAGAAAATCGGAAAAAAGTGAAAAATTACACGAATAAACTACTACTTTCGATTGACCGAATTTAATGTTCGTGTCGGGTCCTTTAGTGGTATCTAACTTAAGTTTCAAGTCCGTATGAGGTTTCGTTCTTGAGATATTCTGCTTACAAACACTCACACACACACACACACACACACACACACACACACACACACACACACACACACACACACACACTCACACACACACACACACACACACGTACACACACACACACACACACACACACACACACACACACACACACACACGCACGCACACACACACACACACACACACACACACACACACACACACACACACACACACACACACACACACACACACACACACACACACACATACTCTCACACACACACACACACATACACAAACACACACACACACACACACACACACACACAGACCAATCGCTAAAAACATGTTTTTGGGTTCAGGGGGTCTGAAAACGTGTAAATCCGATGAAAACTCGATTTTGAAAAATCGACATGAAAACAATACTTTCCTTCATATGTATTCATATAGGTAAGAGAAAGTAAAAACATTTCTTATCATGGGACCACAGCCCTCCAACGAATTTTTGCTTGATATTATTATTATTCTTGTTTAAAAACCCTTTATTAATATTATCCTTGATGCAAGAACAAGTAGCCATGAATCTTCATAACAAGATTACTTGTTTCAAAAAATAGTTATCTTCCATATAACTTGATTTTTATTCAAATTGGATGTTTATCATGTTACAGTACTATGTTATGTTACAATAAACATTAGCAGTACATAATTTTTGCAAATATTTATTACATAATTATACTAATATCTGCATTAATTTTATACCGTGTAAGGTAAATGAATACTGTTCACCTGTAGGTTTAATAATAATTAACGTGTTTAAATAAATATTAATTACAAATTTTAAAAAATATTTAATTATTTAATGTTAAGTTACTATAAATCATATTGTAATTTACCGTTAATTTTATATCATAAAATTTTATGGTAATTATATATACAATTTATACTCTGTGGTTTTTATTGCAATTTAACAATTTTTTAAAAATTTTTGTTCTGTAGGAATAAATAATTTTAATTTATGTTGTAAAAACTTCCAATATTGACATTATATAACGTTTTCAGACAAAATTTTACGAAAAGCTCTTTGGATGTCTTTGTATACACCATAAACAGATTTTTTAACGACATAAAACGAAACATAGTAAGACAAGATTTTATCGATATAACAGAACAAATGAATACAGACTAAACGGACAACCGATTCTTTTCGCGATTACTTACTGGACAACAGAAACTATAACTTTACCAGACATAGCAGGTACAGGACTTAGCAAGTACCAGAATTGAGCACGGTTAGGCCTAACTTCATTTTTACAAAAATGTGTAGTCTATACATATTATATTTTTATTTCAATTTTGAATCATTCCCAAAGTAATTTTGTTTAAAAGGTATAAAAATCGTTATCTGTAAAATTTGTTTTTATAGTGCCCACCATTCCGTTGTGTTTGAAGAATTCTATTTTAAAAACGACCAAACGGAAAACTTTTTAACGCCACAGCAAATTAAAGCCTGTTTTTTTCCTGCGTTAACTCGTTTGACTTAATTTTTTTTTAGTGTGTCGGAAATACAGCAATTAACGCATATGAAGTACCCAGTACTTAGCCGGTTTTCTGTTAGTGTACTTTTTAAATGTCTATTACTTTATCCAGGCTTACATAAAATATCAGGATGTAAGTATGTTAAATATCACAGATTTTTCTGCAATATGAATATTTAAAAAGTAAAATCTATTGTCCGTTTTAGTATGGCAGCCATTTAAAAATAGTATTATTTTGACTCCACGTGAACAAAAAGTGTTTCTGTAGAAGAAGTGCAGAATTTTTATGACCAAAAAGGAAAGGAAAAAGAGCAAAAAGAAAAGAAAGAAAAGGCGATATTAAAAGATGAAAAGAAACAAAATATTAAAGACAACTCCCGGTTTCGAAGATCTGGACCGAAAATGCGTGGAGGGCTGAGAAGATGTGTACCGAAAACATATGTTCATGACAAACAGAGTCAATTATGAAGAACCTGATAATCCTGCACAAGTAGCAGCATTTGAACCACATGCAGTTCCAGGCACAAGTGCCAGTGTTCAAGATTTAGTAAATAATGGCTTAAAAGAACCCAGTGACTTTGTTTCAGACATCACTATTGATGATTTTGTGATTGTTTCATATGATGACAAATTATTTCCAGGAAAGGTTACTGAAGTGAATTTTTGTTCAGATGAAAATAACTATAAAGTAAGCTGCATGGCCAGAAAAGGGAAAAGTTGGGTGTGGCCAGAAAAAGTTGATGAAGAATATTACGAACGAGGGGACATAATTAAAAAGATTTCAGAAGAAAGTATTAAAGTTATAAATAAAAGAGGAATGTTTATTGTAAAAGAAAGACTTCTATACAATGAGGATGAGTTTGAATCTTAATAGTAAATATTTTTTATTGTCATACGTGTTTTTTCCCAGTAACATATAATTTACTTCAAACCAACAAGTTGCATTTAAAATTTTCAATTAAATATTTTCACTTAAATTCTTAATGAATTGTTTTATTTTCCTTCCTATATTGTTTATAAACCTTTAAGGCAAGTTTTTAAATACAGAATTCATATAAATATTACACTTTAATTGTAAATAAATTGATAATTGTTGAATATTTCGTTTCTATGACGATTCTAGGTGAAACTTTCAGTGTGCATTAAAAATCTAAAAATTTATATTTTATGATTAGGGGCTGTTCTTAGAGTTTTTTACTTAATTCCAGATTGCAAAAATGTGGTCCAAAGTTCCCCCCAGTGCTCTTATTCAATGATATAATGCTTTTAAATAAGTCCTTACTACACTGGTATAAAGTTACCCCAGAACTAGGTGTAACTTTGTACCACCATTTAAAATTAATTTTGTTACATTTCCATTAACAATAAACTTATTTTATGTTATTAAAACCATTGCTAATACCAATGTACACAATTAAAAAAATAAGTGGGAAATGTAAGATTGAAAAGTTAAATTTTGTTACAAAAAAAATTAAAATGTCGGTACAAAGTTACCCCAGCTGACGGTATTAATGTTTTTTACCAGTTACAACTACTCATGGCTTAGTTTCTGCTAACAAGTACTAGTAGTTGTTTATTCTCACCAATTTAAGTAAATACTACTCTAACGTAGTTGCTACTTTTGTACTTAGTTGGAACTACTTAGTGCCAACTACTTTTATGCACTTCACCCAGTATCATAATAATATAAAACAATTTATTATAATAATATTGCAAAAAACCCATTACGTAACGTACTTACTTCGTGCTGGCACACAGACCAAATAACTGGTAGGAATAGTAAAGTCGTACAAAATGGTAGTGGTAGTAATAATTCGTTTCAAGGTTAAGTTATAAAACAACCAGAGATAGAATGATATAATTTTAACCCAACCATGTTATTCTCTTCTCCAAACAAATCGGTATAAAATTTTCTGTTTTCCTGTATAAAGTAAGGCAGCAATGATTTGACATCGGCCACTTTTGGTAAAAACTCAATTTCGAAAAATCGTCATGAAAGTAATACTTCTTTTCCCTACATATTTATAATAATGTTGTTTAGGTCATCAACTGAAAGGCTGGTTTGAACCTGTAGAGGTTTTACTAAGTAAATCGAGGAGTGAGGTGGTTTACCATTGCCTTCCTCACTGAGTGGAAAAGTACCCTTATCAGCATGCCAGGCCCTCTGAAAAGCATATATTTTCCACTCTGCAAACGACACTTTCAGTTCATTCACCACAGGGTCTGGTTGTATAATGAAATTCATTACTTTCAGACGAGATAACTGTGATTAGTGTCTCTACCTCTACCTTTTGTGTTCTTAAATGATTCAGTCATATAATTAGCTGTTCATGTGATGAGAAACAAAACTATTTATTTTAGCTCTGCAAAAACCAGATTAAGAGTAAATAATTGGACTCTTCACTTATCTGTTATGGGCAGATATGTTATTTTAACTACCAAATAAGAAATATTAGAAGAAAGACTAAAACTAAGTTATCTTCTTTTATTGCAATATAAATTACCTAACGACCTAAAATAGCAGTTAATAAGTAGTTGCTCAGGTTTACTTGAGTCTAGGCCAGGCAAGTGTTGTGAAAAAACCTCAGTGATAAAAAAAAATCAGTGATTCCTATCTTAAACGTTAAAATTTTCAGCCGTTCGTTTTATGCTAATTAGGAAACAGAATTAATTACAATTAAAAAAAAATTATGAAAAAATATAAACAAAATAAAAAGTAGAATACGGATGGAAAATGTAGTAATACGCATTATTCTATCATAAAAACTTGTTTTTGTTTTGTGTATTTGTGTGGTGTGTGTGTGTGTATGTGTGTGTGGTGAATAATAACTTGATATAGGTAATGTAATGAAGTTTTTTAAAGTAGTTTTACTTCATCAAGGATAAAAGTCCATAATTATCTTACACGTTTGTGTTTTATGAACGTTATAGTAACTTGTTTTTTAGTCTAGCATTTTATTTAAGTTTTTCTGTGCAAATCTTTATTAGACCTAGTTTTTTATGCTAGAACAATAATAAATATAAAAGTTAAAAAAATAAAATTAAAATGCTAAAAAAGTTGTAAAAACCGATATCGTATTGTAAACTAGGATAATTATTTAAAATCACTGATTTCCACCAATTAAAAAGTAAAACATTTATACCTACATAGAGTTTGGATGCCAATATTACATAAAATAGATTTTTTTGACACTTTTAACTGAAATTTAGTATCTGTTATTAAATTAATATAACATTTTCTAAATGTGAAGCTGATGTTCCAAAACTTGATTTACTTGAAGGAGCGTGCAGTCATCACCACAGTCCTACAGTTGGCCAAGAAAATCTCTTGGCCAGAGGCGCTTCAAACGTGTACGCTGAGTACCCGGTATCGCCCTAGTGTACATGTTTTGTATGAGTTGTCATGTAGTTCAAATTTGTAATGCATCGTCTTGTATAGTTGTTTCGCGATATCAATTACGTACGGCATTTGTAAGTTTTTGTGCAACATTGAGTTTGTGATGTAAAAGGGGCATTGCGTTATCGTTCGTAGAATCTTGTTCTGAATCGCTTGCATACGTTTCGTGTGTGAAGGTTTAGCAGATCCCCAAAGTTGAACTCCATATGTCCATATGTCTTGTAGATTGTTAATTTGTGTGACATGTTTAATTTAGAACGTCTATCGAGTAAGCGTTTTAGTTGATAGAAGCGTGTTTTGAGTTTGTGGCGTGTGTGTGTAACATGTGCGTTCCATGTAAGTTTTCTGTCCAAGTGTAAGCCTAAGTAGCCTGTTTGAGTAGTGTGAGGTAGCGGAATATTATTAATGTAAACGGTTAGGCAGTTTTATCGTCTAAGAGTAAACGTCATTTGTTGCGATTTGTTTTCATTAATTTTAATTTTCCAAAGTTTAAGTCATGACTCTATCTGGTGTAAATGGTTTTGTGTCTTTCAAGTTGCAAAATAGATTGTAAGAGTAAAAACACACTAGGCCTACATAAACGTCCCCACATACAGTAGACAAAAATTAATCTTTTATTTATGTAATTTCTCGTATATTGTTGTTGTTTAGGTCAACAGCCGAAAGGCTGGTTTGAACCTCTAGATGCATTCAGCACGCCCTCCGGAAAGCACTTACTTTCAACCCTGCAAATGACACCTTCACTTCATTCACCACAGGGTTTAGCTGTATAACGAAATTCATTACTTGCAGAGGAGATAACCCTGACTAGTGTCTTATACACCTCTACATCTTCTGTTCGTAAATGCTTCAATCATATAATTGGCTGACCATATGATCAGAAACAGAACTATTTTTATAGCCCTGGAACTAGCAGATCGAGTGACAAATATACAGGGTGATTCATGAAGTTCTCCCCCCACTTCTACAGCACATTGTACTAGTAAAAATAATGAAAAAATGTTATATAAACATAGGTCCGAAAACGCTTCGTTAGCGAGTTACAGCTAGCGAAAGATTTCGCCTGAATTCCTGGGCAAAGAGTAAAATAAAGCCATACTGAACTTTTGGAAAGGTTAATTAAGTAAGAAATGTCGTGGATTCTTATGTAATTTTACCTGATAAAGCTAATAAAATAGGTTTCAGAACTGTACCTGTAGTAGTTTTTGAGGGATTCACGGTTAAATGCAAAAAATTGGGGCACGAAACAATGTTTTTTTAAGTTTCATGTACAATAACTTTGTTAAATTGGTAATAAATACATAAAATCAACAAACATTAATTGTAGAGAATTTAATTCTGAGAAAATTGATATAATCAAAGTCTAAAATAAAACAGAAATAAGTATCAAAAAATCGATTTTATTCAGTATAATACATTACTATCTGTAAAGAAATACCGTACGGTATTTAGTTAAAATAAAACAAAAACAAAATGTTTGTTCCTTAATGATGAGATAAATTGAGAAAACAAGATGAACTGTTAAATAAATTTGTTTGTAAATAAAAATATCATGTTTTATTACGTTGTATTTTTTTTAAAATAAAAATTTACATTAAATGTTCGAAAATAAATGAAGCAAACATTTTCCAATTATTGTGTACTAATAATCAAAATGCAGTTTTTTGTTTTATTAATTTCTAAGTTGGTAACGCACGAATAACAGCTGATCAACAATGGTATTCTGCAGGTACTGTTACGTTAGAACTGTGTATTAGTGGTGTTTTGCAAGCTACAGCAGGAGATCGGGTTCTGTGAATCGTGTTATTAAATGCAATTTTTTTGTGAGTTATAATTCGATTGTTTATTCAGCGAAAAAATGCCTTACTTATTTACATCAGAGGAATACGCTGATATGGTTTTTATTTTGGGTTACTGTAATGGTAATGCTAGAGCTGCTGTAGTAGAATATGAACTACGTTACCCTAATAGGAGGATTCCAGATACCAAAACAATTTCAGGAACTTTTCGTACTCTTCGGAAAACAGGATCACTACCAAGTACTAGAACCAATTATGAACGAGCTGTCCAACTTGATGATGATATTGTTATTAATGCTGTTCATCGCAGTCCAGGTGTAAGTACACGACGTATTTCTAGGCGGATAGGAGTTTCGCAGTCAACGGTGTGGAGGTCACTAAATCGAAACAAATTTTATCCGTTTCATAAACAAAAGGTTCAACATCTACAGCCAGGGGATGGTCCGCTTCGCTTGGAGTTTTGCAACTTTTTGAATATTAATAATCAACTCTACAAGCGTATTTTGTTTACGGATGAGGCACAATTCACTCGGGATGGTGTCAATAACTTGCACAATGAACACTCATGGGCAGAAGAAAATCCACATGAGGTAGTGGAACAGAACTTTCAACACCGATTTAGCGTCAATGTCTGGTGTGGCCTTTTGCACAATCGGCTGATTGGACCTTTCATATTACCTGGACGCCTAAATGCTGAGTTGTATTTGCATTTCCTTCAAGAAGAGTTGCCGCAGCTGTTAGAGAATGTTCCTTTACGTCTCAGACAAAATTTATACTTCCAGCATGACGGAGCACCTCCCCACTTTTCACGTGCCGTTTCTGCTTATTTAAATCATCAATTTCCTGGACACTGGATTGGTCGTGGAGGACCTCACCCTTGGCCACCAAGATCCCCAGATCTATCTCCATTGGATTATTGCATCTGGGGATGGATGAAAGACATTATATACAAGACAAAAGTGAATTCTCTTGATGAATTAATTGCCCGTATTATGGATTCGGCTGTGTAGATACAGGGAAGCCCTGAAAAATTAAGAAACGCAACAAAAGCAATACACAAACGTGCTGCAAAATGTATTGATAATGATGGCCTCATTTTCGAACATCTATTATAAAAAGGTGCGTACGGTTGGCCCAACCTGATTAATTTTGCTTAAAACTAGTAATGTATTATACTGAATAAAATCGATTTTTTGATACTTATTTCTGTTTTATTTTAGACTTTGATTATATCAATTTTCTCAGAATTAAATTCTCTACAATTAATGTTTGTTGATTTTATGTATTTATTACCAATTTAACAAAGTTATTGTACATGAAACTTAAAAAAACATTGTTTCGTGCCCCAATTTTTTGCATTTAACCGTGAATCCCTCAAAAACTACTACAGGTATAGTTCTGAAACCTATTTTATTAGCTTTATCAGGTAAAATTACATAAGAATCCACGACATTTCTTACTTAATTAACCTTTCCAAAAGTTCAGTATGGCTTTATTTTACTCTTTGCCCAGGAATTCAGGCGAAATCTTTCGCTAGCTGTAACTCGCTAACGAAGCGTTTTCGGACCTATGTTTATATAACATTTTTTCATTATTTTTACTAGTACAATGTGCTGTAGAAGTGGGTGGAGAACTTCATGAATCACCCTGTATTTTCCACTCTACAAATGACATATCATTAAAGTTTACAATTAATTTATGTGAATGTAGTAAATATTTTTATTTACGTAATAGTTTTGAACAGGAAAATATTCAAGAATAAGGAAAACTACCTGCAATTATTATGCATAATTTAATCGGTAAATATGCATGTTGTTTTCCACGTTTTTTTTATCTATTTCTGTGCCAAGTTAAAATGTTTCCCAGACTTTTTTTTAATAATGAAGAGAAAAAAAGGTATATATATAAAATATAGCAACAATATTGAACATTTTACTCCGTCAATTTAAAATGGTAAGTTTAAGATTTTTATTATATGTTATTATGTTATTACTTTATTGTTTATTGATGTAACTATTTTTATTTATGTGATTTTAGTTTCTTCCATGTTATTGAATTTTTTGTTAGTCGATTATTAAATATTAGAACTTAATAAGAATATTGATTAAGAGCCTATCCTATTTCTACAAGATAGGGTAGGCGTCATGTTTACTGAAATTCTGGGTGAGGCTGTTTTCACGTAAAAACATAGTTTTTTAAGATACGGGTTTAATATGCAATTTAGCGCAAAAAGTTATATAATAAAAGGTGTAGAGAATATAAAATCCTACAACTTTTATTTCAAACATTTTTTTGTATACCTATAACGCTTAGTTTAGCGGTAATTATCTTATCTAATGGTAAATGGATTTTAATGACATTTTCATACCATAATTTCAATGTATTGAGTTAATACTACAGTAAAATAATGTGTTTAAATATTTATTTTATACTTCAATAGGCAAAAAGTTATGATTTTCAAAAGTGGTAATTTCAAAAAAATGTCTTATCTTCCTAACAATATATCAAGATGCTACTAACTCAGTGGGTATAGAATAGCCTGAAAAGTAACTACAAGAATAACAGTTTTTGAGAAAATGTTCCTTACATTTAATATTACGGAGATAGGCATTCCGTATCCCCTAAACAATGAAAGTTAAACAACAAGCTGTATAGTGAATTAATTACTCTCAGAGGAGATAACTCTGATTAGTGTCTTTTACACCTCTACCTCTTCTGTTCTTAAATGATTCAGTCATTTAATTGGCTGACCATGTGATAAGAAACTTTTTCTCCTCTTGTGGTAAATATTTTTCGTGGCATCTAAAAAGCAAAAGGAAAATATAAGAGACTATACTTCACGCAATCAAAAAATACATAAATCACTGCATAAGCTAAATATTATTTATTTACTGTCGTCTCTTGAATAAAAAGTAAACATATTTTCCCGGAAAAAAATTAATTACAATAATAAATTCAATTGATAAATGATTGCTATTTTCAAATAATAAAAATTCAATAACAGTAATTTAATTTTAAATTAAAGCCATGGTATATTGTTTGGTAATGTATAAAATAGTATACATAAAAATTATTATGTCTAACACAGACTGCCTAGCAATGTATAAAATAGTATACATACAATTTGTTGTGTCTAACGCTGAGTTCCTGGCAATGTATAGAATAATATACACACATTTCAATACTTTATTTTAAACTTAAAAATGAATATTATTTAACAAATAAATAATGAGAACTTACCTTGAAATTTGCTCTACAAACTGCATCAACTAAAGTCGGTTTTAATTCTGTGGTTCTTCTTCAAAATACAAAAATATGCATCTAACTCTCTCAAATTCTTACATAACCTCAAAAATGCTGGACATGTGATCTTAGTTGGTTAGTTACTGCTGTTTATAAATTAATACATAGATAGCAGCACATCCAGGACCTCCCTAAATGTATACTCTAACATACAATGCCAAATAAAAGAGTTTTGGTGAATTACAAAGCATTTTACAGAAAATTAAAAACTATGTATAAAATAGCGATTTTTAGCGATTGATGTGTTTTATTTTCAGAGCATGTCAGTATCAGTAAATTCAACACCAGAAATGGTTAAAGTTGAACAAACAGTTGAAGAATTACCACCCCCATTGCAGACAAACCCTTCTCCAACTGATAAGGGTTTACCACCAACAATGCAACCAAAACCAGAAGATTCACAGTCTCAGACACCGGCCTCGCCAGAACCACAAGAACTACAGTCTCAGACACCAACCTCAGACACCAGCCAACAGGTTAGTTTGAACTTCTATGTAAAAACGAGGAGTGAGGTGGTTTACGCTTGTCTTCCTCAATGAGTGGAAAAGTACGCTTATCAGCATGCCAGGCCCTCTGAAAAGCATCTACTTTCCACTCTGCAAACGAAACCTTCACTTCATTCACCACAGGGTCTGGCTGTATAGTGAAATTCATTACTTTCAGAGGAGATAACTCTGATTAGTGTCTTTTACACCTCTACCTCTTCTGTTCTTAAATGATTCAGTCATTTAATTGGCTGACCATGTGATAAGAAACAGAACTATTTATTTTAGCCTATAAGATAGGATAGGTCCCGTGTCTGCTGAAATTCACGTAAATATGTTGTTTTTATAAGATTACTTCATTATAAATTTCGGTTTTTCTAATAAATTAAAATTAAATTCAGAAAGGTTATTTTTGTATTCGAATTAGTTAATAACCATAATTATTAATGGTTTTGAACCCCCCCTTCCCCCCAAAAAATTATGGTCATTAAAATGACCGTAATTAATCAACGGTGTAAATAATGAAAACTACTTTACATACTTAGTATATTTTTATTTTGTTTTATTTCCATGTTTATATACAATACTTAACATTATAAACTTACAATACACATTATAAAATATAATATAACCTTGTGACAACTTATTAATTATAATACTTACATATATGACAATATTATGATATAAAAAATTATGAAAATAAACTTGAACAATATAATTGTGGTAACTTAGGAATGAAACAATTTGAAGCAATTCCTACTTTTATTTATGCACAAATGAACTTTACATTTCTCACACAAGAAGTGAGTCTTTTTCTGGCACTTGTCGAATTTACAACGTTTTCCATCTTTACCATCGTCAAATTCAGGTAAATGGTTGATTCCATCATGCCTAATATCAGTATTAGGTCTTACTTCTATATTAGGTCTTGGCCTAATTATTTTATGAGAAGTACTTGGACTTGAACTAGGACGTCCTCTTTTTTTGGCAGTTCTTGAGTTTGAAATAATCAGCGCTTCAGCCACATGCTGCCGAAAATGAATCAAATCCATTATATATTTTTTGGGAAGGCCAGTTTCAACAGCATCTTTCTTGTACTCTAACCAACTGTTAGTTAAAGCCAAATCAATCCCATGTTCTGTCATTCGTACCGGCCATTTTTTTGTTCTTATATGAATCCGATATAATGAAATCAAAAAATCTAATTTATCAACCCCTCCCATTCCACTATTATAAAGCTTGATAGCTTCTGGACGAGGTACTTCAACAAATTGACGTGCTTTCTTATTCCATCTTACACAATTATCAATATGCCCAGCACTTACAAAATTAGATGCACAGAGAACAGCCTTATTATCATACCATTTTGTTAGTACAACAGTACCTTGTAAGCTAACTGCTTCATCTACACTTCCCCGAGGCTCTTGTTTCATTTCTTTGTCAGATTTTAAAGGAGGGTGGTTAAATCTGTCCAAACGGGCCGTACCGACAGCAAATATTTTCTTATTATAGAGCCATTCTAAAAGATTAAACGATGTGAAAAAATTATCAAAATATAACCGACAGTTAGGTTTTGATATTCTTTCACATAACTGCATCACTACCCCTGTACTAATACCAAATTGCTCATAGAAAAAGTTGATTTTGGTACTAGCTCCTTGATAAATTAAAAAGTCATGAATCAAGCCACTTTTCCCACACAAAATGAAAATTTTAATACCCCATCTACTGGGTTTATTTTTCATGAATTGTTTTATGACAACATTCCCTTTGAAAGGTACAATCTGCTCATCAATACACAAGTCAACTTCTAGATCTAATTGTAAGCATCGTGAACGAATAGCATTATAAATGGGTCTAACCTTCCATAATTTATCAGTATCAGATTTATCTTCAGAATCATCTTCATCTGTAACATGCATATGTTGTCGTAATTTAAAAAACCTGTTGATATTCATATAATCAGCTATAAGGTGTACAATAAACATTTTATCCCAGTATAACCTTACTCTAGGAAAACCCAGGTTTCCCATTACAATTAGTATTCCTACAAACTGTTTGAGTTCAAAAGCATTGGTAGTTTGAAAATTTATATTTTGTTTTAGTCCATAAATATTTGTTTTTTTCACCATAATTTCAAATAACTCGTCCGAAAAATATTTATTAAAATACTCAAGAGGTGATTGTAAACTTATTATATTTTGTTTAGGAGGTTCATACCAAGGGATGTCTTGTACAATGTATTTATCTTTCTACCACTTGATGTTTTTCTTATCTGTTAGATTGTTATCAGTCACATACTGTTTTCTTGCCTCGGCAGCTGTCAAACATGTGTGAACTGCATAACAACCATGATCAGACGTAGTTTCATCTTCAGATCCTACAGGTTCAGTTGGTACTGTTTCTACTTCATTATTGTCAAAGTTGTGGAGGATAGGCACAGGATTTTCATCGGCTAAAATATTTTCTTGCTGTATCAGATCCAATTCTTCAAATTGTAAAATTCTTATGTCTTGCTCTTCAACGCCTCCAAGGAACTCTAAAAAAACGCACCTAAGATAGGCCTATTACATTTTAAAAAACTGCAGTAAAATGCTTGACTGAAAGGGAATACGAGATGGAGACCGATGCCGATTTTGTTTATTGTAATAAAATAATAGAATTAAAATTATTGATAATGCATTATATTGAGTTACCTTCATTTAATAATACATCTTCTAAGTTGTCGTCCACTTCATCTTCAAGACTCTCGATGTCTGATAAATCAGGATCAAATACAAAAAAAGAAATGTTTTCAGTGGCTAAAGGCCGTTCTGTCATTTTGACAACCGAATTTCGTACAAAGATTGCAAATAGTAATTATTTAAAACTTATGAAACACTAAAAAATATTAAAATAAATATGAATAGACAAATAAACGACTACACATTAACGAAACACAAGAAATACTCTGATTTTATGGATCACAATCACACAAGATACAAACGTAAACAACATGACATAACCTTACAAAACACATGCCGGGAACACAGAAGTTTCAACCACTGAGTAATTGCGGTCATTATAATGACCAACAAATAAACTGTTTGATTTATAAAAATATCAAAGTTTAGTCTTAATTTCTTATATGTAACTGATTTTTTAATTAATTATCTTCTAGAAAATATTTTTTATACGGCGATTCCTTCATATATAAAACTGAAGGAAAGCTACAAAATCAACGCTTCCAGCTGTTCTGCTATCCTCTTTGTCACCATGTCCGAAATGGATTCTAAACCTTATATTTTAACCGACGGATCGCAGCACTCGTTTAAAATGATTACTAAACGTGTTCATTTAAATGCTCACAAACACTCAACGAGTACACATGTACTTGGAAATAACATATAACCGTTTTAAAGTAATGGTCGTTTTAATGACCAACATGACTGAAAGGGTTAATTGGCTGACCATTGATAAGAAACAGAACTATTTATTTTAACCCAGCAACAAATAGATTGAGAGTAAATAATTTGACTCTCCACTTGTCTGTGCGTGTGCGCGCGTGTGTGCGCGTGTGTGTGTGAACAGAATATCTTAAGAACGGAACATCGTAGAAAGTTGAATCGATTTTTTCAGGATTTCAGCCTTAGTATACATTTTACGTCAAGAGTGTATCATAAAATTTATAGAAAATTGAAAGATCTACAACTTTTATTTAGAAAAATTTTCCCTACGGAGCCTAGTTTAGCGTGAACGAGTGATTTTCTGTATTTTTAACCAAACTGAGGTTGATTTTAATTTTACGTCTTACCAATGCTATTTATAGTGTTTCTTGTGTTTTTCCAAAAATCTAATTACATTTTTTTTTGTTTTTTTTTTGTTTACAGCTACTATATGATGAAGACGATGATGTTCATATAGTATATATTACAACCTACGACGGCGAAAATTGGGATTAGCCGTCGTAGGTTTCCTCGCTTATCCAAGCTAACAATCTTAGAAAGCCTAAATATTTTATTGGCATGGTTTAAATAATTTAAAAAGTATTATGTATTCTAGTAATGATTATTTGTGGAAATAAGTTGAAATTCTTCTTAAGTTAAACGATAAAGTTCTCTGTGATTTGAATGAAAATCTATTTTATGTAGGTCATTCAATTAAGACTTTCATCCAGATGGAAGCTAAGAGATATCGAACTTTACAAAAATAGTTAAAGTATTATTAAAAAGTTACTGAAAATTTAAATTTTAAATGAGTTAAGACTAGAGTATTAGCTGAAATATGATAGAAAAATATTTGTATTTTACAGACATACATTTACTACACCAAGAGTAGAAATGTATTTCTGTACATCTTCTTGCTACCTTTACATTATATCCGCTATCCAATATAGCTTTTGTTACTACATCATCTCTAGATATAAAAAATGCTAAATGTAAACTGAAAATAAAATAAGATATTACTATGCATCATATGAAAATATGCTTTTCATCATTTCTATTTATTTAGAGTGCCATAAAAGGTTAAAAGTTGTTCTCCAACACATTCGTTGTATTTGGGACAATATCAGAGCATAATCATTTTTTCTTCCCTTAATGCTGCATCTGTTCATATTATTTGAAAATAAGTAACTAAAGTAATTGGTATAGTAAAGAGAGAAAAAACTAAAGGAAGTTAAAGGTCCATTAATCTTTGACCGTTGTGATATTTACGAAAAAAATTTTAAATAACTAAATTTTCATTACAGTATTTATAAGGCGACTCCAGACTATTCAAACTTATCAACCGTGAATTTTGAGCTAAGATATTTTCTTATAAATTAGTTGCTAATAAATTTAGGTGCTCTAAATAAATATATATTTAACACTGAAATCTGAAATTCTTATTTTACCATCCTTATGTTGAGATCTCCATGAGAACGAATTTGTTTATTATGTACCAGTGTACGCTAAACATTTTTCTCATAGGTTTTGACTGGGGAATAATTCTAAATTTTCGACTTTAAAATTTTTAGAAATTCAGCAAAGTTTAATCTTGTATGTTCGAATGGACCTAAAATTAATTTATACAATTTTATTTTGATTTGCTAATAGAGTTTTATTGCTCAGAAGCCTTTTTACGCTTGCTCAGAAGCATTTTACGAATATTTAAATCTACTACTATTTCTTTTGTTAGATACGTACTTTTTTATGTAAGGCGACGATCGAAGTGTTGACCCAGATATTTGTCAGTGTCACAATGTGTGGAATAATGTTATTGTACAGCTTTCCTTCCGGAAAGTCGCCTTTTCTTAAACTGAAATAGTAATTTCAAGCCCTGCCGGGAATCGACCGACTTTACATAAGTAGTAAACAATGTATGATTTTTCTGTTTCTCAAGAGTATTAAAGAATTGCTTACTGTTTGTTCAGTTGAAAAACTATTGAACAAATTTATGAATTTGTAATATATTACAAGTTGACACGTGCAAATTAATATGCGCAATAATACCAACTTGTTTTTTACAAATAACGCCACAACTACATTAACACTTAGCCTTATTTCGCGATGTTTTGTACTAGTGCTGTTTACGAAAAAGATATGCACTTCAATAAACAATTCTAGTCATAAAAATCACCCGTCAAAACAAACTAATTTTGCAACGTTGTCACCAGAATAGTAGTACCATCGAAACTTTTAATTCAATGATTTTGTTTTCACTTCGTAAAATCTAATTTCGGCTTTTACCATGTTTATTTTCAGATTTTTATACTAGAATTCCGGAAGTAACCATTTTACAACCGAGTAAATCAAACTAAATCCGTTTAGTAAAACGCTGTATTTATAGACAAACATAATCTTCATTTAAAATATATTGGACCAAATATTGTGTTTTAGATAGGCTATATATGATGAATAATTTATTAATAAATTATAAATTTTGAAAAATGAACATTGAAGATGTTTGTTTTTACAAAGAAACTCAAAAACAACCGTATATTGAAAGCAATTACATAATGTACAGCAAAAATAATGAAATATGTGCGTACACACGATTCATTAAAAATTTTATTGTTCCAGTTCGTATGTAGTAAAATAACATAACATTTTACTCAGTATTTGAAATCTGTACCTTATATCAATATCTCAGACCATCTGCTGCTAATTTATTGGAGGTACATTTCATTTTATTTTAAGCCATGTTTATAATAAAACTTTTTGCTGCTCATCTACGAAATTTCTAAAGCCTTTAAACAATTATAAAGGCTTTAAAACAATATTATACAGTACAGAGCAGAGGAAAAGCATGTTTTTCAAACTGAATAACTTCAAATGTATTAATGATAGAATAAAATTGTACATTAAAAAATTATAATATTTTTATTGCATTTTTGAAATATAAAAAACTTAATTAGGTTTCTGAAAATAATTTCCGTGAGATAACGTTCTTCTTGTTAGACGCAAATCCGGAGCCTCTCCTGAAAGCTGTGCATGGCTTTCTCTAACATTTTATTCGACACAGCTTCGATTTCCTAGGTACGTTATACAACTTCCTGCGATAACTACCGGTAAGTCGTGGAATGAACATGAGAGAAATGTGATTCCATCACAGCTCACCACATGCTCAAACAACAAGACCCAGCTCACCCACAGCTCACACGACAAGAAAATCGATGAAAGTGCTTCGACAAATATTTCTTTTACATGTAATTTCATGATGTTTTTTTGGACCACACGCTTTCCTGATCAATAAGTTTGTGACTTCTTTTTGTGGAGCTACTTAAAATTAAAAGTGTACATAAACAAACCACCGACAATCGAAGACCTACAAATTTCCATTCATGAAGAAATTAAACCTGTGTCGAATGAAATGTTAGGTATGTGAGAAACCCATGCAGAGCGTATAGAACAGGCTCCGTATTTTCATCCAACTAGAAGTACATCACCTGACTGATATTATTTTCCGAACCTAATTAAGGCACTGTTTTTATAAATAAAAAATGCAATAAAAATATTAATACTGAATGTAAAACTTTTTTCTATTATTAAAACAACAGAGGTTATTCAGTAGTGAAAAACATGCATTCTTTGCTCCACTCTTTATAAGTTCACACTAGAAGATCAATCTTATTCATTACGACCTCACAAGTTCAATAAATTATTTGAAGATCAGAAAATCACTTCAAATTAATAAAACCCAGATTCATTTTTTGATTGAGTAAGTTTATGATTAGGATATCTTTATTAATTGTTTTAGTTAATTTAATTTTCCATAAGTTATATTTTTGTTACCCGAACATCGTATACAAAATTTACCCCCAAAAAATTAAATAATACTACATGTGTATTCAAAATTAACAATATTTGTACAATGGTACGAATTTCCTTTCACGGGTTTCATACTGACGTGAATAAATAACATAAATCTCTAATATCTGCATACAATTTACAGTTGCATGTCGTAATCTGCGAATAGTAGTTCCTGCCTTCCTTACAAATAACTTACAATGTGTCTTCGTTTCATAATTACACTTAAATAATACTATGAACGACGTAGTTTTCTTTAAGAGAATCCTTAGTTAGTCCATAATAGACTGGCTGTGGTACATATGTACTGAATTAATAGTTAATTCTATATGAGAGACAACTTCGAACAGTGTACTTAACAGTATGCTTAGTTTCACATAAAGCATCACTCGTGCAAAATTCACATTTAATTCAATTTATGCGGGAATTTTGTTCAGTCAAAAGAGCGATGTTCTAAATTTCATTTATGAATCAGAGTTAGATAATTTCTAACACTCTAAACTAGTATTAACAGGTAATGTGTTTTATTGCTGATTAAATTATTGTTTGGTATCATTTGTAACAGTACATATTAATTCTGGCATGTACGGTGGAGTATAAATTTACTACGCATGTCTAAAAAAGATAAAATAATGATTAATAATATTAATAGTTAATGATTCTGTTCATAAATATATTTATATATAAATATATTTAATTATTAAACAAATAAAATAAACATCTAATATATAAATTTATAAAAAACAATCTAATATGATATAATTTTGAAACAGTATAAATGTACTGTTATGTGAGTACTGTTATGTGAGTACAGTAAAAATGTGTAACTGTCACTCATTTTGAGAGTGTTTATTAAGTATTTATTATACTTTATTTATATATTTTTATATAAAGTGGGTATTTTATAAATAATTTTTATACAAATTGTATTTTTATATAAAGTGGGTCAATCTGAATTAATAATTATTTAATAAAACATGAAGATTTAAACACATAGGCCAAAGTAATTTTTGTTTATTGTTTATTTTTTAAATTTTTGTTAACCATAAGAATTAGTTTATGAATTATTAACAAATATAAACATTGCAGAAGCTATTAACCAATTTTAAAGATTTTTGTGAGACAAATCTTTTACCATGCAAGACAAATTCCATTGTAATTTACATTAGTCTGATAACAGTTTTCATGTAACAGACTAATGATATAAAAATCGTAAGTAAAAATACTGTTTGTATTTCTCAGTAATTTCTTCGTTTATTGACTTAAAAGTGCATCTCGTACTGAAATAATCGGTGAATACTTTAAGTCTACAACACTTTAATGTTGCAGTAATGGTTGGTAACATTCTAATCTTATTATTAGAAAATATAACACGGAAACGTCTTTAGTTTTATACCACTGAAAGTTTTTATTAGGTTATTTTCTTAATACAAAACGTTCGGTAAACTTATTTTCTAATAAATTCTCGTGAGCCTAGACTACGCTTGTGAAAAGAGTTTTTCTATAATTTTATTCACCATTTACAACTTTTCTATTCTGAGTAACAGGAGTACAAAACCCATGAAGTATATAATAAAAAGAACACATCAGACTGTACATCTCATATTATCATTTTAAAACTATATACAGGGTGATTCATGAAGTTCTCCCCCCACTTCTACAGCACATTGTACTAGTAAAAATAATGAAAAAATGTTATATAAACATAGGTCCGAAAACGCTTCGTTAGCGAGTTACAGCTAGCGAAAGATTTCGCCTGGATTTCAGTTCACCAGGTGAAATGAGGTCTTCCTGGAATTGTGGTAAGGTAGATTAAGGGGCAAATTCAATCATTTCTTATGGTTTTTGATCTGATAAATTGAATAAAACAGGTCCCAGAACTGTAAGTTAAATAGTTTTTGAGAAAACCAGTGTCAAATGCAAAAAATGGAGTGAAAATCACATTTTTTCATCTTTGGGCAAGAATAACTTTGTTATTTCACCAAGAAACAGTTAAAAATTTTCAATAAAAAATGTAGAAAATTTTATTCTGAACAAACCGGTGTAAATAAAGTACACAGAAAGCGAATAGTTTTTGAGAAAACCAGTGTCAAATGCAAAAAAATGGAGTGAAAAAAACACATTTTTTCATTTTAGTTTTTCCGGTTAATTTTACTTTGTACTCTTATGAATAAAAACTCATTTAATCAAACATCTATTCGCTTTCTGTGTACTTAATTTACACCGGTTTGTTCAGAATAAAATTTTCTACATGTTTTATTGAAAAATTTTAACTGTTTCTTGGTGAAATAACACAGTTATCCTTGCCCAAAGATGAAAAAATAAGTTTTTCACTCCATTTTTTGCATTTGACACTGGTTTTCTCAAAAACTATTTAACTTACAGTTCTGGGACCTGTTTTATTCAATTTATCAGATCAAAAACCATAAGAAATGATTGAATTTGCCCCTTCGGCTAATTGCCTAAATAATATACAATTACTTAGCGACTTCAAAATTAAGATAATTTTTCTACTTAATAAAAATTCATTCCCATAACGGACAGGTAGAGTGTTAAATTAATTGAACTCGATCTGTTGGTTCCAAGGCTACAATAATAGTTCTGTTTCTTATCACATAGTCAGCCAATTTTATGACTGCATTAATTAAGAACAAAAGAAGTAATGGTGTAAAACTTACTAGACACAGTTATCTCCTCTGAGAGTAATGAGTTTCATTATACAGCCTGATCCTGTAGTGATTGAAGCAAAGGTGTCATTTACAGGGTGGAAAGTAGATGCTTTTCAGAGGGCCCTGCATGCTGATAAATATACTTTTCCACTCATTGAGGAAGGCAATTGTAAACCACCTCATTCCTCGTTTTACTTATTAAGGCCACTAGAGGTTCAAACAAACTTTTCGGCGGATGCCGTAAACACAGCCAGACCCTGTTGTAAATAAAGTGAAGGTATCATTCGTAGGAGGAAAGTGGATGATTTTCAGAGGGCCCGGCATGCTGACAAGCATACTTTTCCATTCAGTGAGAAAGGTATGGTAAACCACCTTACTCCTCGTTTTAATTAGTAAAGCTTCTGGAGATTCAAACCAGTCCTTCGGCCGATGACCTAAACAACTTAAATTACTTCACTTTAAAATTAAGATAATTTATTCTACTTAATGAAAAATTTTTAGCAATTTAACCGAATGAAGAATTTTCCTCTACAATTTCGTTGTTTTTCCTTTTTAATTCTTTATATAATAGTCTACTCGATGAATTTATGAACTTAAGTTTTGAAAACTAGCTTATTTTATAATGAATACAGCAAGAGGAAATGACATGTTAAGCGCAATTGAAAGAAATTTATACTAACGAAATGTCGCAGCAGGGGGTCCACCGAAACCAGTAAAATTTTAAAGTGGTCTACGAGAAAAAAAAAGTTTGGGAACCTCTACTCTAGAGGCTTTACTACGTAAAACAAGGAGTGAGGTGGTTTACCATTGCCTTCCTCACTGAGTGGAAAAATACGCTTATCAGCATGCCGGGCCCTCTGAAAAGCACCCACTTTCCACTCTGAAAATGACACCTTCACTTCATTCACCACAGGGTCTGGCTGTATAATGAAATCCATTACTTTCAGAGGAGATAACTCTGATTCGTGTCTTTTACACCTCTACCTCTTCTGTTCTTAAATAATTCAGTCATTCAATTGGCTGACCATGTGATAAGAAACATAACTATTTATTTTAGCCCTGCAACGAACAGACTGAGTGTAAATAATTTGACACTCCACTGTCTATTATGGGCAGAATTTTTTAGTAATAATCTCTGTACAAAATCTTCACTGACTCGCTGATTGTCTCTCTAACATCCTGATCACATAGAGGGTTGGAATTCCAATTTTTTTCCCTTAGAGGGTAAATAAAAAAACTAAACCATTTATATTTTCATCTTTAACCCTGAGCGGTACACAGAGGTAAGTACTTTAAAGAAATACTCATCTATCTTTCCCGAATGAATACAGTACTAAACTTCGGCATGCGTAATTTCTAATTAAAAGATACCTAGTGAAGTGAAGTACACCGTGACACCGAAAAAAAAAAACAACAAACCATTTTATTTAGTACACCTCTCTGAAGCAATTGCGCCCCCCTCCTATGCATTATAAATGCCAATCACCAATCCAATATGGAAGTAGACTCATAAATTAGTTAGGCATAAATAGCAATGTATTTGCCCATAACAGGCAGGTGGAGTGTTAAATTATCTACACTCTATTTGCAGGTACCAGGGCTACAAAAAAATAATTATGTTTCTTATCACATAGTCAGCCATATATATATATATAAGAATTAATCAAATTTAATGGTAACATAATGTTCACTCCTAAACAATGTAAGTATCATACTATTGTCACCGTCACCTCCTTTTATTAGGTATTGTGCTACCGGCTGATAATGATTCCGATAAACCGACAAAGAGATGCCGACAATACTTCCAACAAGGCTGACAAACCTTTGTCAGAAATGCAGAGTTAACAGTTCCTCTGGTTACTATAAGACGCTTTGGATTGATTCGATCGTCATTCCTTTCAACAACTCCGACCAGATAACACTCATCGGTACACAGCTACTGGACTCCGACGAAAACCCATCAACAATCCCACAAGAGAGAAGAAGTTGATGGTGCCGCGTGCCGACCCGACACCGTATCCACTGTCGACCGGAACCATCATCGCGATGCGCACAACGGTAACTCAACCTAGCGTTGCGCCCATCGAGTCCCGGCAAAGTAACGACTTCATCGATACACGAAGGAAGAAGATGATGTCTCCGCTGGACGACGGATCACCGTGTCGTCTACCTCCTCAACCGCCACAGCCATCTACCGACCTGCTCTTCCCACTTAGACGCACGAGCCACCTAAACAGCTCTTTTCAGGGCCCTCCAAACATGTAAGTAATTTTACCCCACGCCTCTCAAGCTTACCATCTGGTAAAACTGTTTACATTAGTAATATACGGGGTTATCAAGCTTTGCTCGGTTGCAGATTATATGATCAATTTCCGAAAAGAATGGTAAAACAAAGGGTTGATAATAGATAAGCCATTGATAAAGTTCTGACGTAGTCTTTACATTTAAAATACCGTGTATTTGTTTACTATTCTGTTATTGTTTATTGTATTTGTTTAATATATCATCTGTTACTGTTTATTACAACTGAATGAATCTGAATCCGTATTGAAGATTATACGATGGTGATTCCTTGGGGGTTCCCAACTGATCGCTCGTAGAAAAATTTAGGAGCTGGGTACTTCAAGATTACATCTGTACCCAGCCTATTGTTCTAGTTATTTTCCTTAATTTAGTGAGTTAACGATTTTTACTAATACGAGATCTATCGCAATCGATATGTAGATCCTAAAAACTCCTATAAACTACACGAATTTTCAGGAAAATCGTTAGAGCCGTTTTCGAGAGAAGAGTTGAACATACAAACATACATACGCCAAATTGACGTATACCTATAGGATTCTGCTGCAAGACAAAACTCAAACATTCTATCTAGGTTAACACTTAAAAAAAATATTTAACATACCCGTCACAAACTCAAAATACGTTCTATCACCTGAAACGCTTATTTGATCTCTTCTACTGTTTTAGCCTAGAGCTTGGTTTGCGGCAGTATAAACATGTTCACTAGGGTGATACTGGTTACAGGATAGATGTATAAAACACTTCTGGCTAAAAAAAATCTTCTTAGGAAGGATTTATTTTAAAACTGTAGTTATGACAGCAAGCTCAAGCAAGTAAATCATGCTTGGGAACCATTTAGTAATTTTAAAATATTTCTATTAACTGATTCTGTTCTTGTTTAGGTCAACAGCCGAAAGGATGGTTTGAACCTGTAGAGGTTTTACTGAGTAAAAACGAGGAGTGAGGTGATTTATTATTGCCTTCTTCACTGAGTGGAAAGAGTGTGCTTATCAGCATGCCAGACCCTCCAAAAAGCACCTATTTTCCACCCTGCAAATGACACCTTCACTTCATTCACCACAGGGTGTGGCTGTATAGTAAAATTCATTACTCTCAGAGGAGATAACTGTGACTAATGTCTTTTAAACCTCTACCCCTTCTGTTCTTAAACATTTCAGTCATATAATTGGCTGACTATGTGATAAGAAACCAAACTATTTTTGTAGCCCCGGAACCAACAGATCAAGTGTAATTAATTTAATACTCCACCTGCCCGTTATGGGCATAACTTATTCTAAACACTCAATAAATTTGTTATAAAAGAAATTTCATCAACACATGTATTATCTGAAATATGATAATAGTATTTTTCTACTTCGTCAGAATGCGTCAAAGTCTAATGGCAAAATTTATTGATGGTCGCGTTTGAGGTAATGTATATTAATGAGAATAGGTCTACAAGAAAACAATAATAGAATAGTAAATTATGATAATCACTAGAGCCCGCACATTACTCTGTGATACACTGATATTGGATAGTACATGCATACACTTATCACAGTTACTTGTGTCAAACAAAAAACAAATACAAGACCAACCAACATAATACAAAGCGTTTGCTTCATCATATGGAAAAGATAAAAGGAAAATAAAGTTCTTATGTGTGATGGAAACAAGTTACTTGTTAAGATGTAGTATACACAGTCTCTATGCCAACTCAAGCGGACAGTTAGACACATAATATAAAACAGAAAAATAAAAAAGTAGTTGGTGTACAATTCGGACCAGGTGTACACAAATAGCGTGGGTTCAACTGCTTTGAAAAAGCGATAAATTCAAATTCATGGGCAGTTAGTAGTTTTATTATATATTTTTTAACATAACATTTTATGGCTATCAATTTTTTTACATGAGGTAGAGAATATATGGCACAATTGTTTGTTGATTTTTTTTGTTTCGTTTTATAATATCTAACAATATTCACAATCGGTCTATGACACATGTTATATAAATGCACAGGTGTTAAAATATCAAGAGTGTTATAATAAATGACGTAAGCTTTAATAAACTGGAGGAAGTTCTGCGAAAGAAACTTTAAGAAAATTAAATATGTAGTCAAGAGGCAAAAAGCCACTTCATGACCTTGAAGAAGGTCGTTGAGTCTTTGAAACCAGTCTACCCCACTGGCCTACAAACACTCGATATAGTGAACAAACGGTCTATTTTAAAATGTAAAAAAGATTGCAAACGTTAAAACACATGAGGTACAGATTGTATTTATGGAATTTAAAATGGTATTCTTTCCCGTGTGTGGTTAAAGTTTTCCTCATTTACAATCACAACCAGGCGTCTTATGCAGTCAGTAGCCTACTTATCATGCGCTGTTTTAAGTAAACAAACGTACATTATATTTTTATAACGTGTATAAAATTTATCCATGACGTCATTTTTTAATTAAATTACACGGAAATATAATAAAATTATTTATTAGATGTATTTTAGTCTTTATAATGTTTTCGTGAAATTATTATTTCGCACGGTTCAGTTTACGGTTTACTGGACATTATTAGTACGAGCTATGGTTTAACTGGCCATTCCGTGAGTCCGTTATATTATTTAAGTATTGTTTTCATGTCAATTTTCCGAAATCGAGTTTTCACCGATTTTTTTTATTATTTTCATTTGTTTTGTAAGTTTAATTTTGTATGATTTAAAATGCCTGAAAATAGTCCTGCTCTTCGGAAACACGTAAATTATAGGGTGTAAATTTTTTTTAAAGAACTTGTACATGGCAATCCTAATGGTACTATTATGATGTTTTTAGTACAATCCATGAAATAACCGAAACCATATGTCCTTTGTTGGTGTGTACCATACAAAAATATTAGTCGTGATGCTAAAAAAAATTAATCAGTTCAAGTCAGTTCCTGCAAAACTGCTAAACTTTTTGGATCGCCCTTATAAATAACTCCGCTTACAAAATGGGTAACTGATCTAGACGATTTTAATAAAGACTAATAAAGACACAGTACTTCATTCCGTGTGAGAGTTTTACGATAGAGGAGAGTATTCAACTTGCAGCCAAATTAGAAACATTTAAAGAAAAAATAAGTTTTACGGCGAATCTGTGTGCCAACATGGAAAATAAGTGTAATGACGTTAGAAAATTGTTGATGGAGCGACATGACAAGGATTCAACAAGCAATGATGGCTTTAACTTAAAAAAATCTGACTGTATGATTATACAATCTGACTACCTGACTGAAAAAAAAATCTGACTATCTGACCACACACACAATCTGACAACCTGACTATACACAATCTGCCTACCAGACCATAAAAACAAATCTGACTAACTGACTATCACACTATCTGACCACACACACAATCTGACAACTTGACTATACACAATCTGACTACCACACCATAAAAAAAATCTGACTCTCTGACCATACAATCTGTATCTGACCATAAAAAAATATCACAATATATACTGAGTTGAAAAGTATGCTTATCAGCATGTCAGGCCCTCAAAAAAACATCTATTTTTCACCCTGCAAATGACACTAAAATTTTGCTAAATTTTTTATGCTCTACAAGATAGGGTAGGCGCCATGTCTGCTGAAATTTTTGGGGAGGCTGTTTTCACGCAAAAAAATTGTTTTTTCAAGATTGCGGCTTTAATATGCATTTAGCGCAAAAATGTATATAATAAAAGTTGTAGACACTTTAAAATCCTACAACTTTCATTTCAAACATACTTATTTTATAACGCTTGGTTTAGCGGTATTTAGCGATTTTCTGTTTTTTTTTCTCACGAAAACGTGAGAAAAATCGATTTTTTTAACATTTCGGCCTTAGTATGCATTTTACGACAAAAGTGTATATAGTCAAATTTATAGGAAATTGAGAGATCTAAAACTTTTATTTAAAGCATTTTTCTCTACAGAGTTTAATTTCGCGTGAAAGAGTGATATTCTGTATTTTTAATAATTTTTTTATAAATTAGCCTGTATAATTTAATACATCAAAATTTGCATTTAAATATTTTTTCGAGAAGTTTTTTAACATTCCAAAATTAATGTAAATGAAAATAATAAAGAAAATTAGAAAAGAATTTGATGTAAAACATTCACACGACCTTCTCGTGTCAGTGTAACTAATGAACAATATACTAACATTAGTAAACAACGTAAAATTAAAAATGGCCGCCTACGTAACGTTTGGAGAGCGCGCTAGCCTACTAAGGTTTTAATATTCTATAAATTTGATTATATGTAATTTACACTTTTGTCGTAAAATGGCTGAAATCTTAAAAACTCTGATTTTTCTTTACAGATTTTGGTGAAAAAAAACAGAAAATCACTGATTACCGCTAAACTAAACGTTATACTACAAAACATATCAAAAAATAAAAGTTGTAGGTTTCTAAAGTTTCTACAACTCTGATAATATAGGCTACACTTTTGCCCTAACACTCATCATTTATGAGGCGGCAATCTAAAAAAAAATTATTTTCTAGGAGAGCACAGCCTCTCAAAGAACTTTAGGAGACACGGCGCTTACCCTATCTTGTAGAGCATAAAAAATTTAGTAAAAGAAGTGATTTAAAAAAAAATCGTAGGATCCGTTTTTGAGAAATTCGCAAGAAAGTGAAAAATTACACGAATAAACTACTACTTCTGGTTGACTGAGTTTTATGAATATCTTCATGTCGGTTCTTCTAGTGGTACCTAACATAATTTCAAAGTTTCAACTTCGTACAATACTTCGTTCTTGAAATATTTAATTACTTGCATTTCACAGAAAGAGTTGTAATAGAACGCATATTTGGGCAGCTGAAAAAAAATATTTCTAATTCTTGGAAATACTGTGGAATGTCTCTGGAAAAAAAATATTCCAAAATTAATTTTGTGTTGCACGATAATCCATAATGTTGCAAAATATTCAAATGATAATTCTGATTATCAATTTTCTGTAACAAAGAATTTCAACCCTGATGTTTTAGAACCTGAGGGACAGGACGTTAGGATCAAATAGAGAGGTGAACTGAAACGTTTACAATTTTCTTCCTCCACTGCTTTGCTTAATACTAACTAAACACTTAGTAACTACTCCTTAGGTATCTACTACTAATGTTTTTTACCGGTTACAACTACTCGTGGCTTAGTTTCTGCTAACAAGTACTGGCACACAGACCAATAACTGGTCGGAATAACGTAGCCCTACCACTACCAATAACGTAGGCTAGTGGTAGGAATAGTAAAGTGGTAGGAGTGGTAGTAAGAATTATTTTATTACTATATATATATTATTATTGGTTAATTTTCCTGGTATCTGCAGTTGAAATACATACCGGGACTATACAATCTGACTATCTGACCACCAAACACACACACACACAATCCGACTACTCGACCATACAATCTAACTCTATCTTTATACGATCTGCATACCTCACAAAAAAAAAATCTGACTACCTGACCACACACACACAATCTGACCACACACACACACAATCTGACTACCTCAATTAAAAAAAAAAATCTGACTATCTCTCACTATACAATCTGATTACCTGACCACCACACACACACACACACACACAATCTGACTACATGACTAAAAAAAAAACCTGACTATCTAACCATACAATCCGACTATCTGATTAAAAAAAAAAAATCTGACTATATCACACTATACAATCTGACTACAAGACCATAAAAAAAAAAATCTAACTACCTGACTACAATCTAACACTCAAAAAAAAAAAAAAAAAAAAAAAAAAAAAAAAAAAAAAAAAAAAAAAAAAAAAAACCTAAAACCAAACCCAAACAAACAAATAAACCCAAACAACAACAACAACAACAACAACAACAACACCACACCAACATCTACACCACTAAAACAATCTAACCATAACACCAAACACAAATACCAACACCCACCACAATCTAACCAACAAACCAACCAGAGAAAACTAAAACAAAACAAATCCAAAACCATTTTGGGCAGAACACCCCTTTTACCACCTACTCACACGCTTAATGAGCTAATGTATAATTTAGTAAAAGTTTTGTTTTTGAAGAAAAACCCGTATATTTTCAAATACATCGTCATTGTTCAACAACTATTCCACGGATTAACATAAAATTTGGCAGGTTAGTTCTGCAATAATTATGAAAAACGATGATGCAACAAAATTTAACAGAAAATTAATACTTTTTAAGTTACAAGGTATTTTCATAAATAAATTTTGTAAAATCGCGAAACACGACATAAAAAAGTCAGCATGCGAGAAACTTTTCTGTCTTTAAAGATAACTAACCCACCGGGTTAGTCTAGAGGTAAAGTCGTCGCCAAAATCAGCTGTTTAAGAGTTGATTTTTGGAGACGAAGGTTCCTGGTTCAAATCCTAGTAAAGGTAGTTACTTTTATACGGATTTGAATACTAGACAGTGGTTACCGGTGTACTTTGATGGTTGGGGTTTAATTAACCATACTCTCTCAGGAATGGTCGGCATGGGTCTGTTCAAGACTACACATCATTTACACGTCATACACATCATCCTCATCTCATTGGGTCATGGGGTTGCTTATTGTTCTGAATTGAACAGATTGCAATGTACACAAATTAGGAATAAAAAAAAGATATTTGTACACTGTAAGCAAATGAAATAAAGAGAGAATTTTCAATTAATTTTTAGTGAAAGAATTATTTAAATTGGATGAACCGTATAGGAGTTACAAAGATTTAAGTATAGCATCAATTACAACCACATGCATCCAAAGCGCATGAAAGGCGTACGTAATAGTATTATATTTTATTATGTATAAAATTATACCCTTATTGTTTATCTGTTCTGTCACGAACAATTTATGTTTTGACAACGGTTTTGTAATAAAAGTAAAGTATTGTTTTTTTATTTTCAAGAAACCATTTACGAACATTTCAGTAGCATGTTCTTTTTTCAACCAGTTCTGTATTATCGTTGCAACGCGTCGGACGTAACGTTTACTTTCCGGGCATACATTCAAGTAACATATTGTAGTCGTAACTATTTTATCGTTTATATTAGGTTATCGTTTACTTCTGCAAAACAAAATTACTACATTAAAATTTCATTTACGTGTGAATGGTCCTTCAATTGTTGTGTCTTGCTCGGAACTATATTGAAACAATGGGGCCTATAGTACCAATATAGTTATATTTATTCCTTCAAATAAATAGTGGTGATAAGTAATGGTAGTAGTAGAATACGAGCGCAGTTTATTATCATGCAATGCGCGCCGCGCAGTTGCGAAATTTGAACTGTGTTAATTTTCCAACGGATAATCCGATTTGAATAATTTGTTTAAAGAAAATATATATAAGCTCTGTTAATAACTTCATGTGTGCACTTTTTGAACGACCGAAAAATTTTCCCGATGATAACTTTTTAAAACCGCGCTCGAAAATAGTACCGTTTTTTTCTTATACTTTACGTCAGTGCAATCAAAGTACAGCGTTTTTTAAATCCTGTAACTCCTATACGGTTCATCCAATTTAAATAATTCTTTCACTAAAAATTAATTCAAAATTCTTTCTTTATTTCATTCGCTTACAGTGTACAGTTATCTTTGAAGACAGAAAAGTTTCTCGCATGCTGACTTTTTTATGTCGTGTTTCGCGATATTACAAAATTTATTTATGAAAATACCTTGTAACTTAAAAAGTATTGATTTTCTGTTAAATTTTGTTGCATCATTGTTTTTCATAATATTATTACAGAACTAACCTGCCAAATTTGATGTTAATCCGTGAAATGTTGTTAAACAATGACGATGTATTTGAAAAAATACGCGTTTTTCTTCAAAAAACAAAACGTTTACTAAATTATTACTAATGTTAGTTTAAGTATTTGAAATACAAGTTGTAGGTTTCGAAATGTTCTGAAACTTTAATGACATCCTTTTTTCTGTAAAATGCATCTTAAGGCCGCAATCTAAAAAAGCACTTTTTTCAGATCACAGATCTGAACAGATCACAGCCACCCAAAGAGTTTCAGGGGGCATGGCGCCTGCACTATCTTGTAGAGCATAAAAATGAAGTAAACGAGGCGATTTTAGAAAACATCGCAGGAGCAGTTTTTGAGAATACCGCAAAAAAGTGAGAAATTGCATGAATAATCAATTATTTACGGTTGACCGATTTTGATGAAAATATTCCTGTCGGGTCCTGTGGTGGTACGTAGCGCACGTTCCGAGTTTCAACTTCGTACAATATTCTGTTCTTGAGATATTTTATTCGCACGCATACCAAGTTACTATAAACATGGTTTTTTTGGGTTTTAGGGGTCTGAAAACCTGTATATCTGGTGAAAACTGTATTTGGAAAAATCGACATGAAAACAATATAGGCCTACTTAGCTAAATCATTTTATATAGAATCTATAATTATAAATTAATACATTTTGTATTAATGTAAATAATAATCTAATATAAAATGTAATATAAAAAATAATATACTCGTAATAAATAAATTTTTATAGGTACATATACGAGGTTTGTTCAAAAAATAACGGGAATTTTCGTTTTTTGAAAAAAATATTTATTTATTCAACTACTTATTGTCGCCTTCAAAGTAGCCCCCTTCGCATGCAATACACTTGTGCCAACGCTTTTTCCAATCCTCGAAACACTTCTGAAACTCGATCTTTGTGATAGCTTTTAGCTCTTTCACCGATTCGCTTTTAATGTCATCTATGCTTGTAAAACGACGGCCTTTTAATGTTCTCTTTATTTTTGGAAATAGAAAAAGTCACATGGAGCCATGTCTGGCGAATATGGAGGCTGGGGCATCGTTACAGTTTTGTTTTTGGCCAAAAATTCACGAACAAGCAAAGAAGTGTGAGCAGGTGCATTATCGTGGTGCAAAAGCCATGAATTGTATTGCCACAAATCCGGGCGTTTTTTTCGGATTGCTTCACGCAAACGGCGTTGAACTTGTAGGTAGTACTCCTTATTGATTGTTTGATCTTGTGGCAAGAATTCATGATGCACTATGCCATTAAAATCGAAGAACACAGTGAGCATAACCTTCACATTCGATCGCACTTATCGAACCTTTATCGGTCTTGGCGATCCAGAATGCCTCCACTGAGACGATTGAGCCTTGGTTTCGACATCGTATCCGTAAACCCATGTTTCGTCACCTGTTTTAACACGTTTGAGTAGATCCGCATCGTTGTCGACTTCATTTAGTGACTCCTGAGCAACTTCCATTCGCCGCTGTTTTTGCTCGAAATTCAACAATTTTGGAACAAATTTTGCTGCCACACGTTTCATACCCAAAACATCCGAAAAAATTTCATGGCATGAGCCTATCGATATGCCAACATCATCAATGACTTCTCTGATTGTGATTCGGCGATCGTTCATAACCATTTCTTTCACTTTTTTCACGTTTTCATCGGTTGTTGATGTGCTTGGACGTCCCGGTCGTTCGTCATCTTCAACGTTTTCGCGGCCATCTTGGAAACGCTTATACCACTCGTAAATCCTTGTTTTACTTATAGCAGACTCACCATATGCCTTTGTTAACATTTCACATACTTTATTTCATTTTTCACGCAAAATTTAATACAAATTCTTTGATCCATTTTTTTTAACAAAAAAAAAAAAAAATAGCCGTGCTCGAAAAACACGTCTAACCTTAGCGGCTTCCACTTAAGAACTAAGCAATGAATATTGTTGAAAATTTTATCGTACGTCAGGGGCATGTGTACCAACATAATAAAAAAACATTTTTACAATCGGACTATCTAAACCCGCGAAATTTAAAAATTCCCGTTACTTTTTGAACACACCTCGTATATAAACATATTTTTACGTAGGGCAAGAGAAAGTGAACAACTTCGGTTCACTAAAACGCTGCAAGTTGTATGTTGAAACGCTTCAGCACTGTTCTAACGAGTGTGGACAGATGATGTCATGCCTCTAAGCGCATGCGATGTAGCATGCGACGTCGAACGATTGTGGACATAGCTAGAGGGATTGTTAGAGATCTTGATCCAGTAAGCTATGTCATTGCCACTAATTTTTTTAATAGTAACTTTCCTGTCATAATAATTGCTATTTTTTCTATTTTTACAGAGGTTTTACAGTAAGAGGTTTTTACAGTTTTTTTGTGTTTTCTGTAATTTGAATGTCAGGTGTGGGTGTGACACCCCCATTCCTCATAAGCTTTATGACAAAAATATTAAAAATTATTAAGTTACTTAGAAAAATCATTATTTAAAAACCACTAACCTAGAAGTTAGTAACCTTAACTTTAGAAGTAATTTGTAAGGGGCATAAGAAAGGAAACCCAGTTTTCAAAAGGTATGAACAAACAACAAATGCCCGATTCATCAGTTTTATTAACTTGAATTTTTGTAAGTGTTGTAATGAGGGTTTTTAACTCATTTAATCTATTTTAATCGAAAATTATTTATTAGCACTTAAATGAAAAATAAGGTAAACGTTAGGCTACTCAAAACCCTAGCGATACTAAATGACAAATAATAATTTCGCCTCAAAACCGCTGGAAACTCTCTTATGGAATGCTAATGGTATTTTTCAACATTTTAACGAACTGGAATATCTATTTCATGATAAACAAGTAGCCATAGCATTAATAATTTTTGAAATTCATTAAACTTCAAGAACGACTTTTTTTAAAATGAACAGGTACGCCATATCTAGGACTGATTATCCTCTGGACAAGGTGGAACAGTTATTTATAAAATCATCCATCTCTCATCTTTTGTAAAAGACGATGATAACCTCCCTGGTTTTTGCCTTAAAAAAGTGTGCAAATTTAGACGCTATCTTCAACCCTCAGTTGTTTCGGTTTACCTTAAAAAATGTTGAAATCATGATCTTATAGCGGTTTATTACTCACTTCAACAGAAATTAGGCAATCGATTTTTAGTAGAAGCAGATTTTAATGCAAAGCATTCACTTTGGTGTTTCAGACTTATTCTATTACGAGGAAAAACTTTTTTATTCGGTTATTTTAAAAAGTTTTCAAACACACTCTTCGCAAACTCTGACGTACTGGTTGGCTGCAAGAAATAAGTTACATGACGTACTAGATTGTTTTATTTCGCGCGGTCTAAATTCCTTCTACGAGTACATTCACATCAAACCATTAACGGAAATACCGTCGGACTATTCTCCTCTGCTAGTATCTATGCAAGCCAATCCAATATAAAAATGTCAAACATTATTAACTTCTAAAAATATTAACTGGGACAATTTTAAGGAGCTTTTACAACAAAATTAAAATCCAAATGTCTCATTGAAAAATAATGATGAATATATATAGAAAGTTCAAAAATATCTTCGATAGTTCCAATTTTCTCCGCTTCGCTTACAAAAGCGGAATAATAATAATAGGGCCTAATGTATTGTGATACTATCGAAGAAGGTTCGCGAAATCTCTAGCATTTTATGGTAAAAGGTAGATAATAGAGTGGAAAAGTAACAATGGGGTGGCTATAAAGGGATGCATATTCATGAAAGTTGTTTGAAATAACTGCGCTATTGTGTATGATAAAAGGTCGGGTATTGTTATACAACTATTTATGAAAGGGACCTGTAACACTTCCCATTAACAACAGATCTATTGTTACTTGTTTACATCAGTTCATCAGTTATGACTTTTCGAGAACTAATAAAACAGATTATTGATCGAATCTCTGTGTCGTTCGAGAAGTCTCTTTGAACCCCCTCTATATAAATAGACCCTGCGCGGTCAGTGAGTTAGTATTCGTTTGATCTTTGACGAGTGCCTGTCGGGCGTTATATCAGGTTAACGGTTCCAAGGTATTGTTATACTGTCTTTGTGTGTGTGTGTATCGTGTAAAGTTATTGTGTATCTGTATTAAATTCAGTTTTGTGTATTCAGTTTTCATTTTGTATGTGTATTCTATAAAATTGATTGTAAGTAGTGCTAAGTAAATTATTAAGGTATTGATTGTTTATTATTTATTTTAAGTGAATTATTAAGTCATTTATTGTATTACTTCATGATAATTAGTTTATTTATTTGTAAATCTTTTAGTGTAATAAATATTTGTAATTGTAAACCTAAGTGTATTAATTATTTAATTACCTAGATCCCGAAACGGACCTTAGCGATAAGTGTCATAGTATATATTTTTTAATCATTCATTGCTTTCAAAACTTTGTTGGTACCGTCTTCATCATTTCTGAATATACCTACAGTAAATTTTGACGTGCATTCTAAAAATGAGGTTGCCGAATACAGGGTACCCCCGAGTGAATTCGCAACTTTTGCATTAAGTTCAGCGAGGACATTTCCGTTTTCTAAAGCCTAAAAATAAAAAAAAACCCACTCAAAAAGAATCAGCTAACAGCTGATGATTTCCAGAACAGCAGAATTTCATCGGAAACCGATAAAAAACTCGTAAAACTGTACCAACTATTCTCCTGGAGGCTACAACGTGATAAAGGCTTTTGTTCGATAAATATCTCCGGGTTATAAAAAAACATAAATGTTTTATATAAATCGGGGTTTTGGTAAAATCGGGGATTTGGTAAAAATAACAATGGGTAATATCAAATATGCACGTTAAGAGCTACATTTAAAATAAAAAGACCATAAACAGTCCAGTGGGAGCTGAGACCAAACACAAACAAAAAATTCCTTTCCCTTCTAAATGTAGGCTATAATCTTTTATTGGCAGCCTATAAAGATTTCGTCCTGCTGAAAAACAGTAAGTTTTTAGTTAATTGAATCTGGTTTTCTTAATTGTTAAAAGTCGATTTCTTGTATTATTCTTGCCTATTAAATTTACATCAATTTTCCCAGAATTTAATGTTTTTCTTGTTTAATTAGAAAAGTTAATGACTATTTCACCAAAAAACTATTTTAATGTACTTATTATTATTTTATTATTCTATGGAAGATAGTTCTAGTAACAGCTTTTTTGAATATTTCAAGTTAAAACTATAAAGTGCCGTTAAGTTTGCCGCATAGTTAAAAACTTAAAAATGTTATTATGGCGTCATTTTACCAGGTAACTGAATTCCAGAACAAATGTTTTACCGGCCAACACTAGCTAACGAAGAGTTTCCGGGACCTATGTTTATATATTCATTGTTGTTTCTTATTTTCAACTATAAAACCTCATTCTAGAGTTAGGTCTCACTTTTAAAATACCCCTGTATAAAAACAAACCAACTGTTTTCGAAAGATGAGGAATAAAACAGAAAAATAGAATAACTAAAAATATTCCAGATAAGTAACTAACGATAAGACATAATAGTACCTAAAAATACAATAAAACTTGTATTAATAACACTTGACGTAGAACCTAACAGAATACAGTAAAACTTCGTACTTTTCCCCTTGTTCTAGAAATATAATATCAAGAGAATATGAAGTGACTAGTCCAAAAAGCAATCAATTTAAACTCTCAAAACTCACACAATAGCAACCCACCATCAAAACATCATTGTTTAGCCTATTAATATTATGTCACAAGTCAGTTTTGTATGATATATTCATATTATGAAACGTTTATTGTATTTTAGTTTACCAAAATAAACATTTGTATTTTGTTTAACCAAAAAAAAAAATTTCCAAAATGGTATAAAAATTCGGATTCATTCAATTATTCACAAGTTGTAACCTTATACAAATGAAGAATGATTTGATTTTACCGTACTAAACATAAAGTATTAACTATTCTGTCGTTAAATCTTAGACCAATCTTCATATTTGTTTACACGATTTGGGAACAAAAACAAATTATGCACAAGCCAGCGGTTGCTACGGAGCAAAATGCTTCCTAGATATTATTTTTTAAATAGTGGCTAGTTAAAAAAAATTAAGAAATAATTTAAGTATTGTGTTATTATTATTTTGAAAATGATGGCAGGTTAAAAAAATTAAATATTTATAAAATATTAAGTCAACGTATTTGTTTAGTTTGATGAATTATTAAAATATTATTATTATCTATGAACACAATTTCTTTTTAAAATATCTACGGAACATTTCACCTGTTTTAGTTCATTGTTACAAGCCGTTAAAATTTGGATACAGTTGAACAATATTACAGTTTTAATTAAAATTTTTACTTAAATTTTTTTTTAAAACAGTTTTTTTAATTATGGAACTAATAATTTATATGTCTTTAATCTTTCTAATGTTCTCGCTGGAATTATTTTCATGCTCACCTGCTCCGAAGTGTCCAAGGAGTATGAAAGCATACAATATTTCAGAATCAAAACCAAACATGGCTGTCCTTAGTGGCACGGAAGATACTAAAAGAAAATATAATTTCATGGTTAGAGTAGGAAATTTTGATGAGCCGGATTGCGCGGGAGCTTTAGTAGCAGAATTATGGGTATTGACTACTGGACATTGTGTTGACATAGTTGAGGCTGAAAAGGATTACAAGGTAAAAAATATTCTTTATCATTATTGTTATTATTTATAGTAGGACACCAGACCAATCTGAACCATTTTGTTTAAATTCGATACTTTTTTGTATGCTGAATCCGAATATGAACTTATTTTTGCGCGCAAACCGCTGTGAAATTAATTATAAGCCCTTTTATACCATCTACCAACATAACCTCACTTTCCCGCAACGTTGTCAATTTATGCTGTGATATTTCAATGTTTGTATACATTTTTAATAAATACAGAATATATATATTGATAGTAATGTTAATATATATATTGATCAATAAACATGAATAAAAATAATGTAAATAAATAAACAACGTAAATACTACGAATAACGTAAAATGACAGGCGGATCTACATTGGACCCACATGTCCGAATTCGCCACTAAAAGGGTCAGTAATCTCTTCTTTGTTCCTTGGCATGTACTGACAGCTTCTATAGAAGGCGGTCACTCTTTGATTTTTTCCCCACAGTGTTCTCTCTCACTTCTGTACTACCTGCTACTTGCCTCATCAACCCTCAACACATTTTCTATTTATTCCATATTTTTCCCCACAGTGTTCTCTCTCACTCTCTCTCTGTAACTCTTTCTTCTGTACTATTTTTCTATAATAATAATCAAACTATGTTTGTCAATTGCTGTTTATACATTAACTAATAATATGATATTATTCAAATTTTGTATTAAATATTACCTAATTTTTCTACTGTGTTTAGCAAGAAACGACATACGGCTGAAATTAAGTGTAAACTTGGGAATCACAACCTATACCAATTCAAACACTGCTCTTAACAACCATAAGCTTATTAAACCAAAAACCAAAAAAAAATTTAAAACAAAAACCATATGGTACCATCAATGAAAATGTTTCCCACAATTTTTTTACTTTCTCTAGCCTATATGTATGTAACAGGAAGAAAAGTATTGCTTTCATGTCGATTTTTCTAAATCGAGTTTTTATCGGATCTACACGTTTTCAGACCCCCTGAACCCAAAAAACATGTTTTATAGCATTTGGTGTGTGTGTGTGCGCGTGTGAGTGTGTGGGTGTGTGAACAAAAAATCTCAAGAACGGAACATCGTACTGTACGAAGTTGAAACTTGGAACTTAAGTTAGGTACTACTACCGTACCCGACACAAACATTTTCAACAAAATCTGTCAACTGTAAGTAACAGTTTATTCGTGTAATTTTTCACTTTTTGCGATTTTCTCAAAAACGGCTCCTAATATTTTTAAAAATCGCTTCATTTACTACACTTTTTATGCTCTATAAGATAGGGTAGGTGCCATGAAGTTCTTGAGAAGGCTGTGCTCTCGTAGAAAAAATGGTTTTTTCTTGAGATTGAAGCTTTAATATGCATTTTAGCGCAAAAATGTATATAATAAAAGTTGTAGACAATTCAAAAACCTAGAACTTTTATTTCGAACATTTTTTTGTATAACGCTTAGTTAAGCGAATTTCTGTTTTTTTTTCTCACGAAAAAGTGTAAAAAAAATCGATTTTTTACAATTTCGGCATTAGTATGCATTTTACGACAAAAGTGTATAGAACAAAATATATAGGAAATTTAAAGATCTACACCTTTTACTGAAAGAATTTTTCTCTATAGAGCTTAATTTAGCGTAAAAGAGTGATTTTCTGAATTTTTAAAGAAAATAACGTCTTAATTTTGCGTCTTTCACTCATGATTAAAATTAGGTTGTTTTTTGAGGTTAGTTTTTTGTTTATTTCTAATGTTTTATTACTAATGTTAGATTATATTGTTCATTATTTGCATTGGCAGGAGAAAGTTGTGCGAGTGTTTCACACCAGATTTTTAAAATTAACATATCATTATAAGACTGAAATATTCACACTTCGAAAACAAACAGTCGATTCTTAAGATACATTAATGTTCTTTACAATACACGATTTCCACAGGTTACACGTAGGCCTACTGGTTTTTGGGAAAAAAGTAAGGATAGGTACTCATTATTTTTTATAGTAATTATTTTCTACATGCTGAATGTGTATGTTGCAATCTGTTCAACTTGTAAACAGTAAGTCATCGTATGGCCCAATGAAATGAGGATGATGTGTATGCCGCGTGTAAGTGAGGTGTAGTATTGCACAGACGCGGGACGACCAATCCTGATAAAGTGCTGTTAATTTTAGCCCAAAGACCAACGGGTCCCAAATTTTGCCTCGTGGGATGGATTTATAGTAATTAGGATGTGTGTAATATGTTAAAAAGCCAGGTTCTGAGAAACGAAACTGGTGTAGGCCATATCTCCTTTGTTGTACTCTACCCAAGAGAACCCAGGATTACAGAAAAAAAGTTGGTTTGATATGGACTAATATTATATAAGAACACTCTCGATCAAGCTACCTTTAAAAAAATAAAAATCTGTAATACTGGAAATAGGAACGAAAGAACCACTTTTGTTTGTACAATAGACTTTAAAATTATAATAATTTGATTTAATATAACTACAGTAGTTTTAAATTTATATATTAATGTTATAACTGACATAAACGTTGACTGAAATACATGGAGTAAAACAACTATAATACTATGTCTATCATACATAGGTTCTAATATTAAAAGTTTGTTGGTTTCATTTTCAGAAATCTATTGAATAACAAACATATTTTTTACCTGATGCAAGACCCGTTCTTTTGTAATTTAGTCCCACAATATTATTTCTAGGTTTGCTATTTATTACTCTGTACCCTTTCTTCGGGAAGGAGATAGAGAGTACTTTTATTACACCCCTGTCGTAAATTACTCAAGTATCGGTAATTTATCAAAGGGTTAATTTACGACCACCTACCTACTAAGTACCTTGTTATTGCCATTATCACCCATTGTGCTTAATGAGTGGGGCTAAAGTCAGGTGGCGAAATTGTATACGACCCAAATGACATACTAATGTAATGACGTCATGGCGTATAATAGTTTGATTTTTATGACGTCATTACAAGCGGCCTCATTAATTAGCATTAACCGAGTAGATTACCAGTTGTTATGAACGTTTAGTTGCACATAACCACCGATAATCTATTCAGAATTAGCTCATTTAAAGTAGGTACGAAACAGCAACTGTGTACACGTTGTTATGTTGTTGTTTAGGTCATCAGCCGAAAGGCTGGTTTGAACCTGTAGAGGTTTTACTAGGTAAAACGAGGAGTGAGGTGGTTTACCATTGCCTTCCTCACTGAGTGGAAAAGTATGCTTATCAGCATGCCAGGCCCTCCGAAAAGCACATATTTTCCACTCTGCAAATGACACCTTCACTTTATTCACCACAGGGTCTGGCTGTATAATGAAATTCATTACTTTCAGAGGAGATAACTCTGATTAGTGTCTTTTACACCTCTACCTCTTCTGTTCTTAAATGATTCAGTCACTTAATTGGCTGACCATGTGATAAGAAACAGAACTATTTATTTTAGCCCTGCAACGAACAGAGTGAGTGTAAATAATCTGACACTCCACCTGTCCGTTATGGGCAGCGTTTCATATAACGTTGTTATATGAAACTATAAATGCCCGTAACAACCGATAACCTAAGAGTAAGTTATCGGTTGTTACAGGCGTTTATATTTGCACATAAGAACTGATAACCTACTCTTAATGTTGAGTAGATTATTGGTTGTTACGGGCGTTTATAGTTGTGCAAAACAACCGATAACCTATTCCAAATTAGGGGCCCCAAATTAGCTCATTAAGAGTAGGTTATCGGTTGTTTATATTTACACAAACACCGATAACCTACTCTAATTGAGCTAATATTGAATAGGTTATCGGTTGTTATGTGCAACTGTAAACGCCCGTAACAACCGATAACCTGCTCTAAATGAGCTAATGTTGAATAGGTTATCGGTTGTTATGGGCAACTGTAAACGCCCGTAACAACCGATAACCTACTACTCTAAATGAGCTAATGTTGAATAGGTTATCGGTTGTCATGTGCAAATATAAACGCCCGTAACAACCGATAACTTATCCGATATTAGCTCATTTAGAGTAGGTTATCGGTTGTTACGGGCGTTTACAGTTGCACATAACAACCGATAACCTATTCAACATTAGCTCATTTTTAGAGTAGGTTATCGGTTGTTACGGGCGTTTACAGTTGCACATAACAACCGATAACCTATTCAACATTAACTCATTTTTAGAGTAGGTTATCGGTTGTTACGGGCGTTTACAGTTGCACATAACAACCGATAACCTATTCAACATTAGCTCATTTTTAGAGTAGGTTATCGGTTGTTACGGGCGTTTATAATTGCACATAACAACCGATAACCTAATCAACATTAGCTCAATTAGAGTAGGTTATCGGTTGTTACGGGCGTTTACAGTTGCACATAACAACCGATAACCTACTCTAAAAATGAGCTAATGTTGAATAGGTTATCGGTTGTTATGTGCAACTGTAAACGCCCGTAACAACCGATAACCTACTCTAAATGAGCTAATATTGGGTATGTTATCGGTTGTTACGGGCGTTTATAATTGTAAAAACAACCGATAACCTATTCAACATTAGCTCATTTTTAGAGTAGGTTATCGGTTGTTACGGGCGTTTACAGTTTCACATAACAACCGATAACCTATTCAACATTAGCTCATTTTTAGAGTAGGTTATCGGTTGTTACGGGCGTTTACAGTTGCACATAACAACCGATAACCTATTCAACATTAGCTCATTTTTAGAGTAGGTTATCGGTTGTTACGGGCGTTTATAGTTGCACATAACAACCGATAACCTAGTCAACAATAGCTCAATTAGAGTAGGTTATTGGTTGTTATGTGCAACTATAAACGTCCATAACAACCGATAACCTACTCTAAAAATGAGCTAATGTTGAATAGGTTATCGGTTGTTATGTGCAACTGTAAACGCCCGTAACAACCGATAACCTACTCTAAATGAGCTAATATTGGGTATGTTATCGGTTGTTACGGGCGTTTATAATTGTAAAAACAACCGATAACCTATTCAACATTAGCTCATTTTTAGAGTAGGTTATCGGTTGTTACGGGCGTTTACAGTTTCACATAACAACCGATAACCTATTCAACATTAGCTCATTTTTAGAGTAGGTTATCGGTTGTTACGGGCGTTTACAGTTGCACATAACAACCGATAACCTATTCAACATTAGCTCATTTTTAGAGTAGGTTATCGGTTGTTACGGGCGTTTATAGTTGCACATAACAACCGATAACCTAGTCAACAATAGCTCAATTAGAGTAGGTTATTGGTTGTTATGTGCAACTATAAACGTCCATAACAACCGATAACCTACTCGTTTAATAAGGTTAATGTTAATTTTTGGGGCCGCTTGTAATGACGTCATAAAAATCTAACCAATATACGCCATGACGTCATTAAAATAGTATGTCATTTTACGTTATTCGTAGTATTTACGTTGTTTATTTATTTACATTATTTTTATTCATGTTTATTAATCAATATATATTAACATTACTATCAATATTTATATATTCTGTATTTAAAAATGTATACATACATTGAAATATCAGCGGGTAAGTGAGGTTATGTTGGTAGATGGTATAAAAGGGCTTATAATTAATTTCACAGCGGTTTGCGCGCAAAAATAAGTTCATATTCGGATTCAGCATACAAAAAAGTATCCATTTTAAACAAAATGGTTCAGATTTGTTTGGTGTCCTATAAGTAAACAATTACCTAATTTTATTATCTCTTCTCTGTGAATAAAATAACGACTATTTAAAAAACAAAAAAAGGTGTGCATGTCCTTAATTATGTCCACGTCTCGACCTATCCTTAAACATTGCACGAGCTAAAACACTATAAAATTGGATTCAAATCATTTCATGCACCCATATGTAAACACCAGAACCATGAGAAGCAAGTTGCTCTATGTAGATATATTTTTGAATAGTCTACATAGTATGTGTTGGGAACTTGTGACAACACCTTTTCTACACAAATATACAAAAGAGAGAAAGTAGGTAATTGTTTACCTACCTAACCACAAAATGGTTCAGATTGGTTTGGTGTCCTATAAGTAAACAATTACCTAAAATTAATATCTTATTGTATTCACGTCTTCCCTTATTGTCATCCCGTTCCACAAAGTCATAAATCCATTAGTATGCAGGTAAGGGAATGAACAACTCTGTGCCCTAGAGGTAAAGGGTGTTAACTCCAATTTTGGCAAAATTAAGTTTGAAAATCAGCAAGAAAGCTCTATAAAAGTTGCAGTAACCACATTAACTCCATAATGACGCGAAGATTTTTAAAATGACTTCTATTCTATTTTTAATTCTAATTGAATGAATACTCGTTATTAACAATAACGCCTTCAAACTTTTTTACAATTTAAAAAACTTAATATTTTTGGTTCTCCTGAAAAAACTACAAAAACTTCCTTAGCCTTTTAAGTACAGAACTTTTGTTTGATGTAATTTTACTGAGACAATATAAAATATTAGTGAAAGAAGATTAAACTTCCAGTAAGATGTGGCATTTTCTCACTCACAATGCCGGCCGCATTAGCGTAGTTGGTAACGTGCTCGCCTCTCATCATGCGGTCTTGGGTTCGAATCCCATTCAGGCATGGCATATTTTTATACGTTACAAAATATCATTTCCTCTTGCACCGTCTGCATTAGCAGTAATTGCAGAACAGTCTGACGTTAAAACAAAAAAAAGTGGCTCACTTTCATGAATCGTCTGCATGATCATTGGTATGCAAAACAGTCTGATCGTAAGCTACTAACTTAAATGGTCAACATGGAAACAATATATTACACTAAACACTTAATTCCTTTCCGATTCATTCGTATTCTAAAAGGCGTCGCCTTCTCGCTGCAACAATTTGTTCCCTCATGACTACGATACTTTTCGTGACTACGAATTTATTAAATTTTATATTTTTCATTAACCTTTTTAAGTTTGTTCATTTACTTTTCCCTTCGTCTCCTACATATCATTTTAAAACAAAAAAACTCAAGCTGCTTACTAGGGAATGCGTATGGTGAAAATGAATTCCAGTAGTTGGCCTTGCCCTTTTGAAACACTATTACCTGTCTTGTTATTTAGTAAACGTGAGACCAAACTTAGTTTAACACTCAAACGAATATCAAACGAAATAACTTTTTAAAATCCTAAATATTATGTCAGTTTAACGTCGTTATTGAAACGTCATTTAACACACTGACACTACTTCATAGTATCAATTTCTTAGTATAACAATAGTTAAAACCACGGTTACTATACTAGAAAGTAACCGTGGTTAAAACTATTCAAACAATTTATGTATTAGTGTAACCAATAATGTAACTCAATATTTTTGTATTATGTAAATTACAGCAAGAACGCTTCTTTTCACTTTTCATGATATATAAATATTAGTACCTTCTATTTTCATTTTCTCTGTGAGTTGTGTCTCATTTTACACAGTGCAAGGGACCATGATATTTTAACGATAAATAATTCACTCGTTTTAAGCTTAAAAAAATTTAATTAAATAAAAAAGCAATGCAATATTACGATAACTCCACTGCTTTATAACAAACTTTATTCGGAATTAAGGAAATTGTTAACTAACTAAATTAATTCCAAATTATGAAGTATAAAATCTCGTTTGAGAATTTGTGCCTGATTAGAGACAGACGATTCAGTAACATTCATGACAAGAATGTACAATTATAAAACATTATTTATTAGTATACATCATTGATAATTTCTATTTATAAATCTCATTGCCTGTCTTTAAGACAGAGACTGATTACCAATGTTAACGTAATTGTTGACGGGGTTTTCAGATCTACCGTAAACTGTTCTCTTTTTTCATTGGATTCTATTATTTCCTTCATACATTTACACAGCTTAAAACTATCATTTTTATGTTTTTAAAGTTTCGATCCGTATACTTAAACCTAACGTATCTGATAATATGGTGTTTATATCAGGATAGATAGTGGAGAGAGCATATGTTACATCCACCAGACAACGTTTTGTTTCACACCATTTTTCTGTGAGAGTGCAGAAAGAAGTAGCGTGATGCCTTCTAAGTAATAGTTCTTTCAATATAAGAAAATTGGTTTGTGTCACCCATCAAGAATATGTTCTTACCACCCGACAGTAATGAGTTTTAGCCTATGTACTAATGATTTTAACTAGGCCTATGTTAAAATTATTTTTTAACTCCTTATTTTTTTTTATGTTGTCCCTGCTTGGTAAAACAGTCTCATCAATAAAAAACTAATATTTTTGATCAGAACCATTTTTTAAATAACAAGCTACAGTCCTATAATTAACGACTTGCATGACATTGAAACTCTATTTCAAAAGTCGCAAACAACAACTCTAGTTTGGTTGAGTATTAAGTTTTTATCAGAGTCGTGGTTTTTAATAATGAACTGTTTTTCCATGACCAGGTATATCATCAATCAATTTAATACTAGGCATTTGACCAGTCAGCTATATTTAACTTAGCGACACATGCTATCACTTCACCACTTAACATTAAATCCCTCTCTTCTGTGGCCAAAACAAACCTCTCAGTTGTAAAAAAAACGTATTTTCTTTCATAATGTAGAGTGAAACCCATTCTGTATTATTAGGAAACAAGAACCAATTCAGTTTGTTGTCGCATGTATTCATGCCAGCGCCTTTCAAACTGTCATTAGCTGATTCAGACATTCCGATTTCATCACGATAAGACAGTAATAATTCTCTATAAATTTTTATATTACATGAGTCCATTACTTCTAAAATTTATTTAAGTTTCATCATCGAATTTAAAAAATTTCCTTTAACGATTCATTTCTAAAAAAACAGCTTGAGACTTTCTTCCAGATCCGTACCCTGGTAGGAGTATTCAAAAACTCTAGTTAACTTCTTGTATAGTGAAATATACACTTTATGGAATCGTTTTCATTAACCGTACTCAGAACAATATAGCCTAACTGATAAAACGGTTATTCCGGCAAACGTGAATATATCGATGCCATGAAGTAGAGGGTAATTATTGAAGCCCAGTACTTACATCAAACCAATGAGGCGAGAAAAAGATTCAGTGTAGTTATTTGCTATTTATAATATTAAAACTGGAGTACTTGCATTGTTGATATCAACCTGAAAGTGTAGTTTAAAATCGTTTAGTGTACTAGGAAGATTGCCTATTTCATTTTTTCGGTGTTAAAATTTTTGTAAGTCGTAATTAGAGTAGCCTTTGTCACCTGAACTTGTCGGTGCTGCAAAGGGTACTACAATGTCTACTTATTCACCAAAGTTATAGATTAAATTAACTGACTTTTAGAAGAAAGATTAGAAGTAACCTACTTAGCTTTACACAATATATCACATAAATGTTTGTAGGTATTCATTAATTTATTGCTTTCGATATTTTTTTTTTGGCCAGACTGTTAAACTTTTGTTTTGTGTATTGCACAATTAGAGTTTTGTTTAAATACGTAGTTCTGGGATGAATTTTTGTCCAAAGGGCAGTTATTATTGGCTACTGAATGGTCAGTAAACAATTTGCACAAGTCTGTACTTCTTTAAATTTTAAACACGCATTTCTATTTGGGCCAGTTTCAGCGCAGTGACCGCGGGCGTCAGATTTTGCTCTACCATTTTTAAAGTGTGCCCAAATTGACACTTAAAGCACCTGTTACAAAAATAAAACCTTAATTCTGCATAAGTGCCAATCAAAAATGCACTCTACCTGAATTAACTAAAAATTTCCTATTCTCCGGTGAACATTCAATCACCCAGTTAATAAAATCCCTATCTCTTGGACTTGTTTGAAATAACATTTAAAATAATCGATGGAATTTATTTTTTCGCCTGTCACTGGAAGGAGACATTAAGTGAGGTGGATAAACCTTTAATTTTTGGTGGCCCTGAGAAGGGTCGTTTATATATATGTTTCTGCAGGGTTGGACAGAGTTTGTAGATGGCCCAGAAAAGGGCCGGTTAAAACCTTACTGAATCGATCCTGAGAGTGATGAAGGAAGCTTGTGGCTGTGGCTGCGGCTACGGATCACTGTTAAGACAGAACGATACGGTGACCATAGTTCTTCAAATAGAAGAATAACAGTTATTTCATTCCCCAATCACTGTTATAAAAATTGGTTACTCATTCATTGTTCACTGTCACGTTAGACATGGGAGCACGCCCCAGACCACACAGAGCATGCCCAAAAACCTGCGGTTTAGCTACCCTATCCTTGCCTGCTTTCGAGATAATGGACGCTGGCCGTAGCACTTCCATGTGCTACTGGTAGTACGTGGTTGTGCGCAGTACACCCATGTGTGGTAGAGCCACGTGCAAATCATTAGCGGCATAACGAGCTCGACGGCTATTCGTCCAACGTTTACACGAGTACTAGAGGGGGGGGGGGAGAAGGGCGCGCTGCGGACGTGACCGCACCCACTCATTTGGGTTGTCCTCTCAAGGGTTGTGGGTTCGCCTGCTAGGTAGAATTCTGAAGCTACTAAGTTGCTTAAATTCCTTCGAAATGGGCGTGGTCGACAGAGGAGTGAATAGATAAGTACAGTACTGCCGAATTGTTAAGAACGCTGGTTTGAGCATGCGCAGTGGCAGCTCACAGCCCGTATACCCCTCCGCTCTTGTCACTCATACAACTGTCATACAGGCTGTAAAAAAAAGTTTGTACACACAGTACATTAGCTGTGATTTATAGTTATTTACGTTCAAAACAATTTAAAAAAATAGCCTAATTGGATCCTTCGTAATAAATACCACGCTTACATTCATTGTAGGCCTATTTGTTCTATACACCCATTCACAACGTCTGTATACATTTAGTTGTATTGTCCTTCGCTAATTATTTAGACGTACTAATTTATTAAACGCATAATTGTAGACAAAACAGTGATGCAGTGATTAGTCATAATAAATTACTAATAAGGCATTACTCATTTACTGTTTACATTTCACTGTCAGATTTACTGAACTGTGGCAAGTATTGGGCCTACAAAATGTAAATTGTTTTGTTGTCTACTTCAGTGCTGCGTTTCATGTTCATACGTAAAGGTCTTTAATAAGTGTGTAATAAAAAACCCATTATTTTATTAAATCTTACGATTTCCAAGTTATTGTGTTGAATTGTGATAGTTTGTTAAGTATGTGAGTATAGTGCAGTGTTTGTTAGTATATTATAGTATAGTTAGTATGTGTTCATATTTCATTTGTAATTATATCATTGTTTTTATTATTAGAACATTAGGTCTAGGTCAATTACGAAACCGCACAACCATAAACAAATAGATTACAGGACATTGAAATTTTAGGATGTAGTACATATACGTATAGAATATCAGAACGATAGTTACGGTATTTATAAGTTAAACTTTTCTAACAGCGTGTTGTTCCCCGCTCACGAGTCATCGCTTGCTACGTATGACTCTGTTAGCTATAATACCAGCGTTCTCCATCAAGCGGCCGTACTGTACGCGTGTCTCGTAACATATACTATAACATAAGAAATCGGATACTAAACTGATTAAAATCCTTTGGATTGGGTGTAGTCAGCCAAGGATCTAAAGATAAATACGCATGTCACGTAAGACAGAATGCATGCTTTACTTTAGAAACTAATGAGCAAATTCACTCTCATTCACTGTTTACAGTCGATAGATAAAACGAATACTGAATCAACACGTTTGTCTTACAATATGCTTACTCTTTAACCATTATAACAGCTACGTATAATATGGTTTGGTCTATTCATTGGACCATAAGGCCTAGCGAAATCTTTTGAGCGTAATCATTTGCTTTAATTAGATGTAATATTGTAGATGTCTGCCCATAATAAACAGGTGGAGTGTCAAATTATTTACACTCAATCTGTTCATTGCAGGGCTAAAATAAATAGTTCTGTTTCTTATCACATGGTCAGCCAATTAAATGACTGAATCATTTAAGAACAGAAGAGGTAGAGGTGTTAAAGACACTAGTCAGAGTTACCTCCTCTGAAAGTAATGAATTTCACTATACAGCCAGACCCTGTGGTGAATGAAGTGAAGGTGTCATTTGCAGAGTGGAAAATATGTGCTTTTCAGAGGGCCTGGCATGCTGATAAGCATACTTTTCCATTCAGTGAGGAAGGCAATGGTAAACCACCTCACTCCTCGTTTTACTTAGTAAAACCTCTACAGGTTCAAACCAGCCTTTCAGCTGATGACCTAAACAACATTGTAGATGTAATGTACAATTTCATACTATTTAAAACAGCAAGCTGCTCAAAAGTAGGTTGTCAGGTGTACATTGGATCTTTTTTCAATATAATTCTCATAACTAACAGCGGTCGAATGTGGCTGAAAGTAGCACTCCATTCAATTATACCATACTGCAATAAAATTTGTACCAATCACAGTACAATAGGCGAAACGTTCTCTTTCAATCTGCAAGATTGTAGGTTAAGGCCCTCATTCTTTTCACAAGAAAATTTACATGTACACCCCATTTCAAGAATTTGTCGATATGATGACTTCCATATAGCTGCCCAATGTTTTGCCCAATTGGGCATAACTGCCCAATTTTTCGATTAAAACCCAAAAGTTACAAACATGTTCCGCACAAAATTATTTTCTCTTCTCAGATACAACATGGAATTCACAGGTTGGCCCACCGATGAAAGTGTGAACAAGTACGCAAACACACAATTGTATCGTCAGCAAACAATCTGAATGCGATGTCTACGCAGTTTTAAACAAAGTAAATCATTCACGTAGACAATAAACAAAATCTGACCAAAAACTTTGCGTTGAGATGACGCCGGCAAGGCCACACTGTATAACGGACAAACTCTAGCTATAAAGACCGCACGGTACAGACAACCTTGCCGCAGCCGCAACAATCCACTGACACTGAACAAATTTATTATGTTATGAATAGTTCACACCTGTTATAGCAGTATACAGTTGGCCAATATTGTCCAAACTTAATACAATAACATAATCCCTCAATAAACTCTATTCACAAATATTCCAATATACTGTAATAGAAAAGATGTAGACCTAATACCAAGTAATATTAACTGTCTCGTTCTGTACTCTTAAGTCATTTTCACGACATTCATTCACTTACGTATTTACGTTTAAATTGTTTTAAATAGTCGTGTAAAGTAATTAGTAACTAAAATATAACTTAATTCCGACAATGGATTTAAAAATGTAATTCTAATTTTCAGGTTTATGGTGGTGGCACTAATGGAGTTGACGAACAAAGTAGAGATATTGTCCAAACGTTTTCGACGAATGATGACCCGGGAAATTCTTTAGGCAATAAAATCGGTTTGTTAAAGGTGAGTCATTAAATGAGTTATAACGTCACTGCGACCATATAAATAAATAAATAAACAGCGCAAGTGAGTTTTGAGGAGGACCTTTGACTAAAAGAACTTTGCGGTCCTAAATGAAAGAAGTAGATCCCTTAAAGGATGTTCTGAATAAGTGAAACGGGCTTATCATCAGAAAGACTGTTGAAAGTATCGCGTAGCTGTAGCGACTTGCAATAAAGCGGGATACAATCTTTTATCCGATCAAAATTGTACAAGTTTTTACAGTTCTAAGGTTCGACACCTTACTAATCAAATTTTCGTTTATAAAAATTATGTTTCGTGCCAATACTTTATACCCTTTTAGTGCCGAAGCCTAAATGATAGAATATGCTAAAAGTGCAAAGTCAATTTTTACGTTTTTGACATACATTCACGTACACCTACTTTTCTACTCATCTACTCAAGCTATTATTATGAAAATTGGTACTTATTCTAAGTTTAATGTGCTGATTCAGAATATTGTATTGATTTTGATTAGTTTGTACATAAAAAATTAAAAAAAATTCACAAACATAATGTTTTGTTATTCATATATTAATACAAACTAAGTTTATGATTAACTACCAACCCCGATATCACAATATTTGGTTTTTATGTTTAATTAGTTATATGCAGTAGAAAAGTTTCTTCAATTTGGTATAAAAATTAAAATACTGTTCCAAAATTGGAGTTTTTACAGAAGAAAAACCCAGACAATGTTCCATTTGAAACGCAAACTTTTCTCAAATAAATCGCGTAGTCTGTCATCGTCTACTCCCGGTTTATAAACATTGAATGACATATTAGAAACAAACCACAGAAAACTAATAAAACAATATATTGTTATGAAAATAAACGTAAAATTAATCAAAAATCAAAATATCATAGACTAAACACAGTGATAATAGTTTCAAATTACCGTAAAAGTATACGCAACTAAGCAAATCTATTATACTAACGATTACCGAAAAATAAAACTATAAAAGTTTCTGCAAATAATAAAGTATATTCTACCAAAAAACTTTAAAAAAACACAAAATATACTAATAATAACATAAAATTAGTTTGCAAAACACTACATTTTGTCTAAACGAGATTATGGTAAACATAAAGCAACAACAATCCACCAAACTCAATAGTCGAAACATGAAATCATTAATCGATTACATATCGATCATGCGTTATCCAAAAAGGTTAATACTATATAATAATTTTAAAGCTAAAAGAATGAGAAATCCAGCTATGCTAACAAAAACACCATCTGTTAGTGTTTGTAGGAACTACAAGCAGAAAATCTTTGGCGGCCGATCCGATCGGCCATAGCACTTCTCGCATATGCATCCGCGGCCGATTCAATCGGCCCCCGTGGCACTAAAAGGGTTAAAATTTGAGTCTTTGAAGAAATGTCAATCTCTATTTTTATTGTTAAGTAAATTGTGCCACTTTCCTGTCTAGAATAATTAATTTTTTTGTATAATGATTATAGCTCTCCTCCTTCATTTTGACTATAGTTTTTATTTCATTGGAATGAAACATGAATCTTGTTAATATGGGTCATTTCCTTAACTCTTTTCACTAAGATAGTTTATGTAGTAATAAGGCAATTCCTATCTCGAGGCCTCATTTTCAAAAAAATATTTATTTAAAGTGTATCATGTATTCCGTTTAGGAAAATTCCGCCCTAATTTGTAATTAAGGATTTTCTGAATGTAAAGTCAATGTTTGCATCCTTTTTACCCTGAAATTTACGAACTATATTAAATTATGATACAACTACGAGTTTTTTATTGGCCTTTCAATTTTCGGGTTATTTTCACAGAGAACTTTTCCCTAACTGCAGGCTGTGAGTGACTTATCACGTATACAGCGAATCCATCAACCACTAGTGGCGTTAATATTGTCTTTGAACTCAATTCAAACCTGATTGGCTCCCCATTTTACTACAGCTCTCTCTCTGCTAGTCCGTTGTGCCGGAAAAAAAATCAATTCTCCTGGTTCTGTTAAAGGTTCCGTATGACGGAAAAGGTCCGTTCCTAATTTGGATTTTTTTTATAAGTATAATAAAGTAAATATATTTATAAATCATATTAAGGTATCCGATTCCAGCTTGTAGAAGTTCCCAAGTTTGATTGTGGGTTGTATAGAGATATCATTGGACTTTGTGGTTGCAATGCTTTGATAATTGTTGATTGATAACAAAAAAAATTGTAGATTTACAGAAAGCATTTGATAATTTGGACTGGAGTAAAATGTTAAAAATCTTGAAAAGGCTAGGAATAAAATATAAAAAAGTAAATTTATCTACGGTCTGTTTAAGAATCAAACGGCTGTTTTGAGAATTGAAGTAAAAGAAGCTACTGTAAGAAAAGATGTACAACAAAATAACTAATTTAAAGGTTCTTAGATGAGTGGATGAAAGAAAAAGCATATGGATACATCTTACGAGAAGGGATAGGCTAGTGGGGCATATCTTAAGACATCCAGGTATTGCTCTATGAATAATGGAGGGTAATATTGAAGAAGAAAGGTTTCGCTTCCTTAAGGAAGCGAAAGTAATTTTTCAGATTTTTTGATTAAAAATGAGCTTGTTAGAGCTCGGTAAGCGAAACTCTTAAATATTTTTGCCCGTGACCTTCGGATATAGTCTGGAGGGTTGTATTAGCTGTGCCTGATGTTTCCTGTGCGCCTGATAACACAACGGGTTCTCATAAGAGCTGTAGGCTACTGTATTCTGAACATGAAATAGAGTATAGTTTTGCGAATTAATATTAATACGAAATTGTTATTACTAGTGTTATTACTAGAAATTAATATTAATTAGATTAATAATATTAATATTATTAATATTATTAATTAACGTACGCATTGACCCCTACCCACTTCATAGCTAGCTAAGTACTTGCCAGCAACGTTACTAACGCTTACTCTGGTAGCTCTGTTATATTTGTGAGCCGCTATTATTTTATTTGTGAGCTGCTATTTTGTGAGCCGTTTATTTTTTGGGTTTTCAATAAAAATTTTAACCTATGAACATACAATCAGCTGATAATATAAAAAAGTATTGCATGTTAACGCGCTCTATAATCAATGTATTCAGTACGAGATGCAAGACCCGAGTGAACTACTGCGGCTCTTATACGCATGCACGCGTAATGTTTGTCACGCTAAAACATTCGTAAACCTGACAACGCTGGCAAACGTTCTGATTGGTCTAAATGCGTGGAAGAGCAGAGCTCATCAACCGTGAAAAGCATTATAGGCAACTAGTAATACGGAATTGCTTAACTATTTAAATAATATAATGATGCACCTTGTTAGCCAATTATGTAATGTAGGGAAAATTTCCAAAATGAAGACCTAACCGTATATCATTTCTCACAAATACGCATACTTTAAATTAATTTTTCTGCAAATAAAACAAATAAAATGAACCGGCTGCCTATCACGTGAACACCGCATATAGTGCCTACAGCGGCCAAAACACAACGACAGACCGGCGTAAAAATAAAATGGTATCACACTTATTACTTCCAACTATTATGCACTATTACCTTCATTATTACTCTGCGACTGCTAACCACTGAATGATGTCTAAATTTCTTAATGTAATTTAGCCGTTTCAGGGCAATGTTAGCTCATAATCCATTAAAAATAATTTATACTAGTTGAATTTATATTACTCATTTTAAAAGACGATTAAAAACCTTTACAAGGAGTCTGTGACTTCTTTCAATCCATACTGTAATTTGGTTGAAAAAATCCATCAAAATAATTTTCATGCTATTAAAACCATTGCGGGAATTTACGGAAATTGTTACACAAAAGTGAATTACTTAGTTGAAACTATTTCTCCTTGTGAATTTTACATACAGCGGTGCCCTGGTGTTTGTAGGTTTTTTGTTTTCTTTTAATTACTTTTGTTTTACAGTTGGGAAAAAAATTTGACAAAGGTGTTAGTTATGCAAAAGTTCCACAAAGGGGGTGGCCAGTAAATAAGAAGCAGAAATGCATGTACCTTGGGTATGGGAGAAAGCATGACGGACAAGATTATGTAACTTCACGCAAACTGAATTACGTAGAAATGGAATTTGGCCGAGATGACATAAGTTGCGGCTGCAATACGTAAGTACATAAATTTAGTAGTCCAGTTCGATATGTGGTGTGTAACAAGATATAATATATATATATGTATATATATACATATATATATATATATATACATATATATATATATATATATATATATATATATATATATATATATATATAATTCGGTAGTTTAATATGGTATTCTTTCATTCAGATTTTTTGTGATTGTATATTCTTCATTCAAAGAAATTATTCAGAGTTAAGTGTAAATTTAAAAATAATGTGAGTGGGAAAACTAAATTTAAATAGACGACAGAACAAGAAACAGTCTTTCAAGAGATGAAAAACCGATTCAGATTCCTTGATTGCGTTGTACTAAAACACCCATTATTTTAAAACGAGTTCTGTTTTGGATGTGATGCTAGTCGATTTAGTGTAATGTCTGAATTTTACCAAACAACCGAAAAAGTAGATCCGGAATTGTTTCATTAACAGAAGGCAAAATAAACATGAAATAAACTATTCGATTACACTGACCAAATTACTGAGTGTGGTCTATGCATGTAAAATGTTACAAACTCACATACCTGGATACAAAAAAGTATTAAGACCGACCAAAAGACAGTTTTATGACATCGTGTAAATTTAGTTACAAACGTATTTTGCGGTGGATTATATTTCATCAGAATATGATTTGCAGTATGAGTTTAATGAGTAAACAGAACATTATTCCAGACGTGTTATTGCGAATAAATGAAGATAGGTTCATTATCAAACAGATTATTAAGTTTAAAATTGTAAATTTTTTTACATTTTTATAAAATTATTAAACAAATACCTCAACAGTGAGGCAAAAATCATTCCAAAGGGAATAGCAATGCAACACGGGCGCGTACTATGATTTAAAATCATCATTCAAAGGAGGTTTATGAAATCTTGTTGTTTTGAGAGACAGTCGGCTCCCTGACAGCATACCTATTCCAACAACCTGAATGGATGGAACATGAACAAATAACTACCCTTCAAAGATTTACAGTGGGTTTGCGATAACGGAACCAAAGTCCTCGCGAGATCTCCACCTCGCACCCGACGATTGCATCCTAGAGATGAACGTAAAGTAACACCTGCACGAAGACAACATCGACCTGTGAAAATGTGTGGAAAACGCTAGAAGGCGAATTAATCTGGTAGTCGTCAGCAATTTATATATCGTTAATTAACGTAATTTCCTCTCAATCACCTGTTTTGTTAGTTGTTTCTAGTCTTATCCTCGCTCTCAATAGAAAATCTTGCCCTGGTAATCACATCTGATAGATAGGCTAGCGCTGTCATATCTAATTACAGTAGGCGTGCTGATAACAGTGTTTTGTCCACGACGCCCGCGGGTACGTTTTCCTACACTCTGTCCGGCGCCGTGACTGAGCTGCAGCCTCGTATGTGCCACGTGGGAAGAAGGGCTAAAAAGAAAATTGGGAAGATGGTAGCAAGGTCTTCACCTTTTAATGGAATTCTGTAATGTAGTAATCATTATTTCGTAATCTTCGCATTTATGATAAGCCTGAGTAAGGGAATGAGTTGAATAGCCTACTACTTAGCGCCTATGTTAACTATGCTGGGTGATCAACTCAAGATAGCCATCATCGGGATCTCGGAAACTATCAGTTTCTTGAAAAACTTTAAATTGAAACTTTCCCTTGATTTACACGTACATTAAAATTACGGTGTTACCGAGTTTTTTTTTCAATCTTGAAATATTTTTTTAGTTTAAAATATCTTTTGTCATCAAATATTTTCTACTAAAAAATGTAATTAAAATTTATGGTGTTTGTATTTAAAATATCAAAGATGGCGGTGGTTATAGAAAAATGGCCAAGATTAAAAATATGGTAACACTGTAATATTAGTGTAGGCTACTTTTAAATCCAGGGAAGGTTCCCAATATAACGTTTTTTAAGAAACTGATAATTTCCGAGATCCCAGTGATGGCCACCTTGAGTTGATTATTCGGTATAGACTACGTTTAAAGAATCTGTTGTATAACTTAGATTGCAACTTAATTTTAAATACCAGATGGTGAGAAATTAGTTATCTTCCGAGTATGATCAAAATTTATACATGTAAATGGAACACACTGATACCTTATGCGATAATCATTGATTGATTGTAACTGCTCAACTCGTTAGAGACCTCTTATTTAAATTACAAGTGAAATTAGCCAATTCCCAACCTATTTTTTTCATACTGAACCATACGGTCTGATGGTTAAACAAAGTTACACAAAACTTAACGGTTAATCAATTGTAATATGGAGGAATATTAGGCGGAGAATATTGATGCAGTGAATTTTATAAAGCAGTGAGAAGTGAGGCTTGAACCGAAGACTATCTGGTTGAGTACCACTGTACCACCCCCGGGAGAGACGACATGGGTGTAGAAAGAAATTGAGCCGCCGGGTGAACGATATTGGAAATTAATTTTATTGAAGCTGTTTTTTATAAAGGAACTTGGGAAAATCCGAGAAATTTATAAAAGGACTGATAAATTAACCAAAATCACCCCTACATTTAAATTTAGCCAAAACACTTGCACCATTAAAACTTAGAAAAAACATCAATGGTGGACAGATGACTGTGATAAAGCAGTCCTAGATAGACATGAGGCCTGGCAAAAATATTAAAATAAAAGAACGAAGGAGTCTTTTAAACATTTATCAGAAATAAGAAAAATGACAATTTGCAAAGATATTAAGCGCTTACTTTATTATTGAGAGATATAAATGGAAAAGTTGCTCAAAATAATAGAGATAATGCGGAAATCCTAGCTAAAACATTCGAAGAATTACTAAATTGTGATTCGCCAGAGGAATTGTTATTGAACATTACGACAGATACAAAAATTAAAACTCCAGATTCTGATATACTCCCACCATCTTGGTCGAAATTTTTGGTTGCAATCAAATTAATTAAAAGTAGTAAAACAAGTGGTGAGGAACACACAACAGCTGAAATATGGAAAAACTCTTCTCCTAACACTCCACAAGCTCTGCCTAAAACCTTGTAGAAATTTGGGATAAAGAAGAACTACCAGAACATTGGACTAATGCAATTATTCACCCTTTACATAAGAAAGGAGATAAATCAAATCCTGATAGCTACAGGGGGATTTCATTATTAGATTGCACTTACAAAACTTCTCGAGAATTTTACACAACAGAATCAAAAAACAACTTGATCACGAACTTAGAGATTATCAAGGAGGTTTTAGACCATGGAGAAGTTGTCCAGATCAATAACATTAAAATTAATCATGTCACAATACAGGCATAAACAGATTATTATATCTTGTATTGACTTTAAAAAAGCTTATGATTGCATCCATAGACCATCTATTTTCGAAATCTTAAGAAATCTAGAACTCCATCCAAAATTAGTTAATATAATTTGGAGTAACTCAAACAAATACTCATTTTATAGTTAAATTTTCAACGGAATTATCAGAAAGTTTTAAAATTAAAACAGGATTAAGACAAGGGATGGATTATCTCCATTACTTTTCAATTGCGCTTAGAATGCATTATGAGAACAACAGTACAGTAAAAATCCTAAAACCATCCAAATTGGACGGGAAAGAGAAAATATTTAAATAAATGGTCTGGGTTTTGCTGATGATCTAGCATTTTTAGCTAAAGGTTTAGAAGAGGCTAAAAAATAAGTAAGAACTCTAGAACAGATAGCCAGAAGTTGGTTTAAAAATAGCTTATGACGAAACCGAAATAATTGCATCGGATCAAATGTGCATAGACAAAGTGGATCTTAACAACAAACAGATAGAACTAGTAAAATTTGTAATTATCTGGGAGAAATCATAACACAATAATTATGAAAAAAACTTGAGATGAGAGGACTAAAAAATTATACGTCCCAACAAATAACTAAAGGCACTTATAACAAAAAGTCTATCAATCCAATCTAAGCTCAGACATTATAATACAGTTGTCAAACCAGAAATTATGTATAGCCACCAACCAAACTTTATTTAAACCAAAACTTTATTTAAACTTAACCAGAAGAATAGAACGAACAAGATCCAAAAAAACACAAAGAATATGGGAAATTGAGATTCTAACCCAACCAAAATTATATACCAAGATAATGAGCCAATAACAGACTCCATGAAAAATAAAAAGACATTATTCTTTAGCCATTTAATTTGAACATCAGAAGACACAATTATCAACATAATTATAAGGTACTTGTTTGCCAAAAAAAAAACCACCAATCTGGATCAAGGAAATCGAAGAGGATATGGACGAACTAGGTTTAACTTTTAGAGATCTGGAGCTCAAGAGAGTTAAGACAGACATACTTAAAGACAAAATCTTAAAATTTAAAACCAAAACCGAAAACAGAGGTACTAAAACGGTTGTTTCAGACGCAGAGAGACAACCAGATCAGTCAGAATGACCGAATACTGGCAAAAATCAGAGAAAAGAATGCAAAAAGAGCTTCTAAATAACTGACTAAAGTGATTCTTTGCGGTCTCAAAAGTAAAAAAGGAACTTGGTTAAAACAAAAAATATAATGTAATTTTATTTTATTCATTTCCTTTAACACTCCTCCAAAAGAGCAAAGCCTTGTGCTTTAATTATTTTATCTTATTTTAAAAGAACACAGTTTATAGGAAAAATAGTGTGACAATATCGAAGAAGACATGGTTCGCGTAATTTCTAGAATTTCATTCATGAAAATAATAAAGAGAGGATAATAGCGTGAAATAGTAACAATAAGTGACAATAGGACAATAGTGACAATAAAAGTATGCCTATTCATGAAAGTTGTTTGAAATAACTGCGCTATTGTGTATGATAAAAGGTCAGGTATTGTTGTACAGCTATTTATGAAGGGGCCGGTTGTTTAAGTTTTCTATTTACAATAGTTGACTTGTTTACAATAATTTTTCTAGCACTCATTTATAAAGAAAGGGTTTTGTACTCTATTGTTTGTATCGAAGATTCGGTGTTTTTCGAGTAGGTTCTTTTGATTCACTATAAAAGACCCCCGAGCGCGGTCAGAGTTAGTATTCGTTTGATCTTTGACGAGTGGCTACGGGCGTAGTGCAGCGCGTTCCGAGCATTGTGTTGGTCAACGATTGTTATACTGTCTTTGTTTGTGTGTGTATTGTGAAAAGTTAATATGTATCTATATTAAATTCAGTTTTGTGTATTCAGTTTTCATTTTGTATGTGTAAAATTGATTTTAAGTAGTGCTAAGTAAATTAAGTTATTTATTGTTTATTATTTATTTTAAGTAAATTATTAAATCATTTATTGTATTACTTCATTATAATTAGTTTAATTGATTATTTTGTAAATATTTTAGTGTAATAAATATTTGTAATTGTAAACTTTCGTGTATTAATTATTTAATAACCTAGATTCCGAAACGGACCTTAGCGATAATTGTCACAATTGCTTTATTATACGTGTGAACGAATGAAGTTACATTTTATAAAAACGCTGATACATGTATTCCGCGTATTGCCTTCTGTCCGCCTGGCTCGACTTGACCTACAGACACTCACACATGCATAACGTAGGCCGATGCATTTTTATAAGTAAGAGTGCAGTTGCCTGTATGTTGCCAACAATAAAACAGTATGTAGCACGAGCAGTGTAGTACAATTTACGGTAGGGCTCGACCCTACCGCTGTTTATGAAAATTTCGAATTTAAAGATGAACCGCGTTTAAGGAAAGCATTTCATTCTATTCAGTGACCGTGGAACAGCTTTGCGGGATAGTATTAGAGTAATATAACTGTTAATTTGTGTCATATTGTCGGAGTGAAAATTAGTGACTGAACGGTCGTGATTATCGGGAATGCGAAGTTGCGGAGGAATGGACGAGCCGATGACCGAATGATTATGTAGATAAGTAGTAGTTTTAATTTGATTCTGGTTGACACCCAATAGATTGTTTTTGTATTTTAGGTTATTGATAATAAGCAATCAATGACAAGTGCAGGAGTTACGAGATTATTAGTTTTATCCTTTTATTAATATTAGGTGAAAGTTTATATTCATGTTGTATTTTTAAGAAGTCAATCATGCAATGGTCTTCCGAAAATGGCTGTGAAAACGCCAAATGCGATAAATTAGGCTGACCTCCACCTGAGGTTTGAAGCATTTATAGGCAGCCTTTTTCGAATATGCTTGATTGACATGTACTGTCAAGTTGTAATATGTTAAGTTCAAATGTAAGAGAAACAGATGTAAGAGTTACTATGGTTGAAGTATCTAAGGATTCTGAAAAGGTTAAATTTATGTTGATTTTTTTGAAAAACTTGGAAACTGAAATTTTAGTGGTAAAATATATTATGAAATGGTTAAGCAAATGAAGAAATATTTAAAATTTTAAGTGATTTATGTAGAGCGACCCGGAGACCAACCCGTAGCAGGTTAGAACATTAGCCAAGGGTTTTGTAGGTTGTTCTGTTGTATTGATGATTGCAACCATCCTGGAGGTGCGTTTTCACTGTGATATTTTGGTATTTAGTAGTTGAGTTATATCTGTTTTGCCAAGCTCCCTCATCACATACCTTAATAACTTAACTGGTCGTTTTCTGTGTTTCGTTGTGTATAATTTTACCTTTACGAAACTGTCCTTTGCTGAAACTGTCCATGTTTACGTAGTGTTCCTGTAGCTTCCCGGTTCCTACTTCATTATTTTCTGCTTCCGCTAAAACAGTAGTATCAGCGAATGTAGCAACAGTTCTGTCTGTCATGGAATGTAGGAAAGTCACTTGTACGTAAAAGACAGAGGGTTCAAGTCCAAGTTAACTTCCTTTGGTGTAACAGGGTTAATCATCTTTTCAATTTCTCCCTCATTTCTTCCTTCTTGAGCTCCTTCTGTTGCTCTTAACTCTTTGTCGATGTTCTCCTCACAGGTCTGTAAAGTAATTTATAAATGTTTAGCAAAGTTTTCAGCTTTTTGCTTATTAGTTCTTGTCCAGCCATCTGTTTTCCTTATTGGTGAAATCTGCATGATCGGTCTCTTCAGGTTTTTTGTTGCTTTCTTAAGTGAGTTGTTGGTACTTTCTTTACAGTTTGATTTGTTAGGTATGTATTATAACAAGTTTTTCTTTTATCTTCTGTACTTCTCTTTCTTATTTTTTGCGTTATATTATTGAGATTAGTTTTATCCAGCGGATGTCTGGTCTGGCGCCAGCGTTTTTGAAATTTCCTTTAAATAGAAATTAAATCCCTTACCTCCTTTGGATGATTATTTCCTACACCACCTAAATTCCCTTCCTTTGTACCTAAAGTACGTGTCAAAAGCCCTTCGGCTGAGTGGAAGGCCCTCTTCCACAGAGCACCGAAATGTAAAGCCTAAGAGAGGTTAACATTAAATTCGATTTCCTAGAAAAAATCTCATTCATTGCAATTCACTATCCTTGTTCAACACATTCCACGCTATACAATACACAACCTTTACAATAAATGTAAATTAATAGTAATATAAAAATAACAAGTATTATAATAATAGAATACAGTATAGAGTTGTCTCTCGTTACATTGTGCGAGTAATTTGATCCATTGCTTGCACTCCAGAATACCATTTTTACCCGGAGCTTTTCGCCATAGCATGTTAACGTGCGTTTACTTCACGTCAAAAACCGAAAGAATGACTTTATAGATTCCTGGTATTTTATTTGATTCAGTTAATGGTTGTTTTCTCATTGTTTTCGCTCCTACAGAGTTCTCTCTGATGACTGCAGCGTTTCTGAAAGACGATTGTGAAATATTATTAGTCCTACCCGCCAGTCAGCAGTTAGAATGGTGTTTTAGGTTTTGAATTAACACAGATTACCTTAGGTTTTGAAATTATACAGACGTTGTATGAGGTCCACTAGACATAGAAACGTGTACAAATATAAATATTTTTCATGGATCATTACTATTCTATTAAAGAAAGTTTATAGAACTATGTTGCAATAGCTACACCGAGATTACGTATAAAGTTTTCTCCGAATCAAAAATTTGCTGCAGTTAACCTTTTTCTTTATTGTTACAGGGATATGGAAGATGCAATTTGCCTAAAACCGGAGAAAAATAAAGGACCATGCCGCTGTAATGGAGGTAGTATTTATTGTGATGAATTAGTTGTGGGTCTTAATCTTTATGTTGCTGAAAGTAGTGGCAGCTGTAATAGCGGTGGAGGTGGAGGAAACAGTGCTGATGACCGATGTGGCAATGTAGATTTTAATGTATACTTTTCTAATGTTGGTAATTTTCACAATTGGCTCGTTTCAACTTCTAACGGAGATATAATAACTACCACTACTACTACTCATCATACTACTAAAGGTGGTGGTGGTGGGGGTGGTGGTGGAGGAAAACATAACAAGGGAAGAAATGACTCATCAATTAACAAAAGCAATAGTTATATGCAAACCGTGTTTATACTTTATTTAGTGATTACAGGTTTTAAATCAGATTTAAATTAGAGACAGTGGAATTAAATTTTTGTGTAATTTGGTATATTTCATTGTGTATTTTGACCCTCGATAATAATTTAATTTAAATTAAAACATTAAATCATGTCACTTCAGCATTGTTAATTTTTTTTATAAGTAGTAAAAAGGAAGCACAGTTTTATATAAAGCTACTTATTGCATTATTAAGTGTAATGAGTGGTGATGAGGAGCTCCTGATGTCTTGTCTGACAGCAGTGCTCAAATGTTGGTTCGTTGATAATACAAGTTAACCACTCACAAATATTATTGTCATTCACATCACCTCCCTCTCCAATTGATATCGTTAGAGTAGCCATATCATGGAAACAAGGCTGACGTGGTCGCTGGTTCTATCAGTTCATTTAAACTCTGAAAATGTTTCTCATATAGTATGATTTTCCGGCATGATTTCAACAGAGCAGGAAGTTTACCTTAAAACCAGGCAGCGGAAGTATTGTGAAAGGCTTTAGGAATTGTGCAGTCCTCTCAAAAATTTCTGAGATCGGTAATCATCTTCCATTACTCTTTGTAAAAGCTCACTTCAATAGTTTTGCAGAGCGTGATAGGTGCAGAAACATTGGGTGGTAAGAAAATCACGAATATTGAACCATTTTTCTAGCTGTCTTGGGGCATTGTCGTCAATCAGTACGGAATTTATTTTGTATCGAGCAATCGGACAAGTTCAAAACGAGTTTTGTGCTGTAGATTAGTATTAGACTTGTCGGTCGCTATTTTTATTTCAGTTATTATAATATATGCAAAGTGCTAGGTTAAAACACTGTGTCAGACACCAATTTTGTAGTGTATAATATGGGTTACTAACAAGTAGTGGATCACCAATTTTGTATTAAATAAAAGGAGTAGTAGTACACTTACCAAACTCTTGGTTTTGTTTATAACACCTATTCATTCATCCTAATTTGTTTACAGTTGTTAATATTTATCTAGAAACCGTCAGGAGAATTTTATATTTATCGAAAATCTCTTGTTTTCTCGAACTCTCCATTAGCCCGCCTATAAAAGCCCCGGGTTGTTTATGGTTCGAAGTTAGTTTACATTTGTATGTGATTGGTGAGCGTATTCGATAGTGAATAGACTACAGGTAGTCCAGTGCATTAGAAAAGGTCAACGTCACTGCGATAACTCTCTATTGTTTAACTTTTATTTATTCTGTACTCCTTATATTTACATGATTACTTCTTGGTATAATTTTTATACATTTTAGTGTTGACAGACGGCTGAGACCAATTATTGTGCGTATTTGAAGGATAATAACGAGGTTTTTTGTTAAATTTGTCATTATTTAGATTGCTTTATATAATTTGTTTGTTTTTAATGTTAGTGAAATGATAGTAATGCAATTTTAATTTTTTGTCTCAATAAACGTACTTTATTATTATTATTATTATACGCTGTAGTGTTTTATTAAAATCATTAGAACAAATGAAACTTGTCTGAAAAACACTCACTTAATAAAATGAATAACAAAGGCCCTTTACATCATTCAAAAAAACCCTAATACGTCACATAAAGTATGATTTAAAAATTTTTTAGTAGCTCAGAAAGGATACATTTACTGTATGTCAAATTATAACTTCTGCCAAAATGAAGAGTAATTATTTTAAAGACTCTGTAAAAGCATTATAACCTTGAAAGCTTTCATTATCTACTTCAGAAGCCTCCAGACTTTTGTAAGATCCTGTTAAGAAAGGAACAATAAATAAAAAATAAGAAAGAATACTTAAATGTTTACCTGTTTTGTGGCTTTCTAGAAATGACTAATAGAAGAGCAATTATGCAAATAAAGAAGAACAAAAACAGGAATGTGACAAAGGATGAATCTGATCCCATTCCCAAAACAATAATCAGATCACATATTATTATTAGTATGTACAGAATTCCAACCATCTTCATAACAAACATTCCAGAATCTTCTGTTGCTGGTCCTGTATCAACCCATGGAAATATTGCTGGACACAAATAAGTCACTGCCTGTAAAATCAACAATAATAAATTATGGTATTTTATCTACTACACATGTTATATTAATAGACTAACTTAAATGTTAATATTCTGACCAACAATAATTAATAACGAAGAATATAAAAAAATTTAAACAATTTCACAAAAAAAACATTTACAAACATATAAGTTCCATACATTTAAAGCAGATCATATGAGTAATATAAGAATCTGATATAGTCCATTGATTTGGATTGATTGTATTTGTCTTAAAACCATTCGTGTAAACTGAGTGGCAAATTATAGGCGCGTCGAAACGTTTCCAGCTATGTGCATCCAGTAAACATAATGTTGTATTGTGATTTTGGTGTGTTGTAAGTTTTAGGTGTTGTAAGGTTTTCTTGTGAGTAGATGTCCTTGTGTGAGAAAAGTATGTCCTATTCTAAGTCTTGTTAGTATTACCTGATCGCGCCGTTGGTGAACTACATAGGTTGGTTTTCAAAAATATTTTCTCTGACATTGTAAAGTTTACTGTGAGTACGGTTCTTCCAACTGTCATTCCATTTTTGAAGTCAAATTTTGCGTAAAGTTATGTCTTTGAATGAAATTTTGAAGTGTGTAAGCGTTGGTAAATTAATGCTTTTTTAGGAGCTTTGTCACCTTTCTCGTTTTCAACAATACAGTCATGATGGAATACGCGCTAACACCAATCTTAAATTGTTGAAAACTTAAATTGTTGAAATCTTAAATTCATTGTTTACCCATCTTAAAAGTTTCTATTTACAAGGAAAATTTCTCAAAAACAGGATCTTTAACGGAGTTGTTTTTGAAACTGTATCACACTTTCAGAATCAGAGAGAATAAGGAATTATTTTAGTGATGATGAACGTATGTAGTTTAAAGCCTGTTTAATTGCGTAAGCCTCTAAGTAAAAATATAGAAGACCATGGTTGTAATTTAAAAAGTTTTTCTTCTGCTGGGAGTACAACCAGCAAGACTATCAGTAAAAATCTTCAAATTAATTTGAGTATTTATTACTTTGAAGGTATATTTGTTACAATGTACTCGTATACTCGTGATTTCGTGTTATTTTTTGTAAATTCCATTAGTGACATTTCTATTCTAGGTAAATCCATAAGCCGAGGAGGGTTGTTAGGATGATTTCTCTGTATGATTGAACTTGGGAATGATGGAGTAGTTATGAACTCTTCAAAAAAGCTATGACCTGTTTGAGATGGTGACATCCTTGTTGATTAATAACATTAATTATTATCAAGAGAAATTATTACAAAATATTAACAAAACTATCACACTCCTTAGGAAATTAAATAATTTTAATAAACAGTAACATGAGTTTGTAAAAAAAACTCGAAATATTTTTTGGTTTTCAAAAAGATAAATGATACACTTGTATACGCCATTGGAGGGACGAAATTTCAAACTACATTTCAAAGCACAAAATCCAAAAATTGATAATTTGAAAAATTTAATCAAAGGTTTTGTTTAAATTTTTCTTGTTAACTACATGTCACCTTCTAACGCTCTAATTATTTGGACTTGCCACTCCAGTCCAAACAAAGTGAATTCTTATTAAAGTAAGAGTTATTAAAGTGAAAATAAAGTAAGTTCTTATCCTTAAAAAGAAATAAATTTACTTAACATACAACCGATTGATTCAACTAATTCTAATTTGTATCCTTTGTAATGATTTAGTTCTCCAGATTCAGATGATACGTATCCAGGAGAGGAACCAGACGATGAGTTCTCAATGAGAGATGATTAATTTCTTGTGGCTGATCGAAGTGAAAATAAGTTTTATGGTACTGTTCATGGTGGTTCGGGTACGACGGGGCCTTCAATAGGGGCTATTGGTCGACGGCTTCAGGTCAGCATTCTCCAACTTTATTACAATCAGTTGAGAATTCTCAACCAAATCATTAATTTATTATTGAACTTTTGATCGAATTCACTGTGATATCTAATATAAAAATATACAGTTTATCAGAATGTATCAATTTGTATTTCATCAGTCTTGAGAATCTTTAAGAATTACAAAGAGATGTGATTTGAACACCTTGAATAAGTATCAGCAGATTGGTTTTAAAGAAACCATTTTTATGTGCTCAGATGATTGTGGAAGTAAAAAAACAGACCTAGATTACGACAGATGACACAACCAGCACAACTGGCTTCAATGATAGGAATCCTGGGTTTAATTCCCTAACAGGTCTGGACTCCTTCATCATTCATTTCATCTGTTCTCCTTCATAATCTGTATTAGCATTAGTGTGAAAAACAGTCGGATGTTTAATAGAAAAAAAAATTCTGAATCAGTTTTCGTATCACAAAACAAAAATTAATCTTAATTTATTTTTGTCATAAATGTATACCAAATTAGTAAAATTTTATCAAAATAATTAATGAACTGAAAAAAAATTGATCAAACTAGACTTTATGTTGAAGCTGTTTGTAGAACCTTCCATGTATGAATATTAATTTATTAAACTTATTTGTTTAAATTCATTTCTCTGCACTTCAGGAAGGAAGAATGAGTAAATTCTAATTGTGTAGATTGAAATAATTAGAGAACTATATATTTTTTTTGGGGGGGGAGGTGAAAATGTATACATGCAACTGAATAAATTTGAGGCTTCAGCAATATTCTTGGCTTTAAGGTAATTGTAAAACAAAAAAATACATGGTAAAACCCTAGATGAAAATTTTTGTAAAATAGCAATATTTTAGGAAAATATAACATGTGTAGTAGATAAAATACCATAATTTATTATTGTTGATTTTACAGGCAGTGACTTATTTGTGTCCAGCGATATTTCCATGGGTTGATACAGGACCAGCAACAGAAGATTCTGGAATGTTTGTTATGAAGATGGTTGGAATTCTGTACATACTAATAATAATATGTGATCTGATTATTGTTTTGGGAATGGGATCAGATTCATCCTTTGTCACATTCCTGTTTTTGTTCTTCTTTATTTGCATAATTGCTCTTCTATTAGTCATTTCTAGAAAGCCACAAAACAGGTAAACATTTAAGTATTCTTTCTTATTTTTTATTTATTGTTCCTTTCTTAACAGGATCTTACAAAAGTCTGGAGGCTTCTGAAGTAGATAATGAAAGCTTTCAAGGTTATAATGCTTTTACAGAGTCTTTAAAATAATTACTCTTCATTTTGGCAGAAGTTATAATTTGACATACAGTAAATGTATCCTTTCTGAGCTACTAAAAAATTTTTAAATCATACTTTATGTGACGTATTAGGGTTTTTTTGAATGATGTAAAGGGCCTTTGTCAATCCACTGGGACCACACGAAAACCCCCAATGTTAGCATTGGGGGTTTTCCAATGATTGTGACAACCAAATTTTTACTCCACACATAAATATAGAGTAAAGTTGACATTTTATATTGGACACTGTGCGCCTCGACCTGATGTGGGCTCAGTCTGATTTTATCAAGATTTTTCATATTTGTACACAAATTATAAGAAGAAAAAACGCATTTTTTCGTTGTAGCTTTAACAATACTGTGCTTGGATGTCCAGGCGAGTTTAGAGGTGAGAAGAAAGAATTACTGGTGAGGGAAGCATCAATAAATTATATAATCCATTGTACAAAAATTTAAAAAGTTTCTTTTAAAGTATTACTTCCTTTAAGCCTATGAGGTGTGGCTATTAAATAACGAGACTGACGCTGTAAAATAATTTTTTTTTTATACATAATCACTTATGGTCAACTTCAATATACACTCCTTCTCAATCCCTACAACTCTCCATGTGAATTTTCCATTGTTGGAAACAGTGCTGGAAGTCATCTTCTGTCAGCTCCTTCAGGACACGTGCCGCTTTCTCTTTTACAGCTTCCACAGACTAAAATCTTGTCCCTTTTAATGCAGATTTCACCTTAGGGAACAGGTAGAAGTCACATGGAACTAGATCTGGTGAATAAGGTGGATGTTCTAACACTGAGATGCTGTACTTGGCTAGGAACCTCTTGACAGATAACGTGGAATGAGCTGCGCATTGTCTTGGTGGGGAACCCATGATTTGTCCTTCCACATTTTGGGGCGTTTTTTCCTTACTCTTTGACGTAGTTTAGAAAGTACCTCAAGGTAGTAATATTGAATAATTGTTTGACGTTCAAGAACCCAGTGAAGGTACACTATCCCATGGATATCAATAATAACAATCATCATTGCTTTAAATTTGACTTGCTCATTCGAGCTTTTTGGCTCTTGTTGAAGTTCGGCTCTTCCAGTGCATGGATTGGCGGTTCATTTCTGGATCATCAGTAAAAAACCACATTTCATCACATGTTATAATCTTCTACCTGTTCCCTAAGGTGAAATCTGCATTAAACGGGACAAGATTTGAGCCTGTGGAAGCTGTAAAAGAGAAAGTGGCATGTGTCCTGAAGGAACTGACAGAAGATGACTTCCACCACTGTTTCCAAAAATGGAAAATTTACATGGAGCATTGTAGGGATAGAGAAGGAGGGTATATTGAAGATGACAATAAGTGATTATGTATATACGAGTATAAAATAAAAATTAAATTTTTTACAATGTCAGTCTTGTTATTTAATTGCCACACCTTGTATACAGAAATCTTGAGTAAAATTTGTCATCGTAATGTGTAAAATATCTCAATATTTTGAGATATCTGACAAATAAACTTTAGTGTAATTTAAAATTTTAACATTACATAAGTTTAGATAACATCTTTAAATTATGACCGATTAATTTTTATTAAATACAGTGTTTGATATCTCGAATCTATAAAATTATTCTAACTCTGCTGTAGGTTGGGTGAAACTAAAAAATGTATCTACTATAATGTGTGTAGATGTCTTAGTTTTGTAAGAATGACTTTATTGTAGCCATATTATGATCTGTTACAGAAAAACATTGATGTTCATGACTCCTGGCATTCCATTTCTTCCTGCAATAGCAGTCATGGTGAATATATATCTGATATTTAAATTGTCTATATTGACGCTCGTTAGATTTACAGTATGGATGATAATTGGTAAGTGTTAATTGATCTGTATTTTAATCATATCCTGTAACGTAATTTAGTATTCTCTGTTTTCTCCATGTAAAGCATTTAACAATATAAAAATTGTAATTGACCTAGAAAATAATTGTTACTGAACTTCTTCATTGGTTCTTTTATGAATACCAATTTCGTTATTTTAGCAAACATTGATACAGTTTTTGTCCATTGTGTTTCACTAATTTTATTATGATTTCTGCGAAACAATTGTAAAGTTTAGACAACTATAAAATTGTCAGGAATGTTTAAACTACGATAAGGATTTAATAACCCTAATTTAATTGACCCTATCTCTATATAACCTTTAAAACTCTCAAAACTTATGGAGAATAAAGCGAGTTTTTAAATGAAACAAATGAATTAAAATATGAAAATTCTTGAGTGAGGTTTAAAGTTTAAAAATGTTTCCAAAAAGAAATGTTGCATTCTTTTTTATTTTATCTTAAAATCATTGAAACCATTACCCCCTTTGATTAGGTACTGTGCTACTAGCTGACAAAGCTTCAGACATACCGACAGAGGGAAGACGACAATATTTCCAACAAGGCTCGCACTCCTTTCTCGGTATTCTAAAGGGCTAGTAACTGCCTCTGTGGTTACTAAATAAAAGTGCTGCACTGAGCCTGTTTTTCATTCCATTCTACTCTACAGCTTTTACCAGATATCGACCATTGACACATGGCTACCAGACTCCGACGACCCCAGCATCGAAGACCATCCATGATGGTGGAAGCCGACCATTGGCTTCCCCTTGTGGGAAGCGATATCTTCCCACAAGAGAGAATACACTGCTTTCAGTCACTGACATATTAATAACAAAAAACACACAATTTTTAAAAAAGAAATTTTTGATTTAAAATAACATCAACAGCTTGTTTATTAGCAACTACAATAGGTTGTGATTTTTTTGTAAATGGAATGGTGGATTTTGACTCGTAATTTCCAGACCCTAGTCAAAAATTGAACCTTGAACCTCCTAATTGTAGGCTACCGCTATGCTATGGAGGTGGTCATACACAATTTTTTCAGAGTAATTGGCTCTACAAAAACAACAAATTTGTTTTAAGGAATTTAATTTGTTGACATCAATCCAGTTTATAAGTTTAAATCATGCGGGATTTAATAAAACTGATTGTTTTTATAAATTTTTTCAGGACTTTTGGAGTACTTCTATTACGGTATAAAACATAGTACTTTAGAAGAAGAAGAAGCGCAAAACATAGAGTTATCAGTTACAAGAGATACAAATGACCTACATGAATCAACAGCTACAAGTAGTAAACCTTCCCATCCCCCACCTCCACAGACCTCACATGATACCTACATGTCATCAAATACATGGGATGACAACTACCAACCACACACAACCTCGTATGCGAAACCTCCAACGCAACAACCACCGAGTTCAATGACGACTGATCAATCAGGAAACCCTCTGTTTGTTTCTCCTGCACAATTTCCATCATGGGACGACGATGAGATGTACTTATTTTAAAGTAATAATAACCCCCTTCCATAATAATAATTATGATAATATTTAGTTAAAATAGATTTCTAGCATTTTAATAAATTAGTATTATTATTATTGTTAATTGTAATTAATTCTTATTAAAAAATGTACGTTGTATAATTTTAAGTACTGTCTTTAGAAAATGAAATTCTATTTCTGAAAGGATTTTCTTATAGTATTAACTTTGTAATTTGTTAATAAATAAAATCTGTAGATTTCTATTTAATATAATATTGTTTATTACTTTATAATTTACAAGTATTTTTATATTTTAATAAAATATTATTGCATACAATATGAAAATGTTTTACTACATTATGCTATAACAAACAGTACTGTACTTGCAGTTAACGCAACATAATCTAGTGCTAGTAAAAACAGTAGTTTTTTTAATACAATGATGAAAATTCGTGGTTAACCAGGAGATCTATGTAGGCAATTGCACTGAGGCATCTATGAAAATGTTCTTTTGTTAAAGAAACTATGCATATCATATGGTTCCTGTAGGAGGGAGCCACTGCCATACTTCTAGGAACTCACTTGCTTTGTTTCAGGAACAAACTATTCATAATGATCTCCAACCTAAAAATTCACCACCTGTTAGAGTACACTTATGGAGTATAATTTTAGAATAAATCAACTAGAAGCAACTGCAGAATTACAGAAAATACATAAGTTTTTTTTTGTCAACTAAATTAATTTATTATCTGTTCCATTCATCTCTGGAGATGATGCAAACAAAATGTTCTAATCTGTATGTATAATTGCAATAATTACTGCTAATGCAGACGGTGAAGGATGAAATTATTTTTTTGTAACGTATGAAAATATGCCATGCCTGAATGGGATTCGAACCCAAGACCGCATGATGAAAGGCGAGCACGTAACCAACTACGCCAATGCGGCTGGCATTAAAAAATTTCGAAATTTCGAGAGGGTTTGCATAACTTTATTATTGTTATTGTTTAGGTTATCAGCCGCAAGGCTGGTTTAAACCTCGAGAGGCTTTACTAAGTAAAACGAGGAGTTAAGTGGTTATAAATTTCCTTACTCACTCAGTGAAAAAGTATGCTTATCAGCATCCCGGGCCCTCCAAAAAACATCTACGTTCCACCCTTGCATATGAAACCTTCACTACATTCACCACAGGGTCTGGCTGTATAATGTTGAGATAGCTCTGACTAGCGTCTTTTACACCTCTACCGCTTCTGTTCTTAAATGCTTCAGTCACATAATTGACTTACCATGTGATTAGAAACAACTATTTTTTGTAGCCCTGGAACTAGCAGATAGAGTCCAAGTAATTTAACACTCTACCTTCCTGTTACGGGCAACTTCATTATTTCAAACGCTATAACTCTACGAAACAAAAATCAAACTCTTCCCAGAGTTTTACCTTTTTGATCTTTTGAAGGTACTATAATAACAGTTGAATAAATATTTCATCTATACTTGTGATTGATTTCTTCACTAATATGACCCTTAATTTATTCTGAAAGTTTTGTTGTATTGTTGTAACTCTAATAAATATAATTATTAATTTCACAAATATTCTTAGCTTACACGAACACGGCTTGTTTACGTTTACAATAAAGTAACTTAATCTGTCAGCTGTTATCATGACCCGATAAAATTAATCATATGACCACCTCCGTGGCCGGCGTAGTTGCGAGCGGACTGTGGAACTGTAAGTCCTAAGTTCGGGCGGCCGCATTGGGTGTAGTTGGTAACGTGCTCGCCTCTCATCATGCGGTCTTGGGTTCGAATCCCATTCAGGCACGGCATATTTTCATACGTTACAAAAAATCATTCATCCTTCACCGTCTGCATTAGCAGTAATTGCAGAATAGTCAGGCGTTAAACCAAAAAAACAAACAAAAAAAGTCCCAAGTTCACCCAATGCGGGTCCAGTTTTGAATTACGATAACAGTGCGTACACTCGGGTGGTAACAAGTGGTTGTGGACAGGTAAATCTGTTAATCGTTAAGTAACAGCATCTTATTTATAGTCGATTTTGATAAGTTTTAAGTTCCGTAATTAATTTATTTGAGCTAATCTAATTGTAATTCGTTAGTGTCTACGTTTAATAATTGATTCTAAATATTAATTGTGTCAATAAGTAATAAATTGTTATAAGTTTATTTTTTTATTAATTATACCCAGATCCTGAACGAACCTAGACTTAGGTGTTACAATGTCAAGGGTCAAAAATCATAATTGGTAAGATCTGGAGTAAAGAAAAACAGAACTATCGGAAGATGAAAAATGGCCATCATACAACCACTGAACAAAAAGGGGTTAAAAGTCGAACTAAATAACTGAAGGTGTATAATCCCTTCTCCCTGGCACTTCATTCTCGCAAAGAGCTCTACTCAATCGTGCAGGTTCCCGATTGGATTTCCGGTTGGGTGAGTGTCAGAAAGTTTCAGGATCCTGTAGGTCTGTCTAACAAATTCGGATTTTGAAAATTATTTTACAAACGAGACGATTAAGGAATAAGAAAACAACAGTTACTTTCATAGACTTCCAGAAGACATATGACTTCAAAGATAGAGAATACCTTGCTAAATTCTCGAAGGAATTCAATATAATTAAATACTAGAGATAGTATGTATCCATACTAATTAGAGTATTGTATGTATCCATACCAACACTTTTTCAAACGTACGGTTTATGGGAAAATTTTTTTGCAGAATTTAAAAATAAATAAGGGGTCAGATAAGGTAACGGACTTACCACTGCTCTCTAATTTATGGTGCCTCAGCACGATTTTCAATGAGGTACCTAACCACATATTTTCCCAGTTAGTGTTATAATAATGTTGTTGTAAGTTTAGTTAATTATTGTATTATAAAATTAGTTTAATTAGAAAATGTATTGTGTGTGGATATGTAATTAACTTATTTCATTGTCTCAAAAACCAATATAAAATTTGTAACTTGGAAATTATGCGTAAAATAAAAATAAATTTGCGCCCGGGTACGAATTTAAAGAATGGATAAAATGTAAAACAAGGGTTTTACATTTGGTAGAGGTACAAATAAAATGTGCACGGCGTCTAATATACGCCAAACTCTAGAAAGTGATCGTACAGATTTAATGATATAATTGTTCCCAATGAAATAAGTTCGGAAATGCTTTGTTTGCGAGTTACGACTTGCAAAAGCTTTTCCGAATTCAGTTACCCTGGCGAAATGAGGCTGCACTAAAATGTTTAATATTGATTCATAAATAAAGCATCTTATGGCTTCTAATCTAAGAAATTGAGAAAATAGGTTACAGAACTGTACCTCCTATAGTTATCTATCTAGATATCTATAGTTAGCTATCTAGATATTTTAAAAGTTTTTCTTAACTAGTGACGATGTTAAAAATGTAAAGAAGTAGCCTAATCATGGAAACACATTTTTTAAATATTAATTCAACCACCTGATTTTATCCATTGTTAAATTAAAAGATAGAATATCGCTGAACAAAATCGGATGTTTTGTTTTAAAATTATTAAATTTTTGTTACTCTTGGAACCTTTTAAGCAAATTATTTTAATATGGAAGCAAGGGTGTATTTATCTTTAATCATAATAAATACGAAAAAGTTAAATACGAAAAAATAAGACAGAAAATGCAATATCTTTTTAATTAACGTTCTTCGGAAACACGAAACATTTTAGCCTTATTGCTGAATCTTTTATTTCAATATCCATACCTTACAAATGGTGTTTAAAATGGTTTCCTTGCTTATTTGTGCACAATCTAGCGCGTTTAATGAAACCACGTGTAGCCTTTCTGATACAATCTCTGTTGTTCTTAAGTAGTTCACACGCGTTTAAAATTCGGTTCAATAATTCTTCTTTGGAATTAACTGGTTCTGCGTATACACGCTGCTTTAAATGACCCCAAACGTAATAATAATCCAAGGGATTTAAATCAGGGGACCTAGGAGGCCAAATAAATTGGTCCTCCTCGACCAATCCTTCTACCCGGAAAAATTATCTGCAAGTACTCTCTATCATTTTGTGAATTATGTGCCGGTGCGCCATCATGATGGAATATCGTTTGATGTCTTCTTTCAAGTGGTACATCTTCAAGTAGAACTGGCAGTTGATTCTCTAAAGTCTTTATACACATGACCTGTAAGGTGGTTTTCAAAAATAAATGGGCCAATTAACTGGTCCCCAATTATACCACACCATACATTTATAGAAAATCGAATTTGAAAGTTTGACTCTACAACTGCTTTTGGATTTTCAGTTGACCACCGGTGACTATTCTTCAAATTTAGAATTCCGTATCTTGTAAACAACGATTCGTCCGTGAATAAAATACAATTTACATTATTTCGATTTTCTAACACCCACCGACAAAATTGTAATATTAATGCTCTGTCCCCTGGATGAAGATTTTGAACTTTTTGTAAATGATATCGATAAAAGTTGTTTTCTTTCAATGTTCTTTAGACTGTACTACGAGATATGTTTAATCTATTTGAAAGTCAGCGAGTGCTAAGTTGAGGACTGCGCTGTATCATGTCAATGATATTATCTTGCTCGCGTACAAGCTGTATTGCAGGACGTTCACGCGAACAAGAAACGGTAGGAAAAGATCCATTTGTTCGTAAGTTATTGAAAACTGATGCAAATGTTTCGTGAGTAGGTGTTCTTCTATTCGGAAATCGTCTTTCATATTCACGTTTAGCTGTCCGACTCAGTAGCGTAACTAGTTTGACTGCGCCCCAATGCAAGTATTCCCCGTGCGCCCCTATTCGTAGACTCACTTCCCCCCCGTAACTTCTAACAAAACTAACGACACTTCTCCGTACTTCCACACTTCCTGGATACTATTTCACTACACACGACATAACTGAAGTACAGGGAGTTTTGCTTCAACATATTTTTTTGCTAAAAATTTTCCAGAATATCAGTTTTTTGCGCACCCCTAAGGCCTGCGCCCCAATGCACCGCATTGGTTGCATTGGCGTTAGTTACGCCACTAGCCCGACTATTTCCATTGGAAAAACCATAGACGAAAACAATATCTGCGTACTCTTCATTTGGAAATGCGAATGGCATCTTATGGTTAAAAATCACGAATGAAGTACAAATAATACAATAATACACAAATGCACTGCATAAACCAAAGATGACAGACTAGTTACTGCGACAACTCTATTGTCGGACGGCTGTACAATAACTAGGATTCAATTGGTTTTGCAGCAGTGTTGCCAACTCTCGATGTTCAATAACCGAAAATCAATTCAATTGACGCTGTATTTTTAAAATCTTGTTTCTCAACCTACAATGTTTTATAATGTAAATTTTTGTAATTATTTAATTGACTGAATATTGTATTCGCAAATAAATGTTCTGTCTTATTTTTCGTATGTGTTGATTTAATTAAACATAAATTTTTTAAACTTTGTGTTTGTTTATTATAGCCTATTTTACATCATTCTCTTCAGAATTAAAATCTCTACAAGTTTTGCTAAATAAATTTACACATTTATTAGCCATTTAACACAGTTATTGTTCTTCAAACCTAAAATAAACGTATTTTTATGCACAAATTTGTCCGTTTTTCATTGGATATTACAAAAAATACTGGAGATATGGTTCTGGAACTTATTTTATTCAATTTTTCGGGTCAAAATACATAAGAAACCATCAAATTTACTCATAAAATTGGGTTCCTAACCTCTAGAATGACTTTATTTAGGCGTATGTTCTGAACCTAGGGCGAAATCTTTTGCTAGCCGTAACTCGGTACGAAGCGTTTCCGGACCCATGTTTATATAAAAAATATTTTCATTATTTTGATGAGAGGAAACCATCTTAGAAGTTTTGTCGGGTTACTCCTGAGACACTCTGTATTAATAAACTACGTTAAAGAGTAAACTACGTTAAAGAGTAAGGAAAAAATGCCCCGGAATGTGGAAGGACAAATCATGGGTTCTCCACCAAGACAATGCGCCAGCTCATTCTGCGTTGTCTGTCAAGAGGTTCCTAGCCAAGTACAGCATCTCAGTGTTAGATCAACCGCCTCGTATAATTACGAGGCGTGGCTAATAAACAACGAGACTGACGTTGTAAAGAATTTTTATTTTTATTTTTTACATAATCACTTATTGTCACCTTCAATATACACTCCTTCTCTATCCCTACAACACTCCATGCGAATTTTCCATTGTTGGAAACAGTGCTGGACGTCATCTTCTGTCAGCTCCTTCAGGACACGTACCGCTTTCTCGTTTACAGCTTCCACAGACTCAAATCTTGTCCCTTTTAATGCAGATTTCACCTTACGGAACAGGTAGAAGTCACATGGTGCAAGATCTGGTGAATAAGGGGGTTGATCTAACTTTGAGATGCTGTACTTGGCTAGGAACCTCTTGACAGAAAACGCAGAATGAGCTGGCGCATTGTCTTGGTGGAGAACCCATGATTTGTTCTTCCACATTTCGGGGCATTTTTTCCTTACTCTTTAACGTAGTTTAGAAAGTACCTCAAGGTAGTGATATTGATTAATTGTTTGACTTTCAGGAACGCAGTGAAGGTACATAATCCCATGGATATAAAAAAAATCATCATTGCTTTAAATTTTGACTTGCTCATTCGAGCTTTTTGGCTCTCGGTGAAGTTCGGCTCTTCCAGTGCATGGATTGACGCTTCGTTTCCGGATCATAAGTAAAAAACCACGTTTCATCACATGTTATAATCTTCTACCTGTTCCCTTAGGTGACATCTGCATTAAAAGGGACAAGATATGAGTCTGTGGAAGCTGTAAAAGAGAAAGCGGCACGTGTCCTGAAGGAATTGAGAGAAGATGACTTCCAGCACTGTTTCCAACAATGGAAAAATCGCATGGAGCGTTGTAGGGATAGAGAAGGAGTGTATATTGAAGGTGACAATAAGTAATTATTTATAAAATATAAATAAATTTTTTTACAACGTCAGTCTCGTTATTTAATAACTACACCTTGTTTATTATAATTACACGAATACATACATGGTGATCTTTTAGTTTTTTGATTATTAAAAAAAAACAGTACTAATACAGCAAACCTGTGAAAATGCTATTCAATAAAAATTAAACTGAAATTTAGGTATTACCTTAAGAATTTACTGGAAGACAAGTAATTATTTATTTTCCTTTTCTTAAAAATAAGCAAAACAACCATATTCCGAGAAATATTGATAGGGTAAAATAATCAGTTACAGATAACCGTAAAGAAATGTCGGTCCTTGGGACCTAACCCCTATTTACATTAAAAGCCTAAGAAATTAATTTTTATACAAAAAAGATGGAAAACAAAAAATATATTTACCTGAAGTATGTGTCCTTGCTCTCTGGTAGTCAAAAACGGACTATTTTTAAAGACCACGTCGTCTTTTTGCACTTCCAGCAAGAAATGGTGTAATTAATACAAAACTTCGTCCTATGGATGTCTACCTTTCCACTTTCTATTCTAATGTCACTACTTCCTACCGAAAAACTAGATCAGTCCCACCGAAATTAGAGACGGTAGCTTCTATAAAACAAAAGAAGAAACATTATATTAACATACACACAAACAGAGAAAAAAGTTTTAATACTTTACTATTCATGAGGCCCAAAGTTAGATGACTAACCATTGTAGTAAGTACTTATCAGAATAAGTGGTAAACGCTTAAAAATATGTGGTAGTCAATGCCATTCCAGTTGTTATTTCAAGAGAGAGTTGTTAGTTAAGAGCATAATTCCTGGATACGACTTACTATGAGGATCAAATATCTAAACTTATTAAGATGATTAGACTTCAGGATGAAGAGATACTCACTAAATGGAATGAGAAATTAAGGTTCTCGAACTGACTCTTACAAATAAAACAAAGACATGTTAAATGGTATTGAGTAAATATAGGCTACAACTTACTATTGATTACGATAAAAGTTTCACAGGCGGGATTGAAAATTATTTTAATTACATTCCAGAGATCGATAAGAAATTAATTGATATTATACATGCCTAAAAATTGTATTATTGAAAGTAATAACGAAAAATAATAATATAATTTTGATTAATGAGTCGGATCATTATAATAATTTATGATGTACGTGCAATAAATTTTTAATTAGAGTTCATGCAAATTAAAATTTGCTTAAGACTTGTGTCGTTATTTTCATTGCTTTTCATCAATCGCTCTACTTATAGTATTTATCGTTATTATCGCTAAAAGAATTAATTTATAAATAACTATTACTCCGTATAATTAATAAATATTACACATTACTTATTGCATGTCATAACATTTAATGTAGCTTTTTTAAAATACAGTCATTCAATAAAATTTAAAGTATTGTTGGGTGATAAAGAAAAAATACCACATAAAAACTTGTTAATATAAATTGTTTATCACGAGATCTTTCCATTCAACGGCCACTAAAAATTTACATCACCTATATTTAGTAGACAACAGTCTGAAGGACTGGAAAATGAAGGTGAATCCAGCGAAGTCTGTTCACATCACCATAGCGTATAGAAGAGATTTTATAGAAGAGATTCTCTTCTGTACGCTATGACATCACATTCACTCTAAATAAACAACCGGTGCCGTCGCTGATAATGCACCTATCCCGAAAAATTCTACTGTTCGCTATCTTGGACTTCATTTCGATCAACGCATGACCTGGAAACATCACATTAAGACAAAACGGCTTCAACTTAACTTACGTTTGAAACAACAGTTGTTTCAATAGAGTTACTATACAGGTTTGTTCACTCTAAATCACCCAGACGTCTCAAATGGAAATTATTAATCTACAATTCTCTCTTAAAACCTATCTGGATGTACGGTATTCAAATTTTTGGTTGCGCAATGCTGAATAATTTAAAAACTTTTCAAGCATTCCAGTCTAATTTCCTCCGTGTAATTATTACCGGTTCACCATACTATGTCTCAAATTACACACTACACGCCGATTTATAAACACCATTCATTTGCGACATCGTCAAAAATAGTTATATTAAATTCTACATAAAACTACCAATCCATAATAATCCGCTTATCAGTGATATGGCAAATCCGCCAGGCTTTATTAGAAGATTAAAAAGAAAATGGAGCAGAGATCTTCTTTAATTCTTTCTGCATGTTATGTCGAAAAAGATAAAATAATGTGAAATATTAGATGTAATTTTTGTTTTGTTTTAAATATGTTTATTAGTCTACTATTGGTAGACCTAATAACTTTTCTGTGACGATATGAATTTTTATTGTTTTTTTCTATACCTACTTTTGGATATTTTACGTTTATTATAATTCCAAATTTAACATTACTGAATGTTGAATTTTATATCATGTCTGTTCTTGTTATTAGTAATTTATTATCAATGTTTTTTTTATCTTTTGGTTGTTCTATATAGTATAGTTGAAGATTCAAAATAAAGGATAAAAAAATAAATAAATTGTTTATACAGTTAAGAAAAAATATTGGAACACTTTTTAGACGTGTTAAATACCTAAGAGATTATTATTAGTTTAATCAGTTTAACACAAGAATCAAAAAGAAAATTAAAAGTTTTGATATTGGTACCCTGAGAATAGAATAAATATAGAATATAATAACAGAAAAGGACAGTATAATTTAAACTCCAGTAATAGGTTCAAACAAAAAATCCTATAAACCTTTCAGAAAATTTTGTATGATTCCTTTAATTGAAATTGTAATTCATTTTTAACACAGAGTGAGTACACCATTAAACGGTATGTTCTGTACTTTGGTGCACAGAACGTAAAATAATTTTTTTTTAATTACAAAAATGAAACAGACAATTATCTGTAATAAAAATCCATCAGATATATAATGAAACGTAGAACTAAAAGAAAAATATATGAAAAGAGAACTGATTAATGAACACAAAAACGGTATTATTAAATAACGAAAAATTGTAAATTGGAAATTTATAGTGACCATACACGTTCAGTAAAACAGAGCAAAGTAAATAAAAATAAGACAATTCTTTACAAATTTTTTTAAATGTATATAAATTTAGACTTTACTTTTTAAGAAAATAGGTTGCTTGTTTTGGCGTGAATAACCTTTTACTAAGTCTTTTAAGACTTCTCTTGAATTTGAAATGAAATTTAGGAGTTGTGTTAGTCGATAATAAAGCCTTCCCACTTTGAGGAGCAAGTTCATATTGATGTTGTTAATTTCCGTTGTTTTCTTTAGTTCCTCCAGTGATTTTTATAGACCTTTCCTTTAAGGTAACTCTAAAGAAAAAAATCTGGGGGCGTTAAATTGCAATTATATGGAGGCCATAAAAAGTAGAGATGAAGATGCTCACTAAGACCTAACGTATGGTTTCATTAGATGTGTAACAAGTGTTAGTCTACCGTCCTGTTGCAACCAATTATCACGTTCACCTCAATCCAGAAGGGTAATGAACTGTGTAATGACGTCTTCATACACAGCACTATTCACTGTAATTTAAAGAATATAGAGTCCACTATTCGATGACTTGGTACGGCACGTCACACTCCAACATTCTTATAGTGCAAGTGGTTCTTGAAAGACATGAGGTTGACCAAGCTCATGTGTTTTGACTGTTCAAGTACATTCTTCTTCTTCTTCTTCACTTTAACGTCAAGGTTTAGTGAACCTGTTCCAGTACCCATCTCTTTCTCAGTCTTCCCACTCTCCCATATCTAATGTCCCATATCGGTCTTTTGCCATTCTCCCATATGGCATTCTGTTCAAGTAACTGCACCAGTTTCTTCGATCAGGAATATCTTGTCACGTAGTGGTGGAATAGGCAGAATTCTTCTTATTTCATAATTTCTAATCCTGTCCGTTCTATAGTATCCAACACACTACACAAAAATCTCATCTCTGCAGCTTAGATCTTGCTATCACGTTCTTTGTATGAATGCAAGATTCGTTGCTATATAAGAGAGTAGCAACGGCAATGGCATTCTAGAATTTGATCCTCGTCTCTTGTCTTGTTTTGTTTTTCAAGTTCCTGTGAATATTGCCGCATATTCTCTGAAGCTTTGTTATCTCTGACTGTTCAAGTATCCACTAACGTAAAACCACGCTTCATCAGTTAAGAAAACACGGCTAAGCCCTGCAATTCCCACATTGTCAACAATTGACCGAAACTATGTACAATTGATGAAACTATGCGCTTTCCTTTCTTCAACTTTTATTTACTGAACAATCCCTGCTCTTAGGAAAACGACAGGTTTACCAAGCAATAAACTACGCAATACAGCAGACGTCATGTGACCAGTACCCATCACAATGGCGACTAAGCTGTTGGGGTGTTTTCTTGTGGTATCCGATAGAGAACTCTAAATTTGATAGAATTCAACTAAAGTGATAATTGACACATTTATTTTACGTGCACAAATTGGGATACACTAGATAATCTGTTTTATCCGGTGTGAAAGAGAAAAGAAAAGCTAGTTGTAGGCTAGCTATTTTAATTCAATAACACATGGAAAAAATGTTAAATTACTTTGTAAACTATGAAATACTCGTAGTACGTTAAGGCCGGTTTTTCACTTACCGATACAATACCGATATATCGTCGCCGATCTTGGAGCTACGGCCGATACGATACCGATAATCGTTGAATAATTTTCATACGAATTGTGAGCTCCGATATCGGTATTTATAAAAACAAAACTTATCTGTTTTGTCGGTCCGATACAACAAGAGACGACTGTGCCACCGATATATCGGATCCGATGTCTTCGACATGTCGGACCGATATCGGAAAATGTAAAACCGGTCATAAATGTACTTGTATACATTCCGGATGCCCCTTTGTCAGATTATCGGTATCGGCGATGATAGATTATCGGTAAGCGAAAAACCAGCTTTACAACTAATAAAAGTTGTAAGGGAGTGATGGTTGTGTACGCCCCAGAAGAAGAGAGGGAAGGGAGGATTCAGAAGTTTTTTACCACAATTTACAAATCGAATCACCAGATAGTTGTCAGGGACTTAGTATAAATGCCAAAGTTGAGCTCTCCAATCACAAGAGTGGTTGGAACCTTTGATGAGGGTCGTATGAATGAAAATGTTAGGTTACTGAGGGATTTTTCAGCCTTCAATGAGCTTAGTTTAAAAAAAAAATAAGTAAAGACGCAAGTTTACACTGTTACCTGTGTTTGCAGATGACTGATAGATTTTAGTAAACAAAAAGTTAACGGCACAATATGGCAGAAAACATGAATATAAAATGTCATGACTGTGACATTAACAGTGACGTTATTTCATCATATAAAAATAGTGTTATTCCGGGTTTCAGATAATATTATTTATTAAACTTTGTTCGGAAAAAGCTGTTTAACTGGTATGTAGTGAAATTTACTAATTAGGCTTTTTATAAGAAGGAATAAGTGAACTAAGCCTATGATTTTCCATCAAAACATTTTTAGCCTCACAATTAGTTCGTAATGCGCTCTAAAAGGTCAGCTTTTCCAAACGTTTGAGTGACTGTAGCAACAGTTAGTACTGTATGGAGTATGTTGGTTGTAATCCGGCCATCTTGGCTGTCAAGATCTTGCAGTTGTAAGGCGCGGCGTCTCTCTCCTATAGAATGGAAAACATACCAAAATGAAATTCTGCACATAGGCCGCACTTTTCTTATAAGGGATACTTGCCACACCTATCAAATAAAGTTTTTAGTAAGTTAAATAATTTGTATATTGTTTAGATATTTTAGCATGCGTTTTTAACGTGGTCAATCTATTTTATGAAGATAAATAAGACCGATTTAAAATCTTCAATCATAAAATAAACATCGATTACATCAATATTTCCAAATAAAAGCAAAATTTATTGACTTCAAAAAAATAACTGAATATGTTTTTGTTGTCGGTTCAATATATTTCTTGTAGACTGATTAGTACAATGAAAACAATTTTTAAGTGAAGAAATTATTTTAGTATTAATTTTAAAAACTTGAATCAAATTATTGATTCAATATTGTTTATTTTATGCTAAAATACAAATATATACTTTTTACAAATGTAAACCAGGGGTAAACCTTGTGGTTTGGCCACTGAGTGCAATCACACTATGTGAACGCATAATTAACAAAAAATAAATAAAAAAAAAAATGTTCTTAATCTTTGACAACATAATGCAAATTCTGAGTGAGAATGTGTATCTACACATTCTCAGTCGCTGGCCAGATCTTGTGCTTCAAAATCCCTTGATACTGTGTCACAACCTGGTTGTAGCAAAGCCAATATTGGACATGAATCCGAAGGAGCACCATCTGAATTTCTTGCTGATATTTTGCCTGTACCAAATATCAATGAAGAAAAATCAATAAAATGTGCGGTTGTACTAACCTCCAAAAAATCCGAGAACAACTGAAAAAGAGGCTGGATGAAAATACTAAAGTAGAACTTAAAATCGAGTTTGCAAGGTCCGAGCCTCAGGACAGGAAAAGAAAATTAAAATTTTAAACTAATGATTCAGTTCCCAAGGACTTGGATGGCAACGCTAAAAAATCAAAGAACGCATTTCTAGATACTGGTAAGGAATCTGGAGAATTTTATCAGTAAACTACAAAAATTGTGATTAGTTATACTGTGTATCTTAGTAAGTTGCGGTTCCATGACGATTATGCAATCTTTTATATGTTTTGTATTGTGACAGACAAAACAAAAAAAACCAAATGAAGCCAGTTTACCTGAATAATTTATCTTTGTCTAATATTTCTTTAACAAATGGTTGTATAGTAATAGTAAACTATTATGATAAGTAAACCAGTTAAACATAGGACATATATAAAGTTGTTATTACAATACAAGTGTCCAGTGAAGTATAATTTGTGTTAAGAGTTTGCCTTGTTTCTTTTCCTCACAACATATTTTTATAACCTAAGGCACACTTTCTGATAAATACGAGGTGTGGCTATTAAATACCGAGACTGACGTTGAAAAAAATTTGTTTTTATTTTATACATAATTACTTATTGTCACCTTCAATATACACTCCTTCTCTATCCCTACAACGCTTCATGCGAATTTTCCATTATTGGAAACAGTGCTGGAAGTCATCTTCTGTCAGCTCCTTCAGGACACGTGCCGCTTTCTCTTTTACAGCTTCCACTGACTAAAATTTTGTCACTTTTAATGCAGATTTCACCGTAGGGAACAGGTACGTACAAGTCACATGGTCCAAGATCTGGTGAATAAGGTGGATGTTCTAACACTGAGATGCTGTAAGTGGCTAGGAATCTCTTGACAGATAACGCGAAATGAGCTGGTGCATTGCCTTGGTGGAGAACCTATGATTTGTCTTTCCACATTTCGGGGCGTTTTTTCCTTACTCTTTGACTTAGTTTAGTAAGTACCTCAAGGTAGTAATATTGATTAATTGTTTGACTTTCAGGAACCCAGTGAAGTTACACAATTCAATTGATATATAAAAAAAAAATAATAATAATAATCATCATCATTGCTTTAAATTTTGATTTGCTCATTCGAGCTTTTTGGCTCTCGGTGAAGTTCAGCTCTTTCAGAGGATAGATTGGCGCTTCGTTTCCGGATCATAAGTAAAAAACCACATTTCATTACATCTTATTATCATTTCCAAAAAATTTGGGCCATTTTCAATCGCGTACAAAGTGTCAGTACAAACATTTTTGCGAGCTTCATTTCAAACATTTTTGAGCGGCAAGTGTTCTGAAGGAGTTGACAGAAGATGATATTCAGCACTGTTTCCAACAATGAAAAATTCGCATGTAGGGATAGAGTAGGAGTGTACATTGAGGTGACAATAAGTGATTATGTATAAAATAAAAATAACATTTTTAACTACATCAGTCTCGTTATTTAATAGCCACACCTCGTATGTACCGGCTTCTGCTTAAGAAAGGATTGTTTAATTTTTTTAGCATGTGGCATAAATATCACCCGTAAGGCTGCGGCATGTCACCTGGTACATAAGGGATAGATGCCGCAATGTAAGGGTTTTTTAAGGTCAAAAATGTTCTCCAAAAGTTAAATTTAAAAATCCAACAATATTATTATGTGGAAGTTAATTTGTTTTTTTACCTGTAAAAATAATTGGATCTATAAGTGGATCTTGGGACTTTATGTATTGACGATTTATAAAATGTGCGCCATCTCTCCCGGATTTACCCTTACTGTTTCTTCTTTTATTTGATAAAAAGCTACAGTTGCTAATTATTGGTATGATCGATCTAGTTCTTTCAGTTGGATGTGTAGAGGGGATAACATACATCCATAGGGCAACATTTTATTTTACACTATTTCTTTCTGAGAGTGCAGAAATATGTAGCCTGATGCATCTACTATCGGTTTTATAATCATAGACTCCCGAGTTTCAACCCTTGCATCTCCAAAACTACGAGTCGAATTTTAACATATTTTACATCAAAATTTACCTTATTTCATTATGCGTTGACCCATGATAAACCTATATTTTTAATATTGTCTAAAAATTTCCACATCGAGGTTGAAAGACAAAAAGACCCGGGGTTTTTGCTACCGCAACAAATTTCATGCGTTTAGAGGCGTGTTACTCAATAATTATTTGACCGAAGAAATTGAAATTTCAACGCAACATAGACAATTATATTCTTACAGTGTGTACGCAATTTGAAAATTGTACGTTTTTTCAATTTTGATTCAATAACAATATTCTGAACCCTCGCTATCTCGGTAACCGCTCGATCGTTCGGCACGGGCCAACTATCGTTTTATTCAGCGTAAAAAACTTAGTAAAAATATGTTAATAACATAAAAATATTGATTGGCTCATGTTGTGGTAGAATTTTTAAAATTTTGAAAAATAGACTGGTAATGCGGGGGTTGGGCGCTACTATGCATGTTGCCTGAATCTGACTCTCCACCTGGATTGACAATGCAGTCTGTCAATTCAGGTAGTCAGACCGACAGGATGTCACGCACCAAACTGTCAACATGGATAGTAACGCCCTCACCACATTACCAGTCTATTTTTAAAAATTTTACCACAACATTGATCAATCAATATTTCATATTATTAACACATTTTACTAAGTTTTTTACGCTGAATAAAACGATAGTTTGCCCGTGCCGAACGATGGAGCTATTACCGAGATAGCAAGGGTTCAGAATATTGTTAATAAATTAAAATTTAAAAACCGTACGATTTTCAAATTGCGTACACTTTGTAAGAATATAATTGTCTATGTTGCGTTAAAATTTCAATTTTTTTGGTCAAATTTATTGAGTAACACGCCTCTAAACGCATGAAATTTGTTGCGGGAGCAAAAAAAATGGGTCTTCTTGTCTTCCAACCTCGAAATGGCAATTTTTACAATATTAAAAATATAAAACTATTATGAATCAACGCAGAATAAAATGAGCTAAATTTTGATATAAAGTAGGCCTATGTTAAAATCCGAATCATTGTTTTGGATAAACAAGGGTTCAAACTCTGGTATCTATGATTATGAAACCGATAGTAGGTTTGTAATTGGTTCTTTCAATGTAAGGAATTGGTTTTGTGTCACCCATCAGGATTCTCAGCACCCGACAGAAATGAGTATGTACACTAAATGGAGTAAAAAAGCTTCATCAATAAAAACTCTGATATTTTCGATCAAAACCATTTATTAACTAGTTACCGTTCTATGATCAACATTCAGCCTATTCGGACCAAAATAATTTCTCGACTTTAAAACTCTATTTTTAACATTGCAACAAATAACTGTTGGATATTTTGGGTTAGTCTGGTAGCCCTTCCTTTTTTATCTTTTATTAAACTTGCTTCATGTCGATAAAATTAAATTCACTTAAATTTTAAAAATACATTTTAAATTCACGTTCACCATTTTAAAAGAAATCGTAAACATTGAACAGGAAAAGTAAACACATTTACCTGGACAACAGTATGAGTTAATTTTTATTAGAATATTGTGAATATTTAAGAAATGATTCCACAATTTTTAACATTACATTATGAATCATTTTGTACAACTTATTTACATTATGAACATTATTAGCATATTGTTACAACCTGACTCATCGCATATTTATTACTTTATAGATTACATTAAATTAAAAATAATAATAATAATATTACATTTTAAATAAATAACTGATGTTTGTACTAATAAAATGTCTTGTTAATCATTACAATCCTCACATGATCGATTCCGCAAGATCAACAGTAAATTTCGCAGCATTAAAGATACTTTTGGCAGGATCGAGAAACACACATTAACTAAACATTTCATTTCATTTATGTACTTTTACCATATTTTCTAACTTTTGTTTCAAAATTATTTCAAAATTCGAAAAGCTTTCCAAACTAACGCCAATACTACAATAGAGGTCTTAAGGGTCTGAAAACTTTACTAGGGGATGTTAAAGCAAATGCTACTCGTCTCCTCAAGTCGGGACGTCTTTCTGTTCTGCGCTGCCAATTTGAGGGAAGAATTAGCTTCAAATTGGAATTGATTTCATCCAGTTAACTTCAAACTTGTTAGACTTCAAACGTTACATGAATATCTAAGCAAAGAGGATTTCAGTCAAGGCTTTCGGAAAGTAGGGTTGACGTTCCTTAACATCAAGGAAATATTTTAAATGTGGTAATTGTACTGCCACTGGTGTAGTCCCATTCTGGTGTGATTAACCAACCACTTTTTTTTTATTTATTTATTAATTTTTTTTTTATTTGTTTAAGGTCGCATCAACAATAAAGTCATTAGCGACCAACAATTACACAACAATCTTAAATTAACAAAATTTGAATTAAAATGTCTTGAGTGAACAAAATTTGAACTAAAAATGACTTGTGTAAACAAAATTTGGATTAAAATACATTGTGTAACTGTAAGTCCGTATGGTATAAAACCACATTCTGTATACTCTTGATGTCCATCAGCATGATTTTCGTATTTTGTGTTAAGTTATACTTTTCTTGTAGATTACGTAATCCTGGACATTTTATCAGTAAGTGTATTATTGTCAATGTAGTATCGTTGCAAAAATAACAGGTCGGTGCATCAGTCTTTTGAAGAAAGTATTTGTCTGTGTGACTAGAATGCCCAATTCGTAGGCGTGTTATAAGTACTTGATTTTGTCTGCTACTTTGTGGTATTAATACGTCATGTGTGTTTTCCCTGAAGTCGTGTACTGCGTTTACTGCGATGCCCTTTCCATTCATCGTTCCACACTCCTTGTGTCGTCTTGACAATAAATTTTGACAGATCAACATGTGAGACAGCATCATCATGAAACACTTCTTTTATGGCTTGTTTTGCAGCATTGTCTGACTTCTCGTTTCCTGATATACTAACGTGTGCTGGGGTCCATACAAATTAAATTGTGTTGTTAATTTTTGTATTTGACACTAAAAGCCTAACTATTTCTTGAATTATCGGTTCTTTAGTATTTAAATTAGAAATGCTTTCTAGAACACTTTTAGAATCGGTAAAAATTACAAATTTGGAATTTCGAGATTGAGATGCAATTTCCAGAATTTTATAAATAGCATAGGCTTCACAAAAGAATATAGAAGATACGGTATTAATTTTGTAAAGGATCTCTGAATCAGGAAACACGATTCCACAGCCACAACTTTCAGCTGTAAGTGAACCATCAGTGTAAACACTTATGGTGTCTTTGAATCTGGCAGTTATTTTTTGAAACAGAGGCCTGAAGACAACAGAATGGTGGTTTTGTTTTCCAAGAACACTAAGACTTAAATCAAATGTTGGAAGTTTTAGGAGCCATGGTGGTTCATCGGGTTGACAACCTTCAAAAACATTTGGAAGACGTAAATTTAACTCCTTGAGGTAGATGTCCACGCGATCACCTAAAGCTTTCGGGTATCTTGCTCTTTTTCTGGTGGATGTTTGGCTTCTTATGGATATTGCACTATATACTGGGTTCATCGGTGTTGTAGATATTTTGACTGCAAATTAGTATTTGTATTTTGATACATTAGTATTTTCTGCGATATGACAACGGTATGTCATTGCTTTCAGCAATAATACTTCCCACTGGGCTGGTCCTGAACGCACTCAGAGCCATACGCAAACTTGTTGTATGAATAGAGTTTAAAGAATTCTTAACTGTTTTTGTGCAGAGTCATAAACAATCGAACCATAATTTAATTTGTTTCTAATTAAAGCCTTGTAAATATTTAAAATTATACGTTTATCAGATCCCCAACTGCATAACGAAAGTAATTACATTCATTCGTTGTAAACAGTCGGCTTTAAGTTTTATAATGTGAGAAACCCACGTAAGTTTCCCGTCAAATACCATACCTAGTATTCTAATTTCATTTTTCTGTTTAATTTCATGGTTACCTATAAAAAGCTGCGTATATAAATCCGATGAGTGTTTTCGGGAGAAAATAATATAATCTGATTTAGTCAGTGAAATATTGAATCCGTTATTCAACGCCCATTTCTGTATATCACTCAGCGTTTTCTGTAAACAGTGTTGAGTTGTTTGGACGATTTTGCCTCTAATAGTTACAGTCATATCATCTGCAAATATATAGCATTTTACTGGCGGTGATATTAATTTAGTTATATCATTCATAGCAACAAGAAATAAAGTTACACTCAAAACGGATCCTTGAGGAACACCATTTTCTACAACAAATTTTCTCGACAGACTTCCATTTGCCTTGACCATTATGACCCTGTTTTGTAAGAAATTTGAAATGAAGTTTAGGATTGGTCCATTAACACCAATTTCACTTAATATCTTTACAATTCTGTACTTCAAAAACATACCGTATGCATTCTCCATATCCAATGCAACTGCAATTAGGTGTTCTCCAGATTCAAAAGCATTACATATGTCGGTTTGTAGAATAACAAGATGATCTAAAGTAGATCTATTTTTTCTGAATCCACTTTGAAATTTAGACAGGAAGCTAATGTTGTCTAAGTACCAAATTAGCCGATTATTTAATATCCTTTCTAGAAGTTTACATAATGTGGAAGTTAATGCAATCGGTCGATAACTCTCTGCTTTACTGTGATCTTTATTTGGTTTAGGAACTGGAATTACAATAGCTTCCCTCCAAATGGCTGAAAAGAGACCGTGTGATAAGATTCTGTTATAAATGTCTAATAGAAATAGTATGGCATTATTAGGTAAATTCTTCAAAAATATATTAAAAATACCGTCAGGTCCAGGACTTTAATTACGTAATTTTGAACTAACATTTTGGATCTCGCTGTAAAGAATAGTAGAATTTAGAGGATGATTTAAGGTGTTGGTTCCATCTTCAGTGACTTCGTTAATATTGAATTCAGTATTATTTTTAATTTCTAAAAATTTCGCATTATATTTAGCGTCACTTGAACTATGAGTAAAGGTGTTGGTTAATAAGTTGGCAATCTCATCTGGATGTGTGATTATTTTACGGTTAGTATTTACAAGACATGAAATATTAGTAGAACATTTAATACCTCTTATTTGTTTTATATAATTCCAAGATTCAACGGAGTTTGAACTGGTCATTGAGGAAATGAAATCACTCCATGACTTACGTTTCTTTAATTTAAACAATGTTCTCGTATACGACCGACACTTTTTATACTCAGTAAAATTTATCTGAGTTGGGTGGCGTTTATATTTATTGAATGATTTCTTGAATTTTTGTAGAGACTCCTTGCATTCATCATCCCACCATGGGACTTGCCTTTTACGGATTTTTCCTGAAGTTTTCTGTATATTTTTAACTGCTGCTTCTAAAATTACACTAGGAAAACAACTAATTTCGTCATCTATTGTTCTTTCTTCTTGTGTATGAAAGGTGGGCTTAAACATTTCCTCAATTTTCAATGATATGTCATGTCGGAATTTTTCCCAATCGGCCTTACCAAAAATCCATTTTTGATTAATCGTAGCAAATGTATCTGTAGATCCAATGTCAATAATGATCGGAAAGTGGTCACTACCATATAATTCGGACGTAGTTTTCCATTTAAGCTGATGAGCAACTGACGCACTGCAAAGGGTAAGATTTATTGCACTATAGACTTTATAACTGCTGTTGAAGTGAGTAGGTTGCTTCTTATTTAAAAGAACTTCATCAGTATCTTCCAGTAATTGTTCAATAATATTACCTCTGGCGTCATTTTTATGAGAATCCCAAGCACAGTTGTGAGAGTTAAAATCTCCGGCGATTAAAAACGGTTTTGGTAGTTAATGGATTAGATTATACAACTCGGTGGATGAGAGGTTGTACTGGTTAGGTAAGTAGATGTTACAAATTGCAATGGAACCTATTGGAAGAAGAACTGATACAGCGAGGGCTTCGATGTTAGAATTTAATTTAATTTCAGAAGTTTTGAATTTTTTATGAATATACATGGCCACACCTCCACTAGCGTGTAGAACATTTACTCTATTTCTATAAAAGATAGAATAATTATTAGAAATAGGTGCAAATAGATCATCTTTGAAATTTGTCTCTTGCAGACAGATTGCAATCGGATTATGTTTATTAATAAGGAGTTGGAGAAACACTTTTTGCTTGTAAAACCCATTGATATTCCATTGAAGGATGGAATGTGTAGAATTATAACTTCCTGTCATTTTAGAACATAAAAACTTAAGTGATTAAATGAAAACAATTTTGAAAATCGAGAAATATATATTCCAGCAATTACGACGAATCACAGTCTAGCAAAGATAGTAGATTACTGTCACCTTCTAAGTTGGCACTTTTTACTGGAATTTCCATACTTGAATTATTAGATCCTTCTATCGCTGATTTTAGTACCTTTTGTAATTTAGTAAATTTAGTTTTAAGGGATCTTCCGTTTAAAGAAGGATACATTAAGAAATCAAAACTTTAGATAGGTCAGAGGTATATTCCTTTATAACGCCTACCGGATTGGAGGAACCGTAAGTCCTTTCAAGGAGACTCTTTAATTGCATGTAGTCAAGAACGTAGGGGTTGTCTTTGCTTCTGAGAATGACCTTCAGAGGACTTAACTGGTTTTCTATTACTTTAGAAAAGTGATCACCCTTCTCCTTTTTAATCTTCTTTTTCTTCGGTCTAGTTAGGGTATACCCTTCTTCTGTCGATGAATCGATATTCGACGAGTTATCCAAACACTCGTTATTATTAATGGCAGTAGAGCCCTCAGACGGCAACGGCCTTTTATGTATTTTGGCTTCAGTCATACTAGATTTACCCGGAGCAGGAAGCCCAGAAAATTCAACATCAAACTTAGTATGTTGATTACTAGTGTCGTTTGATCTTTGTGTACCGGTAACACTGGTATCAAAATTACCATCGCATTGAAAATAGTTAGTGAATTTATGATTTCCGTTAACAGTAGGAACCTCATTGTCCTCAACCTCATTTGAACTACCAACAATTTTAACATGATCAACATCCCTATCGCTTACTAAATTCTCATCTTCACGATTGAGGTCACTGACTTTGTCATTTATGATTGAGGTACAATCATAAATACAACCAGGGCCTGATGCCCTGGTTGTTTACAGACAAAACAGGAAATAGAGTCAGATGATAGATAAATCCAATAGGATGTATCATCATATACAATCTTAATAGAGTCAGGTAATTTTCCGAAATCTTCCAGGTGGATATACACCTGACGCCTGAAACTCATAATATGACATACAGACGGGTTCATACCGGGTTCAGATATCCCCACTTTCAGGAAAGAAATTTTTGACGCTAGTCTTACGTTAAGTCTAGAAAGTTTATCTTCCAGTATATTATGGGGAATTACTGGACACACATTTGATAAAATAATCCTTTTATACGTTGTAATTAACGGCCGAATAAGCAATTTGTTTTTCTTCAGTGAAATTACTGTGTAGTCTGCTACAAGACTGTTTACTATATCTGACGAAGCAAGATACATACAAATTCTGTTCATCGAAATGCAAGAAACAAACCTAATGTTCTCAGGTTTCACTTATAAACCGACTGCTTGGATATACTCTTTTACTGGTATTCCGTCGATTGCGTCTAAAATTATGGCCTAAGCCTTCATTGGAAAATTAGTCGTTTTTACGCTATTTGCGTAAGAAGCTTGTTGACTGTTTAATTTATCGTCTTTTCCATTGAATTACTACTGTTTACATTTAACAATGAACCTCTGTACTCAGAAGCCATTTTAAATATTTTCCGTAACCTAGGCCAAACTAGGTTAGGTTACCAACAATGACACAAATGCCGACAAAAAACAAAGAAAAGATAAAACAAAATGAAATAAAATAACTACTTATCACTAAGTGTAATCGGTATACTCGCATACAATTAATTAATAGTTTTAAATAGAAAAATACTTGTATTTTTTTCCATAACATAAACAGCACAACATTTGTTTACAAACACCAAACCGGAAGTGTAACCAACCGCTTCTTTCACAAGGTAGTAATTTTCTCTATTCTAAGCTTAATTTCCAAAGTTCTCAGAAAACATATCAAAGTGGTCTAATTTCTTTTAGTCATTTTGAGCTATCATCCATAATGATTCAAATACTTCCGGTCTCTTTGTCTTCCGATGTTCTCAAATTGATTACAATAGCTTCCGTTGTTGGATGATCGTACAAATCAGCTATTGAAATTCCACGACAATCCAAGACATCACATATTATTCCACAGCCAAAATATTTTTGATTTACTAGTTCTTGTTCTTTTCATTTTTTCTATTAAAAATCTCAACTCCAAACTAAGATAACGTGTCTAGTCGTCAAATATATCAACGCCTTTTCCTTCTGCCAGCAACCTCATATCAACAAACTTATTTCATGTATCAACTCTCTCTTTCATGGAATCAATTTACTAAAATTTTGAAGCAACAAAATTAATTTAAGCATCTTTACAGTTTCTTAAACTACTGTACCAAATTATTTCTTTAAACCCAAATTTCAATCGTCCGCCATTTTGAATACAGACAGCGTATAAAATTCTTATTTATGTCATTTATCTTGTTTTAAAGAGAAACTTTTAAAATGAAGTGTCATAATCTGTATTCCCATTTTAAACATTTGAGTTATAATCCCCTGCCCACCTCCCAAGAAAGGGTTGAAATTTTGTTGTACGTCAAAAGATAGAGTAGTTGACCAATACGTTATCCTGAATGTTAGTGTTTTATCTAAAACAAATTCCAATTAATTGAGGGGTTCCTATACACATAGTTCACCTTTAAAATTCTTTTTTCAAAATTAACAAAACGAGACTAGTAGAAATATTTTCATAGGTTTTTAAATATTTACAGGAAATATTTTTTACAGGTTGTTAACTATTTATTTAATTCTGAAAACAATGAAAAATGAAATTCAAAGAATGAAGGTGTTATTTATTGGACACAACGTTGCTCGAAAGGGCTCCTTCTGTCCACTGCACAATTTCACTACAAATCCATTCTTTTCAAGTATCGTGACGAATAATAAAAGCGGAAGTATTCTTAACTATTTCTGCAGGTTTTGTTATTGGATACGATAGATCGTTTTGTGAGTTAAACTGTTTTGAATAAACTATCGTCCTCATTCACACCACAGGACAAAGTCTGATAGGATGCGGTCAGGAGATCGTGGTGGCCATTTCACTGGTCCGTTTCTTTTACATTATGAAAATCCGGTTTAAAATTTTTTCGAGTTCATAAGCTACAGAAAATACAATTTTTGAATTTCTGAGAGGGACTCTGCAAAATTTTGCTGCCACATTATATGTCGTTACTTTGACTTCAGTTTCTTTAATCGGATCGAAATCACTTTCCTGAAACACCGGAATTATGTTACGTGTCGGTTTCGTGAGTGTTTCTATGGGGCTTTAATTATTATTAAAAACTTAATAATAATACAATAATACAATAATAATAATACAATAATAATACTTAATAATACAGAAAAATAGAGTTTAAAAGTCGATTGTTTAAAAAAAATTACAAATAGGGTTAGTCTAAATGATGATGATTTTAAATAATGTGTAATACTGGATTAATATGTCTTAATTAATATATCTTTGAAAATGAAAACTCAAAACGTATCGTTTACATTGACTACTATTTAATGACACTTGCAAAATTAAAACTTGAAAAATATTTTAGAAAAACTTATACTGAATATACCTATTCTTATATTCTAAGATGTTTCAAGAGATCTTGAAATATATTTTAGAATACAAAATTGAAATAATATTAAAAATTATTTTGGTATTATTGTGACTGTTACAGCAGCATTGTGTAATTTTTAAATTTTTGCAATACAGTATTCTTTTCTAGAAGTCCAGTTTTTCTAATGAACTGACTGGCATTCGTTTCATGCAGAGAAAAAATACAGAAAAATACAATTACAGAAAATACAATTTTTGAATTTCTGAGAGGGACTCTGCAAAATTCACGAATACAAAATCCTCGTACGAAATCGTATAGGTATTTTAGTGGACATCGGGATTAAGAGTCTATAGACAAGTTCTATCATGCGTACGAAGTACAGGTGCATAAAATGATGCAGTGCAATGTAATGCAATGAAATCAATTGAAATTTATAACAGCTGATAACGCACGTCACAACATATTATAGCCTACATAAATATCGCATAAATAGAGAAGGTTTTAGCAGGAAACTTCATTCTCGTTCTAGGTGAATAGTTAACAGTTCGATTTGTGGAAATATCAACTATATTCTGCTCACCATGATCGGTGATACACAAAATCGTATCGTCATACACATTACGACGATTCTAATAGCAGGGTATGTATTCTATTAATTATTGGTATTAGCCTATTTATTCAATATTTTAATTACCGTATTGCATCGAATTTAAGATGCAACTTCTTTTTGCAGTATCTTCGTTCACAAAATCAGGGTGCGTCTTAAATTTACTGTATTTCGATACAGTGATTTAGGCAATTAGGCAGCTTAGGTTTACGGAACCTTTACTACTACACTCACAACTCACAGACACGCGGACGAATTTTTGACTATTCAGTTGAAATGTAAGAAAAAATCAAGTATAATATGTATTTGTGTGTTGTGGTAAGGGTTTCCTAATTTCAGTGGCCAAGTTAAAATAATACATCCATGTTTGTACCGAATCCTCGTACAACCCATTCCCATACCCTTCTTGGGCTGGTATCCTTTGGAGCCACTTGCGTTTAGCCCCACTCATTAAGTACAATGGACGATAATGCTAACAACGAGGTACTTAGTAGGTACTTAGTACCTACGTAGTACCTACGTAGTAGGTACTTAGTAGGTGGTCGTAAATTTTTCTACAGCTACCTTTGATGGTACCGGCCGAATGGTACACGTTACTGAATGGTCGACAAAAAGGGTTGGTATACCCGCTGTGTGTATTAGCATATTTTTAATAATAATTTTATCAAAGACAACATCAGTAATTGGTATAAGTATCATTTTAGTGCACATCGATATCAATATTATTTATTTTAGTTTTGCCTTAAAAAAAAAGTAATTTGTCACAGCGATTCTGTTATCAAATTTTTCCAATCTTTATATTCAGTTTCCTAATGTATTTAACTTACAGATTTATTCGAATAAATTTACCTTTTTAATTCCCGACGGCAAAAAAGGGCTGTCATAAGTTAAACTGTTAGGTATCTGTAAGTTAGGTATCTGTCTGTGACATCATAGCTCCTAAACGGATATACCGACTTTGATTTAGTTTGTTTTTTGTTTGAAAGGTGACTTGATCGAGAATGTTCTTAGCCATAAAAATAATTTAAAAAAATAAAAAAATATATACAAAACAAGAAATCACTAATTGCCGCTAAACTAAGCGTTGTGAAAAAATCTTTAAAAAAAGTTGTAGGTTTTTAAAGGTTCTATAACCTTGATTAAATAGACTTTTGCTCTAAAATGCATGTTAAGGCCGCAATCTTAAAAGGAAATCAAAATCACAAATTTTTATCTGTCTGTGGCATCGTAGCTCACAACCGGATGAACCAATAATTTTGATTTAGTTTTTTTTTGTTTGAAACGTGACTAGATCGAGAGTGAAACGAGAAAACTGTGACCTAGTCAGAATTCTGGGCGGTATGACCAGTCAGTTTTGTGCGATTTTCAATTTTTTCGAGTTTATTAAAAACGGCTCCAACGATTTTATTAAAAATCACCTCATTTACTTCATTTTTAATGCTCTACAACAGCGGTTCCCAACCTGTTTTTTCTCCGTACCCCTTGGTGAATCTTTAACTAAAATTGTACCCCCAAAAATGTAACATCACTGTAACTACAATACTTCACTAAGTAGGGGCTATTTAATCACTAGCTAATATCTAATCAATTTGCATATTTTCATATGTTTTTTATTTATTTCCAAATATTTTGCATAATATAAATTTATTTTTATATAATCATAATGGTATTTTTCTGTGAGTTTGCGTTGGTTAGTTTTTAAATACTGGAAAATATAACTTACACTTGTACGTTTTAATATGTGTTCAAATTAAGATATAAATTTAAAGCAAGGAAAATGAAAGTTAAGACAAGCATTTAAAATAGATATTTTATTGAAAACTGAGCATTTCTTGTATGGTCTTACTTTTACATCAAAATACTAATGACAGAGTTATAATAATTATAGTATTTCTAATCTAAGACAAGACAGATTAGTTTTAAACTTTGAAAAAACTCACATCGAATACAAAATGCTTTTAAAATTTGTAAATACAAAATCTAACATGAAAATTGTGATGTATTGAAACTAAATTATTAGTCCAGGAGACGTCTTTAGAACTCCTTTTTTTAGTGTGACCCTTGAGGCTGTTTTGTTGCACTTAATTGTTTGAAATCAGGTTCAAATGTAGACAAATAAAGCCTTAGATCTGGGCTTGTCAGTGCAATAACCCCACCAAGTTACTCAGAAAAACAACATCCGCCATTGGCTTTATTTTCGGCGTACCCCCAAGGGGTACGCGTACCCCGGGTTGGGAACCGCTGCTCTACAAGGTAGGGTGTGCGCCATGTCAGCTAAAATTCTTGGGGAGACAGTGCTCTCGTTGACAAAATTAGCTTTTTTAAGATTGCGGCCTTATATACATTTTACGGCAAAAGTGTATATTCAAAAATGTAGAACATTAAAAAACTTACAATGTTAATGCCAAATGTTTTTTTGTACAACGCTTAGTTTAGTGGCAAATAGTGATTTTCTGTTTTTTTTCCATGAAAATCTGTAAAATAGTCTACTGTACTCGGTTCACCGTAAGAAAGATATTTCAAGTAATCAAATATGACTTCACTGAGCATGAGCATTATTTAAATATGTGTACGGACACGCTGATTAAAATGTGACAAAAATACTTTCAAAAGTATTTTTATAAATTAAACTGTTAGGCATACATTATAATATATCATAACTGATGTTTTAAGTATTGATCAATAAATGTATAAAAACGTTAGGCCTACACTTATTTTCATTCTTTTTCATAAATAAATGTGGTTACAAATTATACGTATTACCTCTGATCTGTATTATGAAACGAGAACTTTAAAAGTAAACATTTTTATTTTGATGATTAGTCATCTAATATTAGTTTAGTCACTTGTTATTTCACAATTGAATTTGACGATGAACTTATCAAAACCCATAAATCTCTCTCCACATTTTTATCGTTTAATTTTGCATAATGGTTAATGCAAGTTATAAAAATAGCCTACACACGACAGCCGATAACCTACTCATAATAAGGTTATTGGTTACTATAGGCAGTTTTACTGGCTAATTTGTTTATAAAAATAAGTCCTAAAGGTTATTGGTTGTTATTTGCAGTTTTAAATGAAAGGTTAGTGTACGCATTTTAATATTTTCGTACAGCTTGTAATGACGACACAGTATCTTAAATATTTAGATGTTAGTCGGTTTGCAATTTCGTCAATATACAAATATTCAAACACACATCTTTGATCAATTGGTAAAATTAGTTGAAATAGGGGAATTTTAACATTTTATTGATCATTTAAAGTGTAAATGAATTCAAATAAAACGGCAAATTGAAACATACGAACAAGTGAGGTTATGTCGGTGCTTGATAGAAAAGGGCTTATAACTAATTTCATGGTGATTTGCGGGGAAAAATAATTTCATATTCGGATTCAGTGCCCAAAAATTATCGATTTAAAAAAAGTTGTTGTGATTCGGTAACTGCTGTTTCTTTACTCAAGTTATCTTTATAACGGTGAACCGAGTACAGTAAGAAATAATTAAAACAATACGAAATAAAATTTAAATTTTAAAAATGCCTGGACAAAAAACCTTTAAAAAGTAAAAAACTAATATTTATTGGCTCTTTAGATCTGATGTCGTCGCGTCGGGTTACCGCTAATTAAAACAACTAAGTTCTATTCTGTTACTTAGCGGTCCCCTACGTAACGACATCAAAACTAAAGGGCAAATACAAATTATTTTCTTACTTTTTAAAGGAGTTTTGTCAGAAGATTAAATCTAAATTTAATTTTTATTGCAAATGCTCATATAAAATTTTTAAAGATTTTCTTTTATCTTATTATCTTCGCAACAAATGTTTTTCAAGTATTGTTTTACAAATTTTTGTTTTTTTACAGATTTATTTTTACAGATTTACTTAATGTAACACATGTATCTGTAGAGGGTTTCGTAGTGAGTCCGATCTGCCCGATGAATGTAAGTACTTACAAAATACAATTGTCAGCTGTCCTGCCTTATTAGCCTAAATTTTAAAAACTGTTTATTATTAAGCTTACCTTGCTTGGCTACATTTTAAAAATTACATTCAATGACACGTCAGTTAGTAGGATTATTTAAATCTTAAGTAATAGTCTAATGGTAGTACTATTTCAAGAGTTGAATAAAAAAAATGTAGTATAATACTTTCATCACTTCCGCAGTGCCACTGGTTTATTGTCAGCTAGAATTAGATGGGTTACGTAAGTTGGGGGTACAAAGTTCAACAATGGATAGAAAACCCATTGAATTATATATATTAACATCAAAAATTTACTCTTTTCCATAATTAGGAATTTATTAACCATACCGTTTTTAAAATAAATTCATCGATTTAAAAATGTATCAAGAATCTCTTTTTTTTATTTGAGGCGGCGAGAAAAACTCACGTTCACTCCCTCACGGTGGGGAAAGTAGTGTTGGAATCAATTAAGGCGTCCTCGTCCAGCCCCAAAAAGGCCGCAACCGCCTTATCAACCAAAAACCCGCCGCCTGGCCACTTGATCCGACATCAGCAATCTCTTGGTTATTCTTATTGCTGTTTGAATCATCTGCTAGAAATCATAAGATATTTAAAAATTCATGCCGGCCTACCGTAAAACGAATTCAAACGTGCACAGCAGGCTTTATTTTACTAAGACAAAACGAAAATATTTTTTGATCTTAATTTTTATTGATATGTCCTATTGAATACCAATAACATCTGCAATACAGAATTTAATTGACAGTCTACATTGTTTTAATACTTTGGGTTGTTGGTCAATGGGAAGTAAGTTTCGTTAAGTGATTAATACTAACCAAGTCGAGGTAAATAATCTTTGATGTAGAATATAAATATATAACAGCATGACACTATTCAGCTGCAAGTGTTACGTTACGTTAGTTTAATGGTTTTGGTCTTTAAAAAATTGACCTTTGCTTGTATTTTCCTGGATTACCCTTATTGGCAGTAAATACGTTCAAAGAAGCGAAAATAGCCACGTAGACCTAATTACATTTTTCGCCATAAACACGTTTCCAACAATTTTTTGAAACAAACATATCATTTTTCACCAGAATGTTTTAGCACGAATGACAAAAAAACTAACTATTAATGAAAAGGAACTGAAAAATTAAATGTTTACCAATTTAATAATAGCGTACTAATAAAGAAACAAAATACGGTAATTCTTCAATTGACAGTAGTTCCTAACAAAGAAAAAAACTCCATTTCTGAAAGTTTTATGTCTCTTTTATTTGTATCTCCATATTACATCTCATTTTTGTTTTAAGACCACACTGGATCACTTTAAGTTAGTTTAACATTTATTTAGTCTTACGTTGTTTTCTCTTCTCCCAGTAGGCCCTCATTCTAAGCGATCGGGCTAGTCTCACGTCATCTGATACGACACTCGTTTTATATTGTTTAGTTGGAGGAGGTGCAAATTTAAAGCTTTTAATGATGTTTAATTTTTCGAATTTATTTTGGAGGTCTTCAATTTTTAATCCCATCTCCTCCTCTCATTTATTATTATATTAATTACATCTCATTTATTTTATTTATAATTTAGTAAGCCTACTTTACTTTGTTATTTGTTTCAGATGGTCTCTGGGGGTTTCATGCCCTTTACTTATACTCAAAAACAAAAAATTACAAAAGCCGATTCACATGAAAACCATCATGGGGTTATTAAAGCTGCAATGTTCGCTCTATGGGCAATGCCCGAAGTAGAAGCAGATTTTTATAAAACAATTAAAACTATTGAAGAAGCCGCAGCTATGGTAAATATATTCGTATACCAATTTGATAGTCTTCAGCAGAGCTAATACACAATTCATTGAAACAATAGTCCGTTTGTGTAGTAATTAGCAAAATTGGGTTCTACGCCAGGTTCAATTTCTAGTCAATCCTGGCATTTCTAACCACTCATTTTAATGTATTACCTTTGACCGTTTTATAGAAAAAAAATAATTTCGAAGAAAATACCTGAAGATACCAGTTAACCAATTAACGTCCAATAATATGTTAAAAATATTAACTTTTGTAAATAGTCTGAATATAGAGAAGTTGTTGTACAGTCACTGTTTTAACTTTTAATTTTATTGTTTTTTAAACGCATCGTGCTAAAGTCGGTAGGGGAAAGTAGCCGCCGCTATTCAGCTGTTCAACAGCTGATTTTCAGGGACGAAGGTTCTTAGTTAAAATTTTACTTAAGTTGGCTTTTATACTGATTTGAATACTAGACAGTAGTTACCGGTGCACATTGATGGTTAGGGTTCAATTAACCATTTCTTTCAGGAATGTTCAGCCTGAGTCTCTGGAAGACTACATCTCATTTACACGTCATATATATCATCCTTATCTCATTAGTTCATGGGGTTGCTTATTGTTCTAAATTGAACAGATTGCTACGTACATTAGGAATAAAAAAAATATTTATTTTTTAAAAATTGATTTTAGGTCGCATTGACTGTTATGTCATTAGCGACCATGTTACATAAATACATACAAAGTTACAAAGAAAACAAACATTAGGCTACATAGATATATACAACAAGATCATGAAAACTTAGATTCATGAAAATTTAGACACCATAAAATGAAAAATTAAATAAAAAATAGAATGATACAATGAAAACGATGATAGGTGTTACTTTTTAATAATTGTATTAGATCTGAATTTTGGTGAAAGTTTAAAAAATTGATTGTGCCCTAACCGTTTCTTTCTCTAACAAATTTATTCTTAAATTATTGTTACTTTTAAAATAGTGTTCGTGTGGAATTTGTATTTTGGCAGTCTGTGATGATGTATGTGATTGTGATTGGCGTGTTTCAATGTGTAAAAATGTGTTGTGGTTGGCTTTCTTCATTGAATGTTTCGTAAAGTGTAGTGTCCAATATGTAACCGCGTAATTAGGACTTGATGCCTCAATGTGTTTTTATGGGGTTTTAAATACGTTTTTCTTATGCTGTGAAGTTTTGATGGAAATTATTGAGACCAGATTTAGTTCTAGTGTTGTTCTGGTGATGTAGATGGCTCCTGATACTTGTATTTGTTGATAAATGATTTTTTATTAGTGGACTTTATTACGATCTTCTTTTGCGCTATGCTTCTTTGTGCTTCTTTTGCGGCTATGTGACTGCCTCATTTCCGTGTGTATCACAAGGCGATGGAATCCAATTAATATGTACTTCATTTCTGTTATTAATTTTTTCAATTAGGTTGGATTTGTGTTTCACAATTCCTTTTCAATCGCTTAAGCCGCAAGCCTCTGACCACACTCATCGATGTGGTAAATGTAAAATTTTCGCCTGTTCTCATTGCTAGGAGTTTTAAACTATGACAGATAGCATATGTTTCCAAAAGAAGACAGAAAAAATAAAAAAAAAATGAATGAATTTTAGTAGTACTTAGGGAAGACAACTGCGCAGCCAGTACCTTTTGGTGATCGAGAGCCATCAATGTATGTGTATGTTGTTCGTATTTTGATAATAATTCATCAAATAGTTGATTGTATATCTTAGAGTTTGATGAGTTCTTTTTAGATGATGAGACATGAATAAATCTAGTATAAAAGGTTTCGACAGCCAAGGTGGTTCGATAATAGGTTAGCGAATAACAACATGTGTAAATTTCCATGAGGAGGTCTGTAGATAATTTTGCAGCCGTAATATTTCAAACATGTAATATTTCAACTGTATAAATTCACGCCATATCATATGCTTTGTCAATATTTAAGGCTACAGCTATTATTATTTATTTATTTAGTTTTTTTGGTTTTACGTCTGATTGTTTTTCAATTCATGCTAATGCAGACGGTGGATAAAGATGACAATGAAAATCAGTGATGAAAAAATGTCAGACCTGACCGGAAATCGAATCCGGGACCCCGGCGTTGAAGCCAGTTGCGCTAACCACTACGCCAACGGGCCGGCCCTGCAGCCATTAAATGTTTTAGCATGTAACACATGCACCACAGACGTTGGCTTCAATGTTTAATAAAATGATCTTGAGTTGATACTTTAGAAATCCACTTTGAAAAGGCGAGAAGATGTTAATACTATTCAGACACCTTGTTATTAGTTTATTTATGATTTTTCTAGTAATTTTTTTATAGTAGATGTTGGTGCAATTAGCCTGTAACTTCCAACATCATTAGGATCTTTATTGTGCTCTAATACTGGAATAAGAATATGGCTTTCTTCCACAAGTCTAGAATTTTCTTGAAAAGAAAAATTCATTAAAAATTTATTAGTTAAATAATCAATAGCTTTTGAAGGGGTATTTTTGTTAAGAATACTATATTCTGTACACCATCATGGCCAGGGCTTGATTATTTTAAAGTTTTTAAACAGCTTGACATTACAACAGAATTTATCACTGAATCCAATAAAAATCTTAAAAATCTTAAAAATCTGAATCTTAAAAATCCAATAGGAGAATTTTTGAAATAGATAATTTTATTTTGCTCATAATCAAATCCGTGTTTAATAAATCCAAAACGAGACTATGTACGTAGTGATTTAAGCGCTAGATTGCGCTGGACGTAATGTTGGAAAGGTTTGAAAATTTTTAAATAGATAATAAACAAATCGATTATTTTCCTCAACTGGTGTTATCATTACCTAATAATTGCTCAAGGCCCACGCCTTGATGCGACTTCTATCGAGTGATGATGCCTACAGAAGCCTTGATTTATGCATAATGAGACGAGGTGATATACAGATGGAAAAATGCTAGACCTGACCGGGAATCAAAACCGGCACCCCTGGCATAGAAGCCAGTTGCACTGACCACCATACCAACGGACCGGTTCAAAAACGTTATAATCTAAGAAATAAAATTATCATATACAGTACTAATAATTATAAAAATCAAACATTGAATATTTGACATTTAAGAAGCAGCTTCGAATTGGCGAGGAAATGGGACCGATGAAGGTGACCAGTTGTATGGTCTGTTCATAATGCAGTGCATAAATTGAATACAGGCAATAGCAAATAAATTAATAAAGTAAAAATTAGGCAATAGTAAACCACCTCCCTCGTCGTTTTACTTAGTAAAATTTCTAGAAGTTCAAACCGACCATTTGGCTGTTGACCTAAATAACAGCAACACTGTTAAAATTATTTGAGAGTTTACAAAAGAATATATTAAAAAAATAATACTTTCTTAATAATTATTAAACTTCCAAAGACTTAAAAATTTGAAATTTGAATGAACTTCCAGTTAATACATTATAATATTATATATGCACACATACATATAGGTCTATATATATAATTATTATATGAATAATTAATTAATATAAATAATATAATTTTGTGACACTCCAAAAGGTTACAAATATCTCTGTTACAATAATGATACAGAATAAATAAACGTTCAACAATAGACAGTAATTCACAGTAAAGTTGATTTCCTAACGCACTGTTATGCACTATGCAATGCGCTAACTAAATTACAAACAAAACGAAACTAACTCAAAACGCGCGTGTTCTCTCATAATATAGATGGGCTATGGAGATTTTGAGAAACACAGAGATTTTTGATACAATAATAAAAAAACAAAATCCTTCGACGGCTTCTGGATAAATCTTAACAAATGTAAACAAATTAAGATTGAATAGAAAGTGTTACAAAAAGGTCAATTATCTATATAGGTAGGCTACCCGCCTCTTTCACAATACCTGTACAACAATAGGAAGGCCTACCTGTACTATAAAAACCGTATGTAGTACACATACTTTCTTGGGAACCCTATTTATCACTCATTATTATTGACGTTAACATTTTAAAAATCTCGATTCTCCTCGAAATTCTTGAAAACACATTCCCTTTAGATATTGTCACAATATTATATATATATATATATATATATATATATATATATATATATATATGTGACTTTTCCAAGAAAATGAAAGAATACTGGGCGAAGAGGAAAGCACAGAAGAAAAACTAAGAAATCGCGGTCCTTTGTAGGCCATAACGTAAATAATAATAATAATATATATAATATATATATATATATATAATTATTATATTATATTACATTATACCTAATGTAATACTTACAAAACTTATAATTAATCAGTAATGTTTTTCTATATATAAACAGACTGGCTTTGGCGAGACGGTATATGCTATAAGAATGTCTTTGAAGAAATACATTTGCAAATCAGCTAGTCAAACCCCTACCTCGCAATGTGATGAGGAGAAAGTAAGTAAATGTTTTTAATCGTATGTTTTACTATGTGGTCTATAATCCCACTAAATAGAATTAAAACTGCACAAACAAAATTCTCTCTGTATTTTATTATTTAGTAAAAATAATACGCTGTTTTAGTTGCGTTTCAAATAATGGTCAATTAAGAACTTCTTCTAGTTACTAAAACATATTTTTTATCTTGTATGAATTTCTACTTGATTGCTCTTGGGTTTTTAAAATCTTTTGAACGACAACCATTAGGATTATTCTCAAATAGGTGAATGCGCAGATAGAGATAAACTACAAAGGTAGAGAAGACGAATTCTAATTCACTTGATTAGTTTTCCTGCAGAGATTTTTGAATAGGTGAGTTCATACTTTTATACAATTCTTAATATTTCTATTCTGTATAAATCGAACTATTTAGTTTGGTTCTTTCAAATTCCTGAAACAATACTACTTAGAAACACAGAACAACAGTTCCACTACGTAAACCAATCTTTTTAAACAATTACTACAGTATTCATTTCGAAATTTAAATTATTTAATTTTTATAGACATAGACTATATACGCGTACTACTTAATAGTATAACTTTTATGATCACATGGGCCAGTACATGAGTGGACAATCGTAAGTAACCATCATAAATTTAGTTGCAAAGCCAAATAGATCGTTCATACCGCTAATGGAACTGTCACGCGACTTCTACTTTCGCTTTTCTTTACATAATTTTTCTTAATACCGCAACTAAATGGTCTGCACCCTTGCGGATTCTTCTAAACTGAGAAAGCCCTGTTACATGCGTCTTAATTACATAGAAGAAGGCGCATTTTTTGTGTTTCCTACAATATTTAATGAGATAATTTCTATACAGGTAACACATCGCAGTGGTCTGTTACAATATAATTTAGTATAATTACGTCCTTGGTATGTAGTATAATTAATGATGTCCATTATTCATTCAGTCTTATTCTGTCGTAGAGTAAACATCGTAGTTCATTAGTAGTGCGTAGTACAGTGCTATATATTTATCTTCTAACTAGATCACAGTATTATTGTAGTGTCAGCTTAAACCTACTAACAGTTTTTAATTTTTTCCTGTTTATTTACTGTGTTTAAATTTTAAAAAGAAATGTTAAAATATGAGACCACCTGAAAAACCATTTAATCACAATTATTGCAGAATTCGAGAAAACTGAATCTCTATCACTTGTTAAACCTAACTCTGGAAACATGAAAAATAATGTCAGTAATGTGTGCAGTAAATACGTTAATGATGTGTCTACTTCGTGGGTTGCAGTCATCGTTTATTGTCAAAAAGCCAGAAATTCAACAAAAGAAAAACTTTCCCCAGGTGATGTTGACATTTTTCCGAACTAAGTGCTACATTTAGTGGAGTCATTGTGTGCATTGAGACTCGGAAACTCTTAATCCACTTACTCCGTGTGCGAAAAATTTTAATATTATTGAATCTCTTCAATCAGTTTCCGATTCTGTGGTGAATTTACAACGTTTCTAAAAAAAATAGCTGACGTACGTATAAGTAATAAAATTGCCCAAAATCAGTAAAGCAAATGAAAAAATGAATAATAGAAAACTACAAGCAAAGGATGAAGTTATAATTATCAAACCAAAAGAAATTAGTGGAGATAAAAAAAGCCAGCAAAAACACCAAAGACACTCTTCTTCAATGGAGGAGGATTACTATTAGTTTTAGACTCTCAAGTAGATAAAAAGAAAATACTGGGGTCTGATCTAGTAAAATCTCTATAAAGTAAGTAAACCTCAAAAAATAAGAAACTAAAAATAATAATTTATGATAGTTCTATTTATCGTAGGGATAACGAAATTACAGAAAATGTGTTCAATAAAAAGTCCGTTAACATGAAGCTAACAGAATTTTCTCAACCATTTAAGCCATTATTTAAGATTGGGTAAAGAATTTAAGATTAGCACTCACTGGGTACGCGAGTGCAAACCTAATACACGGAAAACAAATAAACAGCGAGAGGATTTAAATCGAATGGACATCGCGTAGAGTCAATGACAATGTACTGTCTTCAAGATGATGTAATTGTAAGTCATATTACAAATCATTGCGAAACAGACGCTGAGATTTGTGGTCATTGTGCTACCAAACGATATATTAAAGTGTCGACCCTGGAAAAATCCAATAATTAACAATGCTTTTTCAGGAAAGATCGGCCTGAGTCTGTACAAGACTATTACTCATTTACACGTCACACAACATTCTCATCTCATTGGGTTATGGTTTGGCTTATTGTTTTTGAATTGGACAGATTGCCGTAGTCGCTAATAACCAAGCAGTTGATGCGGCTTTATATCAAGTAAATAAATAATCAGCTGATAGTAGTCTAGTGGCAATATTTAAAGACTTACAGCCTTATTAATAACAACTGGTTGTTAACTATTAGTGTAAATTAAAATAGTTTCATTGACTGAAGGAAAGGAACGTAGTTGGTAACGTGTTACCACAGTAGTTGATGCGACGTTAAATAAACAAATGAAAAAAAATCTGGTGTGGAACACTCACACAACTTTCTCTTGCCAACGCAAATAATTAACAATAAACCTAACATTAGTAATAAAACATTAGAAATAAACAAAAAACTAACTTCAGTAAACATAACCTAATTTTAATAATATAATATGAAAGATCCAAAATGAAAATCAACCTCAGTTCGGCTTTAAAATACGGAAAATCGCTCTTTCACGCTAAACTAGGCACTGTACAAAAAATCCTTTAAATAAAAGTTGAAGATCTTTTAATTTCCTATAAATTTGATTATACAATTTTGTCGTAAATTGCATACTTAGGCCGAAATCTAAATAAATAAATTTTTCACACGTTTTCGTGAGAAAAAAAACAGAAAATTGCTAATTACCGCTAAACTAAGCGTTATACAAAAAAATGTTTCAAATAAAATTTTTAGGATTTTAAATTCTCTACAACTTTAATTGTATACATTTTTGCGGTAAAATGCATAATAAAGCCGCAATCTTAAAAAAACAATTTTTTACGTGAAAACAGCCTCACCAAGAATTCCAGCAAACATGGCGCCTACCCTATCTTGTAGAGCATATACAATTAAATAAATGAGGCGATTTTAAAAAAAAATCGTAGGACCAATTTTTGAGAGAATCGCAAAAAAGTGAAAAATTACACGAATAAAACAACTACTTCCGGTTGACCGATTTTGATGGAAATGTTCGTGTCGGGTCCGGTAGTGGTATATAACCTAAGTTTCAAGTTTCAAGTTCGTACAGTGTTTCGTTCTTGAGATATTTTGTACACACACACACACACACACACGCGCGCGCGCGCACGCGCGCGCACACACACACACACACAGAAAGACCAATCGCTAAAAACATGTTTTTTGGGTTCAGGGGTCTGAAAACGTGTAGATCCGGTGAAAACTCGATTTCAAAAAATCGACATGAAAACAATACTTTCCTTCCTATGTGTATATTCATACAGGTAAGAGAAAGTCAAAATTAAATAAAATAAACGTGCGGAACCGCGTATTGACATAACCTCAATATTGTTGTACTAACTTTAAAAGATACGAACAGACATAATTTTACAAACTCTTACTGAAAATAAAAGAAAAAAGGCAGTTACATTAACACAAAAATATAACGTAAAACAAAAAAATAATAAAAGATATTCTAAGAGTAAACAATAAAACAATCATACCTAATTCTAAATAAACAAAAAAAATTCTAATTCTAATTAAAAAACGACTACAAACTAGTTCTACAACTAGGAAAAATAGGACCTCCAAGGCAATGTCTGTTTGGAGGTTCCATCAATAATATGTAAAAATTATCAGTAAAAATTAGCCTGCGGCTGACAAATAAAAAATATATATAAAACCATACAAATAATACAAGAAAATATATAAAAAATACAAATAATACAAATAATACAAAAATTATATACAAAATACAAATAATACAAGAAAATATATCAAAATCCTAAACATAATATAAAAAAATATATAAAAATACAAATAATACAAAGCAATATATAAAAAATACAAATACAAAAAATATAATTCTAATTGGCACAAGCAGGTTCGATGTTTATCTACTCCACTCTTCGCCACTCGCCATGCAACGATGGTCCAGCCACAAAAGTGTACAATCGCTACTGTAATGTACATCTTGCGCACGGTCACTACGCTTTGTTCTCACTTATTATTAAGACTAATCTGTCAGACATAATGATGTGACTAATTTGTTTTCATATGTGATTTCCTGTTCATTGTATATTCAGAACAATTTGTTTAGTTAGTTGCGTGCGTCTGTAGAGTATAGTTTAGTGAGTTTTTGCCGTTTAGTTCTTGTAATTTATAATTTAAATTTTTTTGGGACAAATTAAATACATATTTTTTTTTAAATGAAATAATTATTTGTATGTTTGTACATTGAGATAAGGTTGTAGGCATTTGTGTACATTAAAATTTGTAGACCTTGTTGAAAGAATAGGTTATGGATATACTTTACGCGGAACTGTGTGTACACGTATAGCAAGAGTTGTGTCAGTTCGAATTGTCTGCAGTATACAAAAATAATACATATAAATAAACAAAAATATCAAATAAATAAATGTAGTGCTAATTTTACATAAGTGAAATTTGTATCTATCCAGTTTGAATCAGAAAAATCAAATATTTATCATTCTCTTGTTACCGTCCCCCGCTCGCGGGCATAAAACACATGCACGCCAGCGTTCGGTTGGTCGGCCGGAACAAAACAGAAAATTAATGAAAATATTTGAAAGCTGAAAAAGATTAAAAAACTAAATGGTTGTTGTTGCATAAATAAACTAACAAAGATACAATGCATAAATATGAACAATTTAATTTTCAAAAGTATTAGTTAAAAAAAAATATTCAAAACAGATTTACGGTAGAAGCGTTTTTAAAATTTGGCGTGAGTAAATAACTTGGTATACACCAAAATTTACGTACATGTATATATAAGATAGTCTAATTAAACTCAAGAAAAACTGAAATAAAATTTTCAGTAAAAAAGTCATAGATGGTTAATAATTAAAGTTTACCAAAAAACAATGGCTGCCATTATTTCCCCCTTTTTTACAAAATAAATTTATGTTAAATTGAATTTTAAATTTTTATTTTCCAGTAGTAGCAGATAAACTAATTAAAATTAGAAGTTTGGCTGAATTTAATTTTTTTTAAACAAAATAAACATCAATAATATGTAATTAACAAATGAATGCATTTAAAGTTTTTAGGAATATTTTTCAATCGAATTTTTATTAATATATATGTATAAATATATAAAGGTTCGACACCAATGAAGACAAATTAATTTTAAAAGTAAATGTTACATTTTCAAAACACGATTAAACCCATACGCAGTTAACAAATAACTTGCAGATTCCTGATTATCAGTGTAGATTTATATTAAACTGTCGCCACTTGACGAATATGGTATTGCGTTGCATAAGAAGAAATTCCCAAGAAAAATAAATAAAAATTTTATCCCAGGATAGTAGTAATAAACCTTCTGTCAGGCTCCAGGAATAAGTGGTTGCAAAATCATACACGACTATCAACGGTGTCCATGTCAATGAATTAGGAGGCAAAGGTGACTCCTAGAAGCGGACATTTTCGGGACTCAAACCAAGGGAATTTCCAACGATACATCTTTTGTGGACTGAATCAATCCTCAACTCCAGTGATTTACGAACAGCATAACTCCAGGAAATCAAAAATATTTCATCTTCGTGACTCGAAATAGTACATCTCCGGGACTCAAACCCTGGATTAACAAAATCCATCTACCATTAAAATCTTACCAAAAGGCAGAAGTTACAACATCACCAAGCCACATCAAATAATACAGAATATTAAAATTATAAAAGTTTTACAGAATAATCAGAATTTAAATTAAACATTAAACACCAAATTAGTTACATTTTACATAGCGTGATGTAATCATAAATTTCAATAGACGAGCCAGTAGCATGAACGAACCATTATCAATTACGATACTTTAATTAACAAGGTAATACAATAAATCGTAATTTACAATTTTCATACTATACTTAAAAAAATACAAATTGACCAAATTCGTCCCAGTTTTCATTATATAAAAGTAATTAGTTTCAATACAAAATGCAGATCCTTGTTATAAAAACAAAATGTCGATCACAGCTTAACAAACTGGCACGTCATGAAAGCCGTAAAGAATTTTCAGTTTTTGGCTGCCTAAAATAACAACAAACAAAAGAAACACTTACCAGATAATTGGGTATAATAGACGCATCAAACTTTTTCACAAAAAACCGGAAAAGAAATAAAAAGAACTCACAATTACATGATTAATAAAAATGCGACCGGTTCTTACAGTAACTGCAAACGGTGTCTCGTCATAATGCAGGGAAAGCAGCAAATCACCTGACCAAGAGGAGAAGTAACGTAGACAACCGATAGAAATCGCCAGCTTACGGAACAAAAACAGAAAAATACACCAAGCGCCAAAAGACCAAGAATACAAAAGTAACGACAGCTAACATGACGTTACAAGCTCTACAGTATTTATAGTAAATAAGTATTTAATTATAGATATATTTTCTAAATTTGCTGAACTTTTTTATTATTTTTATATCATGTGGAAGAAAGTTGTATATTTTAGGTGCAATAAATTCATAGGACTTTGTTTGAATTCAAAATGTGCATTGTTATTATCATTTTAATAAATGTACATTTCGCTCTTTACGTATAAACAATCAAGTTAATAACACAAACAAATGCAACAAATTTGTAATTGCACTAAAAAAACAAACATCAATCATCAGGTTTACCCACAAATGAACTAATATGAACAAAATAAAAATAATTCGATTTAAAAAAATCTATCAATTGCTAAATAGTTTTATTAAAAATATTATTAAGTAATTTGTCAACTTATTTTTTCATTCAATACACTATATTTAATATCTAAAAAATACTTAAAATTTGATAATAAATGTGCATTTACATGAACAGAAAAATTAATGAAACGGGCATTCAAAATGTGTAACTTTGTTCATGTCAAAACATGACAATATGCATGAGTGAAATGCACATGTGACATAAATTTACTTAATTTTTCTCCTCATGTCTGACGTCACTCATTACAAATGCGCATTTAAAATGATCGTGTGTAGCAACAACACTTTGCACCACTTTGCAACACTTGTGCTTTAACAATCAATAGGTCTACCAGTATATTTTCATATACGAACAAATATCCTTTTCATAATCAATTAAAATTAATCATTGTTTGGATTGGGTGAGCGATTAATTTTACTTTTGTCAAAACGTACTGTAACAGGAGTAAACATTCTACAGGAGACAAACGTATTACACTATCCGGCAACGCTGTATGACCTAAACGCGAAAGCAAGCTGAGAGGAAATGCACTTGATTAGCAGATAATGTAATGGGTAGTAGTTCACTAACAGGAGACAAACGTATTACATTATCCGGCAACGCTGTACGACCTATACGCGAAAGCAAGCTGAGAGGAAAATGCACTTGATTAGCAGATAATGTAATGGGTAGTAGTTCACTAACTGGCAGCTTGGAGCGCTTTCAAACGGTTAAGAAATTTGTGCGTGTAAATGTTTATTATATCTTCCTATCTTTACAAAAATTTTTAGAAAACTTAACAGGTTTAAGGGATTTACCTTAATTTTTTAAAGCTTAAACTTAATGCTCATACAATAAAATGGTGTTGGTAAATAGAGCATATTTTAAGCTTTAGAATCCCTGTCAAACTTCAATTATGACATGCATAACAACCGAGTACGTTGTAATCCTCTAAACCCTTACACTGAGCGGCACGGCAGAGATAGGGCGCACTCTTAAGGGGGTAGTAAACTCAAAAAGATGATTTTTTTATATTTCGATTATTTTTTGCTTTTATTTGAAGTTTTAAAATGTTCTGAATCACAACATTTGTTTACTTTGTTTGTACGTTGACAAAAAGTTATAAAAACATCTGTTTAAAATAAAGCTCACTAGCAAGGCGAGTGAAATTATTCCTTCAAATTTAAGTTTTCCAGAAATGTGGTTTTTGCATGATTGTACATTCTTGGGAATTAAATATTTTGGTTTGTATCGGAGATATTTGGATGATGGTTTTTTTCAAATGTTCATAATTTCTTGCTCTATTATCTTTGGAATGATTATTACAAAAAACTTAATAGGGATTTAGTTAAAAAATAATTTGTGAGTCAATAAAATAAATGTTTTTGGAAATATGGTTTTCTTCAAAACATTTCTTGTAAGAAAAAATACATACAAACGCATACCACAGATAATAGACAGTTATTTTCTCTGTATCTTGTAGCATAAGAATCATGTTGATATCTTTCTTGGTTCCTGAGATATTTGATTCCCCGTAAAAGCCCGCTTTTCCACCTCAGCCATATATTAGGGGCTGTAATTAATTTTTTGGCTTGGTTCAAATGGTAGATCTTCTTCTTCTTAAAGTTCCATCTCCTATCGGAGGTTGGATATCATAATGGCTATGGTCACTTTGCTGGCTGCCGCTCTGAATAGTTGCAATGAACTACAGTTGAACCATTCTCTAAGATTCCGCAGCCAGGAGATGCGTCTTCTTCCTACGCCTCTTCTTCCTCGGATCCTTCCCTGCATAATATATCCTTCTCAGCAACTCATATTTTTCTCCTCTGGTTATGTGACCCAAATATTCTAGTTTTCCTGTGATGAACCAATGAAGTGGTCAAAGGCATAAGGATACGGAAGGGAACGGAAAACCACCGTATTAAAGGTCTCAAATGACATTCCTAGAAAATCAAAATGGTAGATCATTACTAGTAAATTACTCTTTCATTTAAAATAAAAAATGATAAAATATAACCAGAAGTTTTTATTTTCATTTTCTGGGTTGACTACCCCCTTAAATATTTACAGATGTGGTTTACATGACTATCTGTCACCCAGCGACAATCGACAAAAAAGTTAAGGCCATTTCACACTTGAATGTGAATGCCACTACCAATATTTTAGTTGCATGATATTAATTTCATTGTCCATTGAAATGTGTAGATGCCCTTAGATGTTGGCCTAATGTGGGTTATTAAACACGTTTCACATATGAACGACAAAAGAAATGTAAAATAATGATATAGCTGTGCTAACCAACAAACATAGGCTAAAAAACGTTTATACATAACTAGGATAATTTTATTACAATAAAAATTATTATTACGAGGTGTTTAAAAGTAAAGAATAAATTGTAGAAAAATAAAAAATCCGTAAATTTACATACTGAAAAATATTAAAATGAGATTTGAAAGATATTACGGCTACAAGGCGTAGTAATCTTACTGTTATGATGCTTGAAAAGAATGAATCGTCGAGTGAAATTACTATGCGTTGAAGAAAACGAGCCATTTCGAGCTACCGTGTAGTAAATGAAGAACACCTCAGTTCTTTTAATTTCATTCTTCATTCTATTCAGAATTAGAATAAATAGTAGAGCTATTATTGCTAACTACGAAAAGATTTTCATTTTGTAGAAAAACAGTCGTTTTTTAGTAAACAAATTTAATCTGGTTTTGTTATTACTGAAAATCATATTATTTTAATATCTTCTTTTCACTTCATACTTTCTAAATTACATCAATAGTCTTGAAATAAAGTTTTTTACGTGTTGAGTTAAAATAATGAGTTAAAAGCATTTTAACTGAATTATTTTTTATTAAACCTAAAAAAAGTGTTACTCTCGATCCCTTTTGTATTTTACCTTGGGTGTCTCTGCAATTATGAAAGATACAGTTCGGGTACCTGTTTTATTGGATTTTTCTGGTTATAAATCACGAGAAGCTTCTAAGTTTACCTATGGTTAAAGCCTTAAAAATGTCAGTATGGCCTCATATTACCGGGGTAACTGAATTCCAGGCGAAATTTTCCATCAACTGTAAGTCACTAACAAAGTGTTTTTGGACCTTCTTTTACATGAATTTTTTGTCTTAGATTTTGCTTTACAATCACTTCCTAGAGTGTGCTTCAGGTTTAAGGACGCTGTGTAATACTTTGGTTGCACCGTAGACTGTTTTTATTGGTTTTCTTTTAATATTATACTTCATATAAATTGTATTTTGTGTTTTTGTAATGTAATATACTCCTTGAAGTACGACCTATGCTCTTTTGGCGCAGTATTATTTTTAGAATAAATAAAACAAAACATTATTTATGTTTTAGGAAAAAGGTTACAACTGCTGTGTCCTCGTGGCTGACAGATCTCCAGATATTTTTCCACGGCGCCTCTTGGAGTACGAATGTGTAGACTTCTCAGCGTTAGCCACACCGCATCATGATACGGATAGAAGCTTAAAGAGGAAGGACACAAAACATCAACGTCTGACATACTTAAAAGAACGTGTCAGAAATTTCACGCGTAAATTTCATAATAAACATTCAAAAATAATGTTTTCTCTACCTCACATGTAAAAAATACACACGATAAATTATAATATACTATATTAAAAAATATCATATTAAAATAATAATAATAATAATAAACTTTTGAATTAGTTTAATTAATCAATGAATTCAATTATTTCGATTAATATTTATATTATTTCGTTAATATTTGAATTATTTTATTCATATTTATTTATAAATAAACAATATTAATTATTTCAATAAATATAATGTTATAATATAATATAATATTAATTATTTTTTTTATCATAATAATTCTATAAAAATACAGAGCCTATACAATAAAATATATGATAATGTACTGCCTTCTGTTACTGAAGAATTAAATTTGTAAAACCGCACGGCCTTATAAATGTTAAATTATTTTGTCACCCAGTTACAATTATACACTTATAGGCACAAGTGTGCATGAAAATAACAATAATTCTCTGACCACACAAAAGTGTTGACCAGAGAAGTTTAATCATAATAAAGAAAGTAAATACAAAGGTATTAACGTTAAAAAATTTAGATTAAACAAACAAATACAATAAAACGAGACACCACCATACTAAACTGGTCAGGGTACCTAATGCAGTCAGCAAAAACCTTTAACTTTTTTATTTCTAATTACAATATGCATAGATACTTAATGTTGATGTACGAACAAAAACAAACTACCTGCTAAAACAAAAGAAGAAAAATAACCAACCTATAAAGTATTTGAGCTGCATGAGAAATGATTGCTATTAAAAAAAATACAGATGAACAGTTAACACATAGCCCGGCCCCACATAGGATGAGACAACGCTGTCCCAGGCAAATTGTCCGGAGACAAAACTGTTAACGCCATTTGCATCTGGATCAAATACTTATTGTCTCTCGGTCATTTAGGCTTGTATCCTGCGCCCTGACTAGCGTGATTCTTCTTAATGTTTACATTGTTTTTGGTTCGAATTTTCTGTATTGGACGTTTGTAATTTTGTTAGTTTCCGCGTGCTTGACTTGTTTGAATTCTACTGGAGAGGTGCTGGTATCTAGCGGCGTTTGGGTTAAGTATTACATTCTCGTCTCGGTCACTCTTGGCTGCGTAGTTGACTACTGTTAGTTCTGTTGAAAAGTGGATTTGGTTTTTTTCAGTTATAATGTAGTGAAAATTTACTATTTTTCTTTCTTTTTGATAAAAGCAATGGCTTTCTGCTCTTCGTTAACCCTTTTAGGTAAGCTGATTTTTAATTTAACCGTGGTCGCTAGACGCTAATTTCACTGCAAAATTCCAAATTTGTTTTATTAACGTGGTTGTGTCGAGGTTAATGGCTTTTTTGGGCCAGCCATTTTTACTTTTATTTTTAAATGTTTGCTGTTTACATTTTAATTGTATTTATGTATTAATTAGCTGGATATTTTCTCTTAATGTAAATTGTAGTAAATTTTGGCAATTATTAGTTTAATGATCTTTACTGCTGAAAAGTTTTTCAATTTTTGGTCCATGCATGTCCTTGCTTAGTTCATGCTTGATTTGTAGTTAATGTATTATAATTCACTGGATTGGAATTGTAAAACCTTGACACTGTACTCTTTTAGTTCTAAAGAAATATTTTTGGGATCTACGTACCTTATTTGGAAAACACATATTTATTAAATTCATTGTTATTCTTTAATGGAAAATTATGTATAAAATAATTTAAAGTCTTGGTTTTGTGTGGAACTCTCTTCCTGTACATTCTGTGGCCTTCTGCCTGTTAAATTTTGTTATCTAGGCCTGTTTTATTTGGCAAACTTAACCTTGTTAAAACTTAAACATGCATCATATTTATACTAACTTTGGTTAATTATGTTTATGTTATCTGGACAGTTTTTATTTTTTCTCTTGGATTTTGTTTGTCCAGGGTTGAAGTTCTAGTTCATGGTTCAAGTCTCAAGTTACCTGTAGATGATATTCCAATTTGATCTTTGCTGTATACTTTTTCTTTAATCACAACTTCCAATTCTAAGCCTGATAATGATAAGTCAAGTATCATTACATACATTATGTTTGTCCATGAAGTTAGGTGACCGGCTATGGGACTTGGATAACAGATGATGTCTGTATGTATTTAAGAAGTTTTTGGCTTAACTGGAATTCTGCTGTAAGTTGTCTTTTTCTTTTTTTAATCTTTTAAATGAAGATTGTCATGTCGGACTTGAAGGAATCTTCACCTACTTGGAGTTATTTTTACTATTCTACAATCAATTTGGTTCTAATTGCAATAGTTTTTTTTTAATTTATGAACATTTATCTGGTATTTACTTTCTTTTTCTTCTTCTTACAAACAAGGATTAGGCTTGCGCCTGTTCCGACTCATAACAGCAAAATTTAACTCAATTTCCTCTTCCTATGTATTTACACAACATTTAAGTTATATATTTTATATATATTTTCCTGTTTTGTTACATTATGTCTTTATATGATTCTTACAACAATCACTCCCATCTCTTGCGTGGTCTCCCCACATCTCTCGTCCCTTCCGGTCTGTACTTTAAAACTTTGAGGGGAACCCTTTCATTTGACATTCTCTCTACGTGGTCTTTCAATTTCGATCTATATTCTTTCACCTTTTCATTCAGATTGTAGATATTCAGTTCTCTTCGTATAACCTCGTTCCTTAGTTGGTCTCTCCGGCTACAACCCTTCGTTCTTCTTCGAAACCTCATTTCCGCAGCCTGTATTTTACTCTCTTGTGGTCTTGTACTGACCCACGATTCGCTCCCATATAATAGTACTGGGGCAGCCATCACTTTATAAAATTTTAGTCTGGTTTCTTTCCGTGTTTTATTTCCTAGGGTTCTACTAATATTACCACAAATTGCCTGGAATTTCCCAACTTTCCTTTCTACATCAAACTCTTGAATGAAACTAAGGTCACAACCTAGATAATTACACCGTGATACTTGCTCTAGTATATCATTATCGATCACAATTTTGGACCTCGTAGGATAGTTACCAGTGAACGCCATTATTTTTGATTTCTTTACGGAAACTCTAAAATTATATTCCTTGCACAATTCGTTCAGCATGTACACTGATCTTTGGAGTTCTTCTTCATTTTCCTGCACAATCCATAAATCATCCGCAAATAGTAAAACATTTAGGTAGTCGTCGTCATCACTTAATCTAATTCCCGGATTAACTCTACCTTTCCAAATTCTAAGAATGTGGTCAATATATATATATTAAATAAAGTGGGTGATAAACTACACCCTTGTCTCACTCCTTGATTAATCTTCATTTCTGTTAGTCTATTTTTACCCGTATTTATCACTATTTGCGTATCATTATATAAACTTTTGATTGTGTTTATTAGATGAATGGGATAACCTTTCCTCCACAGAATATTCCAGAGCCTATTCCTATCTACTCGATCGAACGCTTTTTCGAAGTCAATAAATGCCATATGAGTTTCTAGGTTAAATTCTCTTCTTTTCTCTATTATTCTTTTCACTGAGAAGATGTTATCAGAGCATGAGCGGCCAGATCTAAATCCATTTTGTTCTTCTTGTAGTATTGCTTCAGCTATGTTCTTTAATCAGTTATTAATTATTCTCGAATATATCTTATATCCCACATTTAGTAAGCTTATACCACGGTAATTTTTGCAATCATTCCTCTTTCCTTTTTTAAAAAGAGAAATTACCTCCGCTTTATTCCATGATTCCGGGATTTTGCACTTCCTCCAACAATCATTCAACAGATGTAAAATTCTGAGTTCCAACAATACACCACCACACTTAAACAATTCTCCATTCAGTCCATCGATTCCTGCAGCCTTCCTGTTCTTAATACTTTTTAATAATACTTGTAGCTCCTCCATAGTTATTGGGTCTACTGACATACTGTCCCATTCCCTCATACTTATATTATTCGTAGCATTTTCAGAGCACCACAGGTCTTTGTAATGTTGCTTCCACTGTTGATCAGGAATGAGATTCAATGAAGCGTTATCGTTTTATTCTCTATTTAAGGATTTCATTATCTTGTAAGCACATTGCTGCCTACCATATATATCATTTTCCACAACATTTATGAACCTATCCCATGAATCTTGTTGAGCTGTTCTTACAATCTTTCTTGCAAAGTTCCTTTTCTGGGTGTATTCTATCTTAGCTTCTAGTGTTTTCTTTTGTAAGAAGTTCAGATAAGATTTTTGTTTCTCCCCAATTGCTTCTGCTATCTCCGAGTTCCAAATACGCAACCTTCTTCTGCTTCTTCTCTTTATCCTCTTCCCCAGTGCTTCAGTTGCAGCTTTCTGAATACAAGACCTTTTATTATCCCATTCAATGTCTATACCTTCCTCAGTTGGCATCTCCAAGAGGTGTCTCTGTAATCTTTTCTGGTATAAACTTCTGATACTGTCTTCTTGTAGCAGGTGTACTTTATATACTTCATCTTTTTCTTTTTGGCACTTTTTGATTGCTTTCCATTTCCTCAGTATGACCACTTTGCTTACCAGTAAATAATGATCACTACAGATGTTACACCCTCTGAAGACTCTTACATCCTGCACCAGGCTTTTCATCTTATCATTGACTATTACATAATCTATTACCGATCTTAAACCTCTCGCGCTCCAAGTAAATTTATGTATATCTTTCTTCCTAAAAAATGTATTAGTAATTTTCAGACCATTGAAGGAAACAAATTGCCTCAATTCTTGCCCATTGTGATTCATTACTGTCTCACCAAATGGACCAATTGCTCCTGTAATTGGAATGTTGCCAACTCTAGCATTAAAATCTCCAACGATGGCAACATGGTCTGTCTTGTTAGTCTTATTCAGAACCTTCTGTAAGTCATCGTAAAAATCACCTGTTTCTTCTCTTTTACTTTCATCAGGTGCATAAACTGCTATCACTGTTAGATGACCTCTCTCTATTTTAAACCTTACACTTATCATTCTTTCATTTATATACGTATAATCCGATATATTATCCCTCCATCTATTACTAACCAAAACCGCCACTCCTGCACATGCTCTCCTACTCTGTGGAACTCCTTTATAAACCATCCAATAATCCTCCAAATCTTTTGTTCCCTGTAATGTCTTCTTTGTTTCCGTAATCACTGCTATATCCACTTTCTGTTCCCTTAGAGTTATATTTAATTCATGCTCCTTACTTGATAGTCCCCTAACATTCCACGTAGCCAATTTTAGTGTATCCGCAATCCCAAATTTCTTTCTTTTGACATTTCCATTAGTGTTACCGCAATTTCCTGTCCTAAATCCGAGGCTGTTTATGAGTTCGCCAGTAAATTTATAAACCCCCTGGCCGCGATACGAACGCTGCGCAGGTTAAGCTTGGTAGTAGGGCTGCTACTTTACTGCTTCCAAGCCAGCAGGGCCTTTCATTCGAGTCGCCACTCTAGGTTCTTCCGCCCTCTCTGCCGTTGAGAATTACTTCTTCGTCCGCCATCCAGGTCGTTGACCATGTTCGCCTAGTAACCCTAGGTAGGGGCCCTTACAAGGTGCTGCCATCCGGAGCCAGATGGTCCTTGGTTTTTTAACGAGGTTGTTACTCCTCCTGCTCCTCCTTCCTCACCATTTGCTGGATGAGGCCCCGGGCTTGCAACCGGTGGTGTTACGAAACACCGTTGGCGGAGTTGTATTTACTTTTGAATGACCAATTAAAAGGTGTTATTATGTATATTACGGTTACTCTAATTTTTTGTCATTATTCATAACTATTCATCCGTTTAAATGTTGTTTTGCTGTAAGTTTGCCTTGTTTTTTTTTTAGGCAACTCTTTTGGTAAATTTTTTTAATGTAAATTACATTGTAACTTATTTTGCTATTTCGAATGCTTCCCTTAAATAAACCTGTTTCGGTTGGCCAACCACAAAAGTATTTGGATATTAATTATTATATTTCATTGATTTTTTTTTTTTAATAAAATGGTTGTTATTTTAATATTTATAGTTTTACACTTCTGTAGCCTACATATTTTATTGTTAACGTATAAACGTAATAGGTATTTATATTATAATTGTGGTTATTTGTAAATTCATTGGGTAATTTTATTAATACATTTTTTTATATTCATTCTTTTATTGGATCTGGTAAATTAAACTTTATTGTAAATTTTTTTAATGTGTTTTATTTGATCTTTCATTCATCTTGCAACAACGACACTACTACTTTTCTTTCAGTTTTGTGCACACCCTATGGCCAACCACCGGGCTAGCGTACAAGTAAGGTGCGCGCGCGTGCGGGGCGATTACATTAATTATCCACTGAATCTTGTATTGTTTTGCGACCCCACCTAAATCCGATCCAGCTCCAGCTTCCAGTCTTCTTTCACTACGCCGTTAGCTTTTGTAAAGTATGTATCTTCGCTCGAAGCACTATGTATGCATTTTATTTAAGTTTAATTTTGTGTAGTAAAATTCCTGTGTCGTAATTCTGTGTCCTGCTATCTTAACGTTTCCTTTCCACTCTTCATGCCACTTCACTTAACGCTTTCGTCTTAAGTTATATGTTTAGTCTTGTTTAGTCAAGTGGTATAATAAAGTAGATATAGAAATAAGAATGGTGTATAAAATAAATATTAGTATGTTAAATTTATTAGTTTAAGATTTTTGTGAACGAATGACACTCTCTTGGAAAATAGTTCAGATCAGTTCACACTCACATCTTGACCAGTTCGGTTCACTTCTTACTCTTCAGACATATACACATTTTTACTTGATAATTTTGAAAGTGTCATTTGTCCATTTGACAATTGTATAGGCGAAGCCTAAAATAAATCTTTTTAAAAACCGATCGAATCGATTGTTTTATTTAACTGGCGCCCGAACCGGGACCGTGGAAGATTCTTCAAGATACGTCCATTTGACTCATCTATCTCTGTGATCTACTTCCCGGAGCAGAAGAACCTGAGTTTCAACTCTTCATCTACGGTAACCGACCTTCAAAAGATTTACCTGCACTTCAAGATTCATCAAGAACACACCTCCACTATCCAGCTACACTACCGCTTGGATCAACCCAAAGGAAGACTACACTCCCATCATTCACCTATCACCATCATCATTCAATTAGGTCAGGCGACTTGAATACGAGCGTAACGAAGCCACACCACTCCAACAAGGATCGAACATCTAATTATTGTAAGTTTAATTTAATTTATCTTCAAAATGAACTCGAAACCACTTTCTCATGAACTCTTAAAATTTATTCCACGATATGACGGAACATCTTACAAACTGCCTCATTTCATTAGTACCTGCGAAGAACTCTGCGCTGCATATTGTGCCGATACCATTAAAGAAAAATATGAAAATCATTGGCTGTTATTTAAAGCGGCTATGTGTCGACTAGAAGGACCTGCTGAAGCAGTAGTTTATAATAATAGTTGTTCTAATATTTTAGAAATAATTAGTGTTTTAAGAAACAATGTTTTTGACAATAGGAAAATTCCAGAACTTATTGCAGAATTAGCCATATTAAAAGCCCACACTAACGAACATCCTATTGAATTTTTAAATAGACTTGACGAAAAACGTACTACCGTAATAACTAGATATAGACTAGACGGTTTAAAAGGAGACTTGTTAGCTAAACTGACAGAACAATTAAACGCAACTTTAGTTCGTACATTAGTACATGGTGTACACCATACATTAGGATCACATTTACAATTATTAAATATTAGCAGTCTAGAAGAAGCGAGAAATAAATTAGTTAATGACTGTGGTATTGTTTTGCAACAACTTAAATACAATACGACAATCAACACGATTAATAAAATAGATTCTAAAAAGTTTTCGCAAAATGCAAATTTTCACAAAATCCCTAACTATGAACCTAATCGTTCTAAACAACCTGACAGATTCGTACATAATCAGAATAAAACACAATCTATATTCACACAACACCCTAAATACAATGAACAAAAATTTCAAGGTAATAAAAATTTCCAACAACAGCAACATTCTTTTAACAAACCGCAATTCCCTAAATGGAATTCGCAAAATACTATTTCAATGCGTACACAACAATCAGACCCAGTAAAACATAATAGGTCACCCTACGAATTAACCCACTTAGATGACGATAAAGATGATACAAATAAATTACAAGACATGCAAACTCAAATAAACTCTTTAACTGAAAGCATTAATAAATTGACGGACTATTTTTTAGAGCCAAGCGTATGTTTCCCGGAAGACCCACCGAGCACTTCAGATTAAACGCTATTGACAAATCTTTACCTTACTTTTTAGATTGTAAAAATAGGAAATGGCTTGTAGATACAGGATCGCAGAAAAACTATATAAACTCGTCGCTAGTAACTTCAAATGTAACAAAATATAAAGAACGCTTAATTGTTAAAACCCCTAATGGTGAAAGCATAGGTACTGAATACACATTATTTAATTCAGAGAAAGTCTTCCCTTCTGTAAAAACAATTAAAATGTATACATTCGATTTCTCCCCCAAATACGATATATTATTAGGACACGAAACTTTAAGGCAGATTAGAGCTAGTGTTAAATTTAATAAAAATGTATTAGAATACGATAAAAATAATTTTAAACAAATTATTATTTAATATAGATGAAAAGGAAATAAAACTAAAACCAGGTTTTAATATAATATCTGTACCAGTTAGGTCAATTCCCAACACAGGTACCGGATTAATTAAACCTATTAAAAATAATAATTATAGAATTGAAGAAGGAATAGTGAATATAAAAAATAATAAATGTACTTGTTTAGTATACTCCAATGAACTCATGACCATTAGTCCTGAACCTAGGGATGTAGAAGAACTAGACACTATTATTGAACCAGAAACATTCGTGACCTATAGTCCCGAAAATGTTGATAAAATATTAAAAGAAATTCCTAGCTATTGCGTACGGAACATATAAATGTAGAAGAAAATATAAAATTTTAAATTTAATTAAAAAATACCCCCAAAGAATAAAACGCGAACATGATCAATTAAGTAGTACTAATTTACTAAAACATAAAATAAGTACAAAGGACGAATTATCAGTTTATAGTAAAAATTATAGATACCCGCAAATTTTCCGTAAGGACGTTCAATTAGAAATAGATAAATTATTAGAAAGTAAAATAACTCAGCACTCTAACTCACCTTATAACCCACCTATATGGGTGGTTCCCAAAAAACCAGACGCATCAGGTAAGAAGAAAATTAGAGTAGTTATAGATTATAGAAAACTAAACGAAAAAACAATTGAAAACAAATACCCACTACCTAATATTGAAGATTTATTCGGTAAAATAGGTAGAGCTACTTATTTTTCAGCTATAGATTTAGCTTCTGGATTCCATCAAATAGAACTCGAACCAGAATCTATCCCAAAAACGGCATTTTCTACTGAAGATGGTCACTTCGAATTTCTTCGAATGCCATTCGGTTTAAAGAACGCCCCGCCAACATTTCAAAGAGCCATGATTATTGTATTTTCCAGAATACCCAGTGTATTAGTGTATATGGACGATATAATTATTTTTTCTGATAATTTAGAAGAACATTTTAAAACATTTGAAATCCGTTTTTGAAAAATTGAAAGAGCATAATTTAAAAATACAACTCGATAAAACTGAATTCTTTAAACGTGAACTACTTTATTTAGGTCACATTACATCTGAACATGGTATTCAACTAAATCCCCTTATAATCGAAGCAATTAAAAAATTTCCCATACCTAAAACAGTTAAAGAAATTAAACAATTCTTAGGTCTTACTGGCTATTACCGTAAAATGATTAAAAATTACGCGAAAATCGCAAAACCACTAACCACTGCATTAAAAAAAAATGTAAAGATTGACCCAGAAAATAAAGAATATAAAGAAGCTTTTGAGAAACTAAAATTTTTATTACGAAATAATCCAATATTACAATTACTTGACTTTGAAAAACAGTTTATATTAACTAGAGACGCTTCCAACTTTGCTATAGGAGCCGTTTTATCTCAAGTATTTGACGGAAAAGACTTACCGATAGCTTACGCGTCGAGAACGTTAAACAAACAAAAAATTAATGTATCCACGATTGAAAAGGAATTACTTTCAATTGTTTGGGCCTGAAAACATTTTCGACCTTATTTATATGGGAGAAAATTTCTTATTCAAACTGACCACAAACCCCTGCAATGGTTACACAGCATTAAGGAGCCCAACTCTAAATTAATTCGATGGAAACTTTTACTAGACGAATTTCATTTTACTATTAAATATGTTGAGGGAAAAACCAACAAAGTAGCAGACTCTCTTTCTAGAATTACTGACCAACCTACTAGTATGTTTACCCTTTCACAAGAAGTACTTGATCAATTTCTCAAAGAGTACGGAAATAAAGAAAACAATAATGATAATATTGACAACGAAAGTATTGCAACAAAATTCATTCGCAAGACAGTTCAAACGAACAAGTCGTAATAGTAGACGATGACAAAATTCTTAATATTGAACAAAACCAATTAATTTTAGAACGCGGTAACAAAATACCCACCTTTCAAAAACTTTTTGGCAAAAATAGATTAACATTTTATTTTCGCAACTCTTCGGATATTGCACAAATGAATACTTATTCATTCAATATTTAAAACCAAACACAGTTTATGGAATTTATTGTTCAAAGCATGGTTCATTGCATAATGAATATGAATTAATCTTTGAAAACTTTAAAAAAAAATTACCAGCAATTTCGACTCAATAAAATTGAAAAAATACATGAAAGTAAACTTAGATATTACTGACCCCGATGAACAAAAAGAAACTATTATAAATTATCATGTCGGAAAAACATATCACCGAGGCATAAACGAAAGTTACACTCATATACGAAAAAGGTACTATTGGCCTTCTATGTTAAGAGATATTACCGATTACATTAATAAATGTTCCATTTGTTCTAAAGTAAAGTACGATAGAAAACCAATCCAAATCGAATAGAAAATTACTCCTACACCTGAGAAACCTTTCGAAAAATTACAAATTGACACCTTTTCATACAACAAAATAAAATTCTTGACAATAATTGACTGCTTCTCGAAAATACTAATGGCATACCCGCTTAAAAGTCTTAATCAACTAGAAATACAAGTATACCTTAACGATTATTTTGCATTATTTCCCACTCCAAAAATTATTCAAATGGATAATGGTAGAGAATTTAATAATGCAGGATTAAAAGATTTCTTTAGATTATATGAAATAAAACCATATATATCACGCCTGGTCACCCAGATTCACAAGGTTTATTAGAACGAGTTCACCCAACCCTAATAGAAATTTAAACGCTATACAATTAGAAAATAAAAATTACACCACAGAAGATAATATGAAATTAGCCATCATTGCTTTTAATAACACTCTTAATACAAATACGAAACTAACCCCTATGGAGATAACTTTTGGTATTTCAAAAAACCCATATGTAAACGAATTATCGGAAACCTTGATAACGGAAGAACGGACAAACGAATATTTAGACAAATTAAAACTAATACACAAGGTAGTAAAATCTAAAACCGAGGAAGAAAAACAAAAACGAACAGAAAAATTAAACGTTACACGAGAAAAGGAAATTGAAATCCCTAAAGAAGTATACATAAAAACTACTTTTAATAAAAAGAATAAACCTAAATTCTCTAGAGTAAATTACGATACAAATACAAAATTAGCATTTAATCAAAAAACTAAACAAAAACATTCATTTAAAGTACATCCTTACCGTATTAAACGACCTAAATTAAAACCTTTACTTGTTCCAGATGATAAGAACAATGATCGTCTTATGGATCACAATAATGATAAAAACGCTAAACGCATATCAAATAATTGACCTGACGAACACGGCAGGAATAATTCCAATTAGATTAAGTGATACAATCATACTGAACGACTACTACACGTACACGCATTTTCTTAATTTTACAAGTTTTAAGACAGAAAATTAATGTACTTGATACTAACGTAAATTCAATGTATAGGGTGATTCAAAAAGAGCGCCGGTTTTGATATATCAAATTAAGAGATTTATTTTATTGAAAAACTGAAAATAAATACATCAACAAGTTCATCTTTCCTTCCAATTTTATGTATGAAAAATGATGTCATGCATGTGTCCTCCTCTACTGCGCTGGCACGCATCAACTCTGTCCATGAAATTGGATATTACTGCACGACAAGTTTCGACTTCCATTTGCCCGATAACCCGTCGAATTTCCTCCTTCAAGTCATTGATGTTTCGGGGTTTATTGGCATACACCAATGACTTCAGATGACCCCAAAGAGGAAAGTCACAAGGCGTCAAGTCACACGACCTTGGTAGCCATTGATGGTCGGAATTACGAGAAATGATGCGATCCTGGAACCGTTCACGGAGCAACAACATTGTTTCTCGTGCAGCGTGACAGGTGGCACCATCCTGCTGAAACCACAACTCGTCAATGTCCATTCCATCCAAATGACGCCACAAAAACTCCCTAATCATCGTACGGTATCGGTCTCCATTTACTGTCACGGCTTGTCCTTCTTGATTTTCAAAAACGTAAGGGCCGATGACACCGCCCGACCAAAAGCCGCACAAAACTGTAACTCGCTGTGCATACATTTCCCTTTCATTAACCACGCGAGGGTTTTCTAAACCCCCACTTATGGCAGTTCTGTTTATTAACAAAACCGTTTAAGTGGAAGTGCGCCTCATCACTGAAAATGATTTTGTTTGCGAAGGTGTCATCATCCTGCCGTTTTCTCAATACCCAGTCAACAAACTGTCGTCTCTTCTGGTGGTCTGCCACTTTCAAATGTTGCGTCAACTGAATTTTATACGGGTGATATTGGAGATCGTACCGAAGAATTCTCCGTACAGAAGAACATCTTAAACCCAATTGTTGAGAACGGCGACGTATTGATTTTGCTGGGCTAACAGCCACACTGTCACGAACCAACGCAACGTTCTGCTCAGTTCGGCCAGAACGACGACGTCCAGAACTTTTAAGGTCGACTGTTGAACCCGTCTCAAGAAACTTTTTCATGAGTCTGCGCACTGTTGATTCATTCGGTGCTTCATTACGTCCTAGAGTACCGCGAAGTCGCCTGACAGTAGCCGCATAACTCTCTCCACTCTGGTAAAATGTTTTGACGATTAACACTCGTTGCGCAATAGTAAACTTCTCCATGGTTAGACACAGACTGCGAGAGTACTACACTGCGAACAAGAGAAACTACAACTGAATCGTCAATCGGAATGTTCTCCGAAATAGAAATGAGGTCTAACAATGTTGCTAACCGATAAACAAAAATTTACCAGCCGTTTAAAAACCGGCGCTCTTTTTGAATCATCCTATATAATACAGGAATAGACCATACTATAATTGATTCAATCAAAGCCAACGTAGATTACATCTATGGGACAGTTTTATCCTGGCTTACCGGTACACTTGACGCAGATGACAAAGAACGTTACGATAAAACTATAAGTTTAATTGAAAAAAATGAACAACATTTAATACATGACGTAAAACGTCAAACAGTGTTTAATGAAAATCTCGTAATCAATTTAATAACGATATTATGACAATTCAAAGGAATAATGTAAAATTATCAGAGTTTGTTAACCAAACTATGGATAAAAACAATATAATAGATAGATTACAGCAAATTAGCCTAATTTCATCAACTATCACTCTTATTGAATTTAAACTTAACGATATACTGAATAGCTTAGAAAATTGTATTAGAAATACATTACATCACAGTATTATAACAAAAACTGAATTGCAAATACTAATTACTGAAACTCATGTAGATTTAATATCTAGAGACATCTCAGTCTTATGGGAATTAGGTTTAGTACATTGTGCCCTATCGAAATCGGCAATCACTTATTTCATTAAATTACCAAAATTTAATAATCCTTGGAAAACTTACTTTTTATTATCATACCCAGTACATGGTACACAAAAAACGTACTACTCCCTCATTGCTAATACCTCATTAGTAGCATTAAACGATAAACAATTATATACTGTATCATCCTGTGTAAAAATATATATTAAACAATATTGTAAGAATTTTCAAATATTGCATGATAATTGTACTTTAGAAATAATTAATAATTATAAGTTAAATAGTTGTAAGAAGGTAAAAATAAGACAAAGTAACGAAATATTCAAATATATTAAACAATGTAATTGTATTTTAACGCACGATGTGGCGAACATAAACTTAAAAATGAATGACAAAGATGTAGACCTAAATCTACCTCAAACGTCAATTGTTTATGTGAATTCGCAAGAAAAATTAATTGACATGCGAATGCCTTTTTCCTTTGTGGAAACATTTCCGCAAAAACTCACTAATATACCTAACAAGTCTGTTAAGACTAATTTAAGTTTTGAGGATTTACATATTGCTAATTTGCAAAATATGCCTTTAGAATTATTAGAAATTAGTGAAGACGCTAATGATAGTATAATGTCATTTTTTATAATTGTATTAATTTTAATAATTTCTATTATTAGTAGTTATTTAATATTAAGATATTGTATTAGGAAAAACAGCAAACTTCTCAAGTAGGTCAAATGATACCCTTACAAACACCCCTTGTAACAACAAATCTTCACACATGAGGACATGGTGAAATTCTTAGGGAAGGAGGAGTTATATGTTTAGTCTAGTTTAGTCAAGTGGTATAATAAAGTAGATATATAAATAAGAATGGTGTATAACATAAATATTAGTACGTTAAATTTATTAGTTTGTTAGATTTACTTTTTTGTTTGATCAGTTATCAGACGCTGGTAGCTGAACAGGTTAGCCAACCTTTCGTTATTAATCTGGTTGCTTACAATGTTAACATTTATTGTTAAACTTTTTATCTTTATAATTATATTAAACTGGCTTATTTTCAATGTAAAATGAAAGTTTTCAATCATTAATATTATTATTTAACAATCTTAGCAGGTTAAGTACAAAACCAACTGTTTTTAAAAAAGAAGAGGAAAACGTCATGTTTAATACCAGGAATAATGCTCACTTTTACGTTAACATGACGTTTTGAATGAACAGACATGACCGGGAAACAAACTCGGGACTCAAATAGAATCAATTCGTTGGTGGGGCAGCGTCTGACTTATAAAAATGTTTAGAATGGTTTTAAGCAATCAAAATTTTATGGCTTATATCATATTATTTGACAATAAATCTTGGCTTAGTATTGTTATTTTATTATGTTCTATTTACTCAAATATATTAGCGTACTCCTCCAAAAGAGCATAGCCCGGAGGATAGCTTGGAGAATTACAATACATAATGGAAGAAATGAAAAACAATTTTGAAGATTACAAAAAAATAACGTAAAACAGGTGCTCATGCAGAATAAAGTTACCACAATATCATAAATGTATAAAACAATAACAGACTGGAGGACTTTTTTAATCCTTTTGAATAATTTTCATATTTTTTGGACTATAGTTGTTTTTGGTAAAACCCCTTCTATTTAAGGACTTCATTATCTTGTAAGCACATTGTTGTCTGCCGTGTATATTATTCTCCACACCATTAATGAACCTATCCCGTGAGTCTTATTAACTTACTAATAATAAGTGAGTCTTATTAAGTTTCTTTTATTAATGTAATATCTTTTAGCTTCCGGTGTTTTCTTTTGCAAGAAGCTGAGACAAGATTTTTGTTTCTGCCTTATCTTCCTCTATATCTATATTCCAAATCCGCAACAGTCTTTTACTTTTCTTTGGCTTTCTTTCCCCAGCGCTTCCGTTGCAGCCTTCTGAATACATGTCCTTATTTTATTACACCACTCAGTGTCAATATATTTTTCTGTTGGCGTCAGCAAGAGGCTCTCTTGTCTTCTTGCCTGATATAAACCTCTAATGCTGTCTTCTTGTAAAAGGTGTATCTTCTTCCTTCTGACATTTTTATCATTCTCCACTTTTTCATAATTAAAACATTACCTTCTGAAGACTCTTACATCCTGCACTAGACTCTTCATCTTATCATTTACTACCACATAAGCTATAACTGATCTCAATTCTCTTGCACTCCAAGTAAATTTATGTATGTCTTTCTTTCTAAAAAATGTATTTGTAACTTTCAAACTTTTAATGGAAGCAAACTGCCGTAGTTCTCGCCCATTACGATTAATCACTAAGTACACTTTTCATTTAAAATAATTTCTTTACGAAAGATGGTATTTCTACAAATCCCGTCTTTCTTCACTTAAGAAAGTTAGGACACAAAAGTGTTTTAGCAGTTTTTAATTTAACGGTTAACAGTTTTAGTTCAAGCGACTTTAAGCTTAAATTTTTATTTATTACTAAATTTTAGTATGTTTCTTCATAAATTCATTTGTTTGAGTAAGCTGATTTCTTTCAATTTTTTGTAAATTTCAGAATCATTTAATTTTCATATAGTTCACTGCATTTGATTATCATTTTATTTTAAACTTAAAGTTATAGGTAGTTTATAGTAATTGTTTAAATTTATTCAGGTTTTGTTAAAAAGATAAGTTCATATTTCAGTCAAATTTAATTTAATTTTGGTTTTATTTTGCTTTGTTGTTAAATTTTTAAAGTTAATATTTTCAGAAAAATTCATTACATTATTTTAAAAAAGTAATCATATTTTATATATGAATTTAAGTTAGTTACTATATTTTTGTGTCTATTTTAATGAGTTATTTTCAGAACAGAGAGGTTTTTCAACCTAAACTTTGCAGTAAAAAAAAGGATTGTAGACTATCGTTTTACTGAGCTATCAGAATTTTTTTGGGTTTGCCAGTTTTTCCAATCTATTTTTTTAGCTGTGCGAATTAGGTGAAACAACTGAATGGTGGTTGCCCCGCATCTTTTTCTTCAAAAGCTACAGAACTACACTGTTCTGAACACCGCCTAATTTACTACTATTTTCAGATATTTCAATACTACAAATTGGTATGGATTGCCCTTCTATTTACCTAGTATAAACTACATTTTATCTTCTTCTTCTTCCTTCAGGGCATAGGCGAAACGCCTGTTCCGATCTCAAAGGGTTTATTTGTTAAATACTACATTTTTATATACCACAAAACCAATAACAAATGTTATTGTCATTCACATCATCTCCCTCGCCAACTGATGTCTTTATATTATCCGTATCAGGTAAATAAGACTGACTCGGTCGCTGGTTCTCTGTTCATTGGAACTCGGAACATTTTACTCATTTAGTATAATTTTCCTCCATGATTTCAAGAGAGCAGGAAGTTTAACTTAATCTCAGGCAGCGGAAATATTGTAAATGGCTTACGGAATTCTTCAGTCCTTCGATTAGAAAGTAATTATCTAGGTTATTTTTGAAATTCCTGAGATCGGTAACTAACTTCTATTATATTACCTTGATTTCTTTTTTTTTACTTCGTAAAACCTCACTTCAATATTTCCTTCGTGGTTGCTACAACCCCTTGGACAATGAGCTGGATTTTTTTTTTTTTTTGGGGTTTAACGTCCGACTGTTTTGCAAATTGCTGCTAATGCAGACGGTGAAGGATGAAATGAATTTTTGTAACGTATGAAAAAATGCCATGCCCGAGTGGGATTCGAACCCAAGACCGCGTGATGAGAGGCGAGCACGTTACCAACATCGCCAACGCGGCCAGGTGCAATAACATTAGGTGGTAGGAAAATTACAAAATTGAATCTTCTTCAGATGTTATAATGCATTTTGCTGGGTGTGATGGGGTATTTTAATCAATCTGTGCGGAATTTTTCTGCAAGCTTTCACGTCCAGTCGGGCCTTTTTCTGGTAGTAAGAAAGTATTTTCTTTGGTAGAAATAAAAGTATTTTCTTATAAAGTTATATTTATGCGGGGAAAGATATAAAGGAACTTGCGGATTTTTTGTTTCTAGTGATGAATATGGACGGACCATCTCATTCTTTCATCAAACCAGATTCCGAGGTACTAGTTATGTTCTAGGTCATAAGAAGAACAATTAGAAAGTATAACATCCTTTTGACACGAAAAAAATTGTAGGATTTGGTTTTTTGATCCGTAAATAGTCGTAACGATACTGTTATTTATTTAGTTTTTTTTCATTCACAGTAAAGAAATTAAGAAATGAATTACATCTTTAGCAACATTAATGTTTCTGCGGCCCTGTTGAATACTTTATTTCAGTCAGTTCCTTCCAAAACAACGGCGGTATCATCAGCGTAGAACTGTGTTTTCAACAAACCAACATTTGAGCATTGGTATCAGATAAGACATTAGGATGTTTTATCATCTGTCATTATGCGTAACCTATTACGCTTTAAGTTACGCATTTGTAAGGTACGCTTCTTTGTCTTCAACTTACAATGTTGAAGTGACATGCTTCAACGTTTTAATTTCTAAGAGAGTCAAAACAATGAAAAATCAACAAAAAAATGAGAAACAAAAAATGAAATCGGTCTATTCCAATTACACAAATATTTAATTCTAATGTCTGTTCAGTTTTAATTAAAATCTGATTTCAAACAATCAATTAGTAAGTAAACTATGAACATGGTTTGCATATAATTATTGCTTTTGTTAATTAATGAGTCACTTTTTCCACCACCTCCACCTCCTCTGCCACCTTTTTTAGTAGTAGTACGAGGAGTAGTATGAGTAGTAGTAGTAGTTGTAGTAGTAGCAGGAGCAGTGGTACGTCCGCCTATATCTCCGTTAGAATTTGTTACAAGCCAATTGTGATAATTGCCGATATTAGTAAAGAATATATTGAAATCTTCATTGCCACATCGTTCATCTCCTAATTTACCACTTCCATCGCCACACTCGCCAGTAGGTGGACCGATGAAACGATTTAGCCCCACAACTACTCCATCACAAGTAATACTACCTCCATTGCAACGGCATGGTCCTTTATCTTTCACATTTTTTAGGCAAATATCATCATCTACATCGCTGTAAAAATAAAGAAAAAGGTAACTTTAGCAAATTATTGATTCTTCACATTTTTATATTGTTACCTAATCTGATAATACTGTGACAAAATCTAAAAGGACAGAGTGCTCAAGAATCTCGAGAAGGACAGAGATTTAAAAGGTATTAATGTAAATAATAATAGTTAGTAGTAAATAATATAGGGTTTCTAAGAAATAGAAATATAACGTACAAATGGTTTGTAAGTTTAATGTTATCTATTTATTGTAATTAGTTTGTAATAGGGTTTCTAAGAAATAGAAATATAACGTACAAATGGTTATGTATAGTAAAGGCCAGCCTATTGTTGTACGGCTACCTAAAGAGCTGGCTATCTATTTACTGATTTTATTATTTTTTGTTATTTATTAAAATTATTGTAATATATAGGACGTTCTGAAAAAGGGTTCCAAGAATTCAGGGCGTGATATCCTCAACAAAAGAAGAAGAAAAGTTCAAATTAACAAAGGTCCGAAAATCATTAGTTACCGAGTTGAACAGGGTGAAAGATTTCGTCAGAATTTCAGTTACCCCGTTGAAACGAAGCCCTACAGATATTTGTTGGGCGTTAAATTAGGCATAAATTTTACCGTATCGTATGTAAAAAGAACAGGAAAATTTACCAAAACAGATTTCAGACCTGTAGCTGCAGTAATTTTTAAGATATCTGATATAATACGCAAAACTTGGTCCCGAAAAACAAGTTTCTTTTAGATTTGGAGCAGATGAACTTTCTTAAATGGGTAATAAACACAAGATTTTCGGACCTATGTTAATTTGAGCTTTTCTTCTTCTTTCGTTGTGGGGAATCACGCCCTGAATTCTTGGAACCCTTTTTCAGAACGCCCTTTATAGTGCTTAATAAATGTTAGTTTGTAATTTTAAACGATAGTTTTTTCATTATTTAATTTACCCAGATCCCGAAACGGACCTTAGAGATAAGTATCACAATACTTTATACAGTCATAATCTACGAGTGGCAAGTGCTCCAGTGTTCCAGTTGCATAACTGACTTCAATGGAATACCAATGAACCTTTAACATTCATTCACATTTTTACACCTTTTTGATGTGTAATGCACCTCATTCAACGTCTGTTTAAATCTCAGGAACTTAGACCATTTGTATAAATTCAAACTCTTAACATAGGTCTATATTATTTCTACCAGTTGACTGGCGGGTAGGACGAATATTTCACAATCATATTCCAAAAACGCTGCAATCGTTAGAGCTTTTAATGAGGGAAAATACGGAGAAAATTACCATTAATAACTGTTTCAAATAAAGCCCTAGGAAACCATAAAGTCACTCTTTCGGTTTCTGGCGTGAAGTAAACGTAAGACGTAAGATTAAACGCACGTATTGGTGCTGTGGTGAAGATCCGCGGGTAAAAACGATATTTACAAATCAACGCAGAGGATCATATTACTATTTATACAACATATTAATATTTATGTTGCCTTCAATTTATAGTAAGGTTTCTGATTTTTATGGGATAGAGGGTGTTGAACAAATAGAGAATTGCAATGTATATGTTTCATTTCTAGGAAATCGAAAGTAGTAGAAAATAGTTTTTATTTTTATTCCTTCTACAAAATGCCCAAATAGCGGAAATCTTGAATATTTGTGTATCTATTAGACTGCTGATATGAAGACAGTTAGCGGCTTTGTAGTGAGTCACTAAATAGCTAAATTGGTGAATGAATAGTGCATGTCCGGGCATTCAAATTAGTGTCATTATGGGACCGATTCTGAGTTACGCTAATTGTGCGTGCGGGTGGTAGCAAGTGTTTGTGGATAGGTTATCATTTTGGATCTTAAGAGCAGAAATCTATTGTTAAGGTTGGTTTAAGCTTAAGTTTCTTAATTGATATTTTGTGTAATTTCATTTATGTAATCGTATTTGTGAGAAGGCTAAGTTTTATCATTAATTGTATTGATTAATTTTATCTATGATAAATAATCTATGATAATATTATATATAATGATAATATTATATATAATTGTAATAACTTGTTATAATTTGTTTATTATTTGTTAAATCCACATCCTTAATGATCCTAGCATTAGGTGTTACAATATTCCTAAGATATCTAACATAAGTATGTTCCTACAAGAGGAAGTAATTTGTTCTAGTCCCAAAAACACCCCTGTAATGAAACAAACTTTCGACCTATCACCGGCCTACTTATTATTTAGCATTCACTCATCATGATTTCCAATTTCAACTGTTATAAACCGTATACCATTCTGAATTTCATATTTTCTATTAACCTTTTAAGTGTTCCTCAACCTTTTAGCGTTGTTAGGTACAAACTGCCTACAATCGATGATTATAATCCTAAAATTACAATAATTTCCACAATTCAAGCAAAACTTCAACAAACACATAACCTTATAAGTTAGAACTATTAGTTTACTTTAGCGAAGTAATTATACATAGATTGTTAATATGTAGCCAAATGGCACATATTATATAGAGGTTCATTAGTATTCCATTATATTATATTATATTATATTATAGAGTGATTCCTCCTCTGCGAACTAAGGTCTTTCTTTCGCCTGACAACTTTCAGCCAATCCTCAGTGTGGTTCGCCTTCCGTTTGGTACTCCAGGTAGGTTTAACGGTTTCGGTGAGTTTGGAGGCTGTTCATCCAGTGGTTTCGAGGTTTAATGATAGTGCCGAGTAGGTCAGTAATTTCGTAATTCGACTGAGGAGATTTAAAAATTAGAAGCTTATTTAAGAAGCAGAAGGCAGCGATAAACTAAACTGTAGTTTAAGATGTAAACCTTTTAAATTCTAGTTCCAATTAGATAAAAACAGTAAGAACCATTACAGAGCAAGATAAGTTAGCAAATATAACTTAACTACTAAGATACCAACTAAAACTAACCTACTAGGTAAGCATGCAAAACAATTTAGACAGTAAGATTTGTAAACAGTTGGGACAATATAGAGTGGGTTAAGTAAACAACTATTAAGACATTAAATTGTTCTTACTAAAGAAATGAATGACGATTGGGATAAAGTCAGTAATTAGAAAATAAAATAGGCTGATTAATTTTGATAAGCAAGTTTCCTCGCGATCAAGAGTCGATGGATAGGGAGGTGAAAGAATAGAGAGCTGTTAATGATTCAAGGAAAGTAAGTGATTCTGAAAATTTCCCTGATAATAAACAGACTCAACGGGATTTTTATGTAAAATTAGGCACTGGGAGGTTTGAGGAATGTTTACGGATGTCAGCGCGGTAATTTACCACTCAGATTGTGTTGATTACCCGGCACTTAAACCCCATTTAGTGGTCGTGAGGGAAATTGACAAAACACGAGGTTGGTCTAGGAAAAAGTCATCGCCGCGAGTCAGCTGTTAACGGCTGATCAGAGACGAAGGTTCATGATTCAAATCCTAGTAGTGATTACTCCTTTTACTTTTACACGGATACTTTTACTTTTTTTCACTAGTATTCAAACTGTAAGAAAACCGTAACCCAGGAATATGGAAATACAACCCCAAGTAACCTGAATGAAAGAATACTATATAAATTTTTATATATTTCAATCATGGAGATCAACCATGATAGCATGTTTTTTTTATCCTTTCTCCTAAAAAATAGCTCAAATTATGCTTTCTTGTTTTTAATATCAGAGTAAATATCTCTATGTAAACCAAATACCTAACTGGTGTACTGTTGCAGTATACTTACTCCCGGCAGCCGCAACTTATTTTATCTCGGCCAAATTCCATTTCTATGTAATACGCTTTACGTGATGTTACGAAGTCGCTTCCGTCACGTTTTCTCCCATACCCAACATACGTGCACCTCGCCTTCTTATTAGCTGGCCACCCGGTATTTGCAATATTAGCATAACCAACACCTTTGTCAAATTTTGCGTTCAACTGTAAAACAAAAGTAGTTATATCATTGTAAAAGATAACAACACACTAGACCTCCAGAACACTAGGACAATAAAATTACTCTAAAATGAGGGACATCACTGTGTGTCTAATTAGAAAGGGAAATAGTCCGCAAATAACAAATTCACTTTCGCGTAACACTTTTCGTACAGTTACTGCAATATTTGTAATGGCATCAAAATTTGTGTGATAAATTTTTGAAGTGAAAACTTCTTTAGGTTCACATTGCACTCTATAGTGAACAACACAGAACCTTCTCGCGTTTCACGTCACGCATCACACACAGGAATGAAAGGTTATATTTATTCTACTCCTTAATGGGGAACCCGAATTTCGTACTTTATAAATACCTATATTTAATAATTATATTAAATATTATTTTGTCATATATCTTGTAGTTTATTTATTAATATTTTATGTGCCTATTGCGTAGGTATCTATGTTTCTTTAGTAATATAACTTCCAATACGGAGAACGAATATTAAATTAATTGCTTTGTTATAAACACCATCATCTTTCTTACTTTGTTACCTTATTAATTTATAAGGCACATAGCCTGGGATAGTTACATTTTCTTCGTCTTTCTGGAAGAAAAAAGTAATAAAGTGCAAGGAACACTGCCATTTTACAGGTAGATACAAAGCCGCTTTGTGCACAAAGTGCAATTTGCGTAGAACACAGAACTGGTTCACCAGTGATTTTGTACAACCTAGCCAATTACGTCCTGCACTTTATCGTTAAAGAAATGGACCATGATGAAAAAGATATAATAGTGATAGCGAAATCCATCTAAAAGTACATGTCGTTTACAAAGAAAATACGCGATAACCTCTGCGTTAAATTTCTCGATAGCTTTCAGTTTATGGCCAGCAGTTTGGAAACGTTGGCGGGTAACCTACCCATAGATGCGTTTCACCTCACGAGAAAGATTTTCACCGACGACGACATGCCTATTATAGTGACTAGGAAAATAATATTTCCATATGAATACACGAGTTTGTGGAAGGCCCTCAACGAAACAGCTCTGCCTCCAAAAGAAAAGTTCTACAGCAGTTTGAATGATTCCCACATAACCGAAGAAGACCACGCCCAGCTTGTTTGGGATAATTTCAATTATCAGACTCTGAGCGACTACAGTGATTTTTACCTGAAAACGGACGTATTGTTGTTAACTGATGGTTTTTAAAATTTTAGAAACTGTGCCTGCGAGAGTACAGCCTCGACGCCGTAGCCTGTAGCTCAAGCCTGCAGGTAGGGTAAGGTTTTTTGAAAAAACTAAACCAAAAATTGAAAAGTTAAATAGAAAATAATTTTACCATAATTATTTTTCGTAAATCTCCGAGTAAAAATACAATGATTTTTGATTCGGAAAATACTTTAGGCTATCGTAAATTATTAGACCTGAATTTTCCCAAACGATAAGCATGATGCACACTTTAAAAATACATATTGTTTGAAAATGTGGCCTTAAAAAAAGTTAATTGTTTGAAAAATGTTGAAGAAAATGGCCTAAATTAACAAGATTCATGTTTCATTCCAATGAAATAAAAACTATGGTCAGAATGAAACAGGAAGTCATCATTATACAAAATATTTTATTCCTGACAGGAAATGACACTTTACAATAAAAATAAAGATGAACATCCTTCAAAGATTCAAATTTGAAATTAATCATTGGTGTCAAACATATTTTTTTAAAGGAAAAAGGATTAGTAAGGTGATAAACCTTACTACTGTAAAACTTGTACGATTTTGATAGGGTGAAGGTCGTATTCTCGCTCGATTGCACGCCGTAAAACCATGCGCTGCTTTCAACAGTAAGAGTGAATAGCTCATCTCATTCTCAGAGTACTCTTTTAAGAGATCTATTTCATTCATTGAGACCATATATCTTTTAGTCAGTGATCCTCGTTAAACCTCACTTGCAGTGTTAATTATTCATTAATACGGTGACATTGACATTTAGAAATTTTAATGACTCACCTTTACCAAACCGAGTTTATTGTGAATAGAATATCCCGGGTCATCATTCGTAGAAAACGACGCGACAATATCTCTTTCTTGCTCGTCAACTCCGAAAGTGCCACCACCAAAAACCTGAAATTTAGAATTCGGTTTCAAAATCCATTATCGGGATTAAGTAATATTTTGCTTGCCTAATTATCTTAAAACAATTAAAACAATAAAATGTCGTGGAAATGACATAACGGAACTAGATTGGGAATCTTTTTCACTACTAGGTAATAACCTAGTAGTGAAAAAGATAAACCCATAAATAGGGTTTATGGTGGGTATTATCTTATTGTAGCCTACTAACTTTAGACGATATTAGCTTAGTGTATGCAGTTATAGCAGGTGTGAACTATTAATAGCAATAAAAAATTTGTACAGTAAAAGTGGATTAGTGTGACTGGGCACCTCTCAAACATTAAATTAAAACACCCGCCATTCTAGGGTAGGTGTTTTAATTTATTTAGTGACTGTACAACCTTCAAAACTAGGTTTGGGCTTAAGAAATTATACGAGTTCTAAAAAACTAGAGAATCAATCTAAGAATTTAATAAACCAGATTAATTAAACATTAATAGGGCTTTAAGGACATGCAAACAAGCATACAAATACTTAAAAACTACAAACTAAAAATAAAATAAAAACTAAAAAACAAATGAAAATCTAATAAACAATATAAATTGTATAAAAAAATTAGTGAGCCAAAAACTTAATTTTGCTATTAACGTTTCTACATTGCCTCTATCTACATTAATTATCCACTCGTAAACAATGTTTTTGAAAGACCTATCATTTAAGTTTATGCCTGCAAAGGGAGCAAATTAAACATTTTGTGTGCCAAATATCCATGGTGGCACTGATAGCTTTTTTGCCAGTTGCGGAAGTATTAAGTGCCTATATCTAGTTTTGTAGTGGTGGACTCTGCTCTGAAATAATTCTAAATTTCTTTGACAAAGTTGGCTTGTATCCATTGCTGGAAAATCAGCGAATAGCTCTTTAGTTGAATTCCTCGAAAGTTTTTTGTTTATTACATTAATTAATTTTCACTAGGGTATGCGTAATAATTCCTACCCTAAACTATATTCCGTAGGCTAGAAGGGACAACTAGTGAATAGTTCACAATGTTTTTGAACTTTTCTTGACCAGTACCTCTCGCAGTTTATTAAGTGTACATAGATACAAAGTACCTTAATATGTTCTCAACGGAGCAAAGAGTCACCTATTATTCCAAGATATTTTACAGAATGCTTTCTCTCTTATCTTTTGGCAATTACAAGTGGACTCATTCAGACAGCTATGGACCGCTAACTGGTGGTAAGGTGGTAGCCCCTGAAAAGTCGTAGCAAAGCCAAGAAAGTAGGTCTTAACAGTTCATCGTAAGCAAGTTGACATCAAGCCACTGCTTTTTTTGCGGTTCCTAGTCCCGGTTCCGCTTGCTGTCGAACAGTAGTCCAGTCTGGTCCAGAAAACAGTAAAGCCGTGTCTTCTGCAATTGCGACAACTGTTCCATTCATTGGCAATCTAGTACTAACAGATTTACAAACAAAAGAAACAAAATTGGGCCAAGCACTACCCTTGAGGTAATTCATATTTAATATCCACTTTATCGCTGAAATGTTCATTAACTCTTACACTCTGAACTCTATTCGATAAATAACTACAAAAAAGGCTTCCACTACACCTCAGACCATACTTGTGCGACCTTGTCAACAGAATTTTTTTCGTCACAGTATCGAAAGCTATTTTGAACTCTAGAAAAATAGCGAGTACCTTACTAAAAGAATTGATGCTCTCTGTTTTTTCAGTAGCCTAATTACTTTTTCGAGAGTAGTTCGTGCTAGAGATCTGTTTTCAATTCTTCATTGGATTTGTGTTTTTTCAGTGCTCTTTTTTTTTGCCGGCCGCATTGGCGAAGTTGGTAACGTGCTCGCCTCTCATCATGCGGTCTTGGGTTCGAATCCCATTCAGGCACGGCATTTTTTCATACGTTACAAAAAATCATTTCATCATTCACCGTCTGCATTAGCAGTAATTGCAGAACAGTCGGATGTTAAAAAAAAAGAAAAAAGAAAAAGTGCTCTTTTTTATGAAGATATTCTACTAGACTGCTAAGATGTAATAATATATGTGTTGTATTGAGTGAACCTCAAAAAGTTTGTTGCAGATAAGTATCTAGTTTTCGGCAATACTTAAAATATATTTTCAAATTTTACAAAACGAATATTTTCAAATTTTAAAAACGAATATTTTTATAACCTAAACATTGTAGTTAAAAAAATGGCCAGCGTCACAGCTGAGCCCAATAACAGCATGGCCTGTGAGACATCCGGTGTGAAGTGGCTTTCTTCCTCTCCTCTTCCGAGAGAGACAAGAAAAATTGTCAGGTAGTTAAATCTAGATACCACCGGTACTATTTAAAGTGAAAAAACAATCAGCTGTGTGCACGAATCTCACGATTCGCAAACTGTGCCGATCTTACGAATGAGTCACAAGCATCCCGCATAGAATACGACTAATTTTTTTTTTTTTTTTTTTTTTTTTTTTATTGACATTCTGCAAAATTACAATCTATTCAATCATGAACAATAAGTAATTACGATAAGTAGAAAGAAACAGTTATTCACATCAGCAATCCAGTGATTACTGTTGTAGCCACTAACTTAAATGTATACTATCATTAACAATAATATTAGAAATGTTAACAATGATATTAATCTTAGTAAACAAGAACATTTATACTCACGTACATCAACAAACACGCGCACACACACACACTCACGCAACCACTCTTAATACGTACATTTTACATGTTTTACACACTAAATCTATGTACAAGGTCTAAAACGTTAAATCTTTTCAGTCTCACAAAATTATTTACACTATTGTCTAATAAGTTCACTGATAAATAATTTGGATGGACCTCAAGCCGTTTTTGATACCGAACACTGAAGTTTTTAATTTCTTGTTGAATAGAATTCATCTTTAAATCTTTGTATATGTATTTATTAGAAATATACCAAGGTATATTGAGTAACTGCCGCAACGTTTTTGTCTGAAATCGCTCTATTATATTTAAATTGGTTCTCTTCGCAGATCCCCAGAGCTGAATGCCGTATGTCCATACGGGCTTCAAAATCGTTTTATACATGAGAATTTTATTGGAAGTGGACAATTTCGATTTACGACCAAGCAGCCAGTACATTTTTTTAACTTTCAAATCTAGCTGTTTTCGTTTTGTGGAAATATGTTTCCTCCATGACAAACGACGATCAAGATAGAGCCCTAAATATTTAACTTCATCAACCCTAGGAATAAGTTGATGGTTTAGCGTTACTGGAGCACCTAAACCTTTCCGAAGAGCAAAAGTTACAAAAGAAGATTTCCCCTCGTTAACTTTCATTCGCCATTTTTGCAACCAAACCTCAAACAAGTCTAGATAATTTTGTATTAGTCGTGACGCAACGTTAGGATCATCGTGAACTGCTAGGACGGCTGTATCGTCTGCAAACATTGCAAGTGTTATTCCATCATTTGGTGGTAAATCAGACGTATACAAAAGATATAGAACAGGTCCAAGGACACTTCCTTGAGGAACCCCAGAAGAAACAGGGAATAGATCTGTACACTCACCTTCTAACTTAACTTGGAAGTACCTACCCAGTAAGTACGACCTTATCACTGAGTAAAACGGATGTGGTAGGTGGAGTTTGAGTTTAGATAAAAGTCCAGTATGCCAAACTTTGTCAAACGCCTGAACAATATCAAGGAAGACAGCAGAGCAATATTGGCGATTTTCAAATGCATTATTAATGTTCTCAACAACTCTATGTACCTGCTCGATCGTCGAGTGTTTTTCTCTAAACCCATATTGATAATCAGGAAGAAGCTCTTCTAAATACGGTTTTAATCTTTTGAAAAACAATTTTTCAAATACTTTTGAAAGCACCGGTAGAAGACTTATGGGTCGGTATGAAGCCGCATCACTAGGGTCTTTGCCTGGTTTCAGCACCATAACTATTTGTCCAACTTTCCAGAGAGTTGGGAAGTAGCCAGTTCTAATGATGGCGTTAAAAACAAGTTTAATAAGTAAAAATGCTTTACTTGGTAGCTCTTTTAAAATGTTGCCAGTTATCAAATCGTAACCAGGAGATTTTCTATTATTGAAATCACGGCATATAGTAGTTTCAATTTCAGCAACATCGAAATTTTTTATTGGCAACGACATTTGGAATGGTGTATCAAGAGAGTCAAAAATATCTTGCTCATCAAAAACAGCGGGAAACGGCCGGAAGACATTAGTAAGATGTTTAGCAAATACATCCGCTTTTTCTGCACTACTCCGTGCCCAACATCCGATAGCGTTACGTAAGGGCGAAATGACATTTGTCGGGCGTTTAAATGTTTTGGTCGCTTTCCACAGCGAAAAGTTTGTCTCTTCCGTTGGTGATAAACCTTCAAGATACTGTTGAAAATTATTGTTTTTGAAATTATGTATTAATCTTTTTAGTTCTTGTGATGCTTGGTTAAATCTCCTTTTATCCTCAGGGTACCTTGTATTATGCCAAATCCTTCTTAGGCGGCGGCGTTGCGTTATTTTCTCCCGGATGTCGAGAGGATATTGATTGTTAGAAGGTGGAACCAGCTGTGGTATGGGTGTTGCTTCCCATGCCGCAGATTGAATGGCCTTGGTCAAACTGTTCACGGTTTCATCGATGTCCTGTTCATACTGTAAACGTACATTTAAATCAATTTTTGACTCAACCCGCTCTCTAAAATACTCCCGATCAGTCTTATTCGTAAATAGCTTCGGACAAACCTCTTTCAGTATTACATGCATGCTAACTGTTAAAATAACCGGAGTATGATCTGAAGATAAATCGCAACACGATTCAATATATGTGTAGTTATGCGCAATGCCTTTTGTGACAAAAAAGTCCAATAAATCTGGTAGTTTATTTAAGTCGGCGGGCCAATATGTCGGATTGCCAGACGAAAGTGAGTGGAGATTATTTTTAACAACTGAACTGAAAAGCCTCCGACCTCTCGGTGATGTTAGGCGTGAACCCCAATGCTGATGTTTTGCATTCCAATCCCCTCCTGAAATGAAACGGTTACCTAACATCTCAAAATAGCCGGTAAATTGGTCTTCCGTTACAGAATGCCGAGGTGGACAGTAAATTGCAGACAGCACCAGAGGAAAATTTAAATCTTCTATTACAATGTTAGTGGCTTGGATGTAGTCCTTAACATATTTATTGATTTCATAATGCTTGACTGTATTTTTAATTATAACGGCAGTTCCACCGTGGCCATTTCCTGATGGGTGGTTCGTTGAGTAAATACAATATCCAAAAATTTTTGCATGTGATCTATCAGTAAATCTTGTTTCAGAAACCAACATTATATCGATTTTCTGTGATTTTAAAAAGAGTTCAAGTTCAGGTATCCTACCACTTAAGCCGTTCGCGTTCCATGTGGAAATACGGAATGAATGATTCATTTATTTGAAACCTTACTCATGAAGAGATCAATAACCCGATCCATCATGCGTTCCACCATTCTCTCAACCCGGAGAAGCATTTGATCAAGAAGTGTAATCAGTGTCCCCGAATTAATGTCTTCATTTAATCCTTGGGTATGAGCCGACTGAGAGTTTACTCGAGCTTTTTGAGCATAGGTAACCTCCGGCGTTCTAACCTGATCATAGTTAACCGTCGTTTTCGTGCCATCATTTTTTAAACCAGAATTCTGATGTTGAGCACAATTATCACCAGAGCGTCGCAAAGGTTCATGGATTTTTTGTTTAAATTGCTGATAAACTTTGCAGCCTTTATAGCTTGCAGGATGAGACTCCCCACAATTTGCACATAACGCAACAACTGTAGACGGCTTTCTGCAGGCATCAGTGGGATGATCCTCACCACATTTGACACAACGGCTTGGCCGGTTACAGAAATTTTTTGTGTGCCCAAATCGTTGGCACCTTTTACATTGCACCACTTCCCGTTTTTTATATGGCGCTTCAAAATGAATTACACAATGATTCAACCGAGTCACGTTAAATATGTCCTTATTGTTACTGTTTGGCTCCAGATCTACAAAAAATAATGCCATAGGTTCCTTTGTTACACGATGTAGAACATTAGTAATAGACCTGACATGGTGGCCTAACCGTTCGAGCTCAGCTTTAACGACATCAGTATCTTCCGTGTGATGCATTCCTCTTAGAACAACTCTATACGACCTTTCGTGTTTTAGTTTGTACGTATAATGACTCACGTTACAAGCTAAAAACTTTTCTCTTATCAATTTATAAATTTCAACATCGGCTGGCAATATTTTCACAGTATGTCCTGACTTCATTGTTGTAAATTTAAATTTTTCCTCGGTATTGGTAGAATCAATATTAGTAATGCTAGAAAGCATATCCTTCAATTCTTTAATCGAATTTACTCCTGTTACGAAAATAGGTTCAGGTTTCGGAACACGTAACTGTACGGGATTATCATTATCGACCATATTATCGTTATTATCGGTTAACGATGAAAATCTATTCGACATTGGTAACAAAAAATTATTATTCGAAACAGCTGGTCTTTTGGACTTGATATCGTCATTACTGTCAGATTGAGAAACATATGTTCTTTTCTTGGTGGCGGGAATTTTATCATTTTGCCAATTTTTTAATTCATTCACCGAACGACGACGAAATTTAGAACTACTAGGCACAGCTGATAGCGGTTCAATTTCAGAATCGCCATCCATTGTTGGTTATGGCAAATCAACAAAGTTTAAAGAAAACAAATAAAAATATGTAGGAAATACGCATGAGAAACACAATAAAATAAAAAAAACTTACATTTTTGCAAGTTCAGAAAACAAAGAACCACAAACACAGTAAAAGATCAACAAATTAAACCGATCACAAGAGCACAAAAAAAATAGCAGCTTACTTTCACGTGAACCGGAAGTCGAGTCTGAATACGACTAATGAAATTCAATTAATAAATAGGTTTTGTAGATCTTCCGGTAGAGGAAATAAACGATATTAGTGTTAATGATGAACCAGTCTGTAAAGCCGCCACCGATATGTTATACGGGATAACAGATATTAAATTGTCAAAGTTATTTTAAACGGTTGTTTGTAAACAAGATTACACTATTAAAGTTGTGACCGGTAAACAATTAAAAATCTCTGCAAGAACATTGAAATTTATAAAACTCTTAGACCTTATTCGCAAAGAAAATTTAATAGGTCACACATTTACTCCAAAAGATCAGAAAGCTTATAGGGTTGTTTTGAAGAACCTACACTTTTTCACCCTTGAGGAAGACATCCGAAACGAAATAGAAATCTCTGCCATAAAGTTCGTGGTAAAATAATAAATGTTTGTCATTGAGTGACTAAAACTCCTCTAAATACATTTTTTCATTAATTTAGAACCGAATGAAAACAATAAAGATATATTTAATATCAAATACATTTCAAATTGCTGTGTTAAATTTGAACCTTCATACAAGACCACAGCTATCGTTCAGTGTATGTGTTGCCAGCAGTATGGCCGTACAAAAAAACAATTGTATGTGCCCATATCGTCGCGTCAAATGCGCTCAAGGGCACAATACGCGTGACTGTCCAAAAAACGATAAATCTACTCCAGCAATATGCGCACTATGTTTAGAGGATCATCCGGCTAACTACAAAGAATGCCGAATCTACAAAAAAAATAGTAGACAGAAAATCGAAAACAAATAAAACTGGTGTTAGGCAAATAGTAGTAACTGAGAATAATAATTTTCAGAGGGACAATTTTACCTCAATTGGTTAACTAAAACAACACGATTCCCGCAGTATCGGAAAATAGGAGACACAACCTATGCTGAAGTTTTGACCAAAGTAAACAGAGAAACGAATGTTGACTTAAAAAAACTAAACAAATTATCCGAACAAATTGAAGTCCTCGTTCAGCAAATGAGCAACTTAATGGGATTGCTTACTACTGTAGTGAATAAATTCTGCAAATGAAAAGTCTAAGGATCGGCTTCTGGAACATAAACGGCTTGTTGCTTCGTGCGCAAGAAATCGAACTTTTACTTAACTTGAATAGATTAGATGTGCTCTTCATTTCTGAAACGCATTTTACAAATTTAAACTATTTCAAATAAAAGAATATTCTTTTTACTACACTAATCATACTGATGCAACTGCTCATGGTAATACGGCAATTCTAATTCGAAATTCAATTAAACATTGCAAACTTCCAGGATATTTAACTGGCCACTTACAGGCAACTACAATTCAAGTTAAAGATTGGTTTGGAGATTTAGTAATTTCTTCTGTGTACTGCCCACCAAGACACAGAATCGCTCAGCAAATGTTTAGATTTTTTAAACTTAAGAACAGAGATTTATAGCAGGTGGAGACTGGAACTCGAAATATGTTCATTGGGGTTCCCGTCTGATAAATCCTCGTGGACGAGAATTAAAAATTATGTACAGATGCCCATAATTTTGGCACAATGTTCACGGGACAACCGACATACTGACCAACAGATAGGACTAAAATTCCACATCTGTTGGATTTCTTCATTACTAAAGGCGTATAAAAATTTTATGTAAATTGTGAGAGCTCTTTTGACGGTTCTTCAGACCACAGTCCCGTTATTGCTACAGTCAATACTGATGTAATTTTAAAGAAATCCAACCCATCATTACACAACAGTCGTACTGATTGGAATGCTTTTCAGCTATGGCTTGAAGAAAATATAAATTTAGATTTGCAGTTAGAAACATCAGATGATATAGATGAAGCCACTGAATACTTTACAAAACTTTTGCATAAGGCTGCACGACTACCCACGTCTGAAAATAAATTAACCGAACAATACAGCACAAATTACCCAAGGGAAGTCAGAGAAAAAATTTTGGAGAAAAGACGACTCAGGAAAGTTTGGCATAATACAAGAAATCCGAACGACAAAAGAATTTTTAACAGGGCCACACAAGAACTTAAAGCACTTTTACGTCAAATTAAAAATGACACTTTTCAGGAGCAGTTACAAAGTTTGAGTGCAACTAATACTGATAAATACTCTTCGGAAAGAAACTAAAATTTAAACGCCCGATCCAGTCTATTCCACCTATCAAAAACCGAAATGGTGACTGGGCAAAAACCAATAAAGAAAAAGCTGAAGTATTTGCCGAACATCTCTTAGCTGTTTTTAAACCATATCAGGCTGATCCTAATGTAGGTGAAACTGAAATTAATGAGTTTTTCGACAGTCCACTTCCAATGAGCATGCTAATTAAACCATTTAGAGTGAGAGAAGTTATGACAATTAAAGTTTAAAATTAAGAAAAGGATTCTATGACATGATAACACCCAAACTCTTAAAAAATCTCCCAAAAAAGGAATAGTACCTATTTATAACTTCCTTGTTTAACAGTGCTCAGGATTACCCATTATCCATCACAGTGGAAGTTTTTCACCAAAATAATCATTTTGAAACCTAATAAACCACCTGATTTAGCTTCATCATACAGACCGATTAGTTTATTGCCAGTATTATCTAAAGTTTTTGAAAAGCTTTTTTTAAAACGACTGCAACCAGTTTTGAGGGGGACGGTTAGAATGGTTTTGAGTGAATGTAAATTGATACCAGACCATCAGTTTGGGTTTCGGAAGGGTCATTCAACTATTTAACAAATATAGGGAGATTCAAAAAGAGCGCCGGTTTCGATATATCAAATTAAGAGATTTATTTTATTGAAAAACTGAAAATAAATACATCAACAAGTTCATCTTACCTTCCGATTTCATGTATGAAAAATGATGTCATGCATGTGTCCTCCTCTACTGCGCTGGCACGCATCAACTCTGTCCATGAAATTGGATATTACTGCACGACAAGTTTCGACTTCCATTTGCCCGATAACCCGTCGAATTTCCTCCTTCAAGTCATTGATGTTTCGGGGTTTATTGGCATACACCAATGACTTCAGATGACCCCAAAGAGGAAAGTCACAAGGCGTCAAGTCACACGACCTTGGTAGCCATTGATGGTCGGAATTACGAGAAATGATGCGATCCTGGAACCGTTCACGGAGCAACAACATTGTTTCTCGTGCAGCGTGACAGGTGGCACCATCCTGCTGAAACCACAACTCGTCAATGTCCATTCCATCCAAATGACGCCACAAAAACTCCCTAATCATCGTACGGTATCGGTCTCCATTTACTGTCACGGCTTGTCCTTCTTGATTTTCAAAAACGTAAGGGCCGATGACACCGCCCGACCAAAAGCCGCACAAAACTGTAACTCGCTGTGCATACATTTCCCTTTCATTAACCACGCGAGGGTTTTCTAAACCCCCACTTATGGCAGTTCTGTTTATTAACAAAACCGTTTAAGTGGAAGTGCGCCTCATCACTGAAAATGATTTTGTTTGCGAAGGTGTCATCATCCTGCCGTTTTCTCAATACCCAGTCAACAAACTGTCGTCTCTTCTGGTGGTCTGCCACTTTCAAATGTTGCGTCAACTGAATTTTATACGGGTGATATTGGAGATCGTACCGAAGAATTCTCCGTACAGAAGAACATCTTAAACCCAATTGTTGAGAACGGCGACGTATTGATTTTGCTGGGCTAACAGCCACACTGTCACGAACCAACGCAACGTTCTGCTCAGTTCGGCCAGAACGACGACGTCCAGAACTTTTAAGGTCGACTGTTGAACCCGTCTCAAGAAACTTTTTCATGAGTCTGCGCACTGTTGATTCATTCAGTGCTTCATTACGTCCTAGAGTACCGCGAAGTCGCCTGACAGTAGCCGCATAACTCTCTCCACTCTGGTAAAATGTTTTGACGATTAACACTCGTTGTGCAATAGTAAACTTCTCCATGGTTAGACACAGACTGCGAGAGTACTACACTCCGAACAAGAGAAACTACAACTGAATCGTCAATCGGAGTGTTCTCCGAAATAGAAATGAGGTCTAACAATGTTGCCAACCGATAAACAAAAATTTACCAGCCGTTTAAAAACCGGCGCTCTTTTTGAATCACCCGTACATAGAGTAGTAAAAGAGGTTATAGAGAGTTTGGAGGAAGGAATGTATTTTTCTGCTGGTTTTTTAGATGCTGAACAAGCTTTTGACAAAATTTGGTATGTCGGCTTAATATACAAAGTTAAAAGAACGTTAAGCCAACCTTTCTTTTTGATTTTACGGTCTTATCTAGAAAATCGGGGTTTTCAAGTGAAATACCAAAATGAGCTGTCATGTTCCAGGTACATTTCCTCTGGTTTACCTCAGGGTTCAGTTTTAGGCCCGTATTTGTACTCGTATGAAGCAGACTTACCAAAAACTGAAGGGATAATTCAAGCTACATTCGCTGACGATAAGGCATTGCTTGTGCAAAAGTGGAGCTCCCATAGTTGCTTCAAACAAACTTCAGGAATGTTTAGACCAAATCCAACCGTGGCTTCAAAAATGGAGAGTAAAGATCAATAGTGCAAAATCGCAGCATGTTACATTTACAATGCGGAGAAATACTTGTCCGCCAGTAAAACTGGGAGGTGTAGATTTACCACAAAGTGAAGTTGTTAAGTACCTGGGTATGCATCTTGACAGGCCCGGCCTGACAAGGAACAACCAGCGCAACAGTACACCGCAGAATTGGTAGCAAGTATGGTAAGTATTGGTAAGTAAGTAATTGGTAGCAGAGTGGTAGCAAGTTCACGAAATTCACGAGTATGCACGACAACATCTTCAAGTAGCCAAATCGAATGAAGGCAAGATACGACTTAATGGCTAACTCCGCGGGATTTCAACCTGGTGACCGTGTATGGCTCTACAGACTGAGAAGAAAGAAAGGGAGGTGCCCTAAACTGGAAAATCAATGGGAAGGCCCATATGCTGTCCTCGATCGCATCAACGACGTGGTCTACCGAGTACAGCGACGCCCAGGGACCAAGAAGATGGTAGTTCATCTCGATCGATTGGCACCGTACTTAGGGGCTACTCGGGACAAGCAGCCTTAAGAAGGGGACAATGTGATATTATCGAAGAAGGGTATGATTCGCGAAATTTCTAGTAAGTACTTAATTCATAAAATGGTAAAGCGTAGATAATAGAGTGAAAAAGTAACAATAGGGCTTGTTATAAAAAGTTATTTAAAAAGGACCGCGCTGTTGTGTATGGTAAGGTAGGGTATTTGTTGTACAACTATTGTGAAAGGGTTGGTTGATTACCTGTAACACCTTTTATCTATTGTTGACTTGTTTATAATAGTTAAGAATTTCTCCAGAAAAGATTATTGATCGGACCTCGGGGTCTTTCGAGAAGGCTCTTTGAACCGCCTATATAAATAAAACCCCGAGCGCGGTCAGTGAGTTAGTATTCGTTTGATCTTTGACGAGTGTTTATAAAATGAGCTATCGGTGCGTAGTGCAGGCACGCTCCAGGCACTGTGTTGGTCAACTATTATTATTCAGTTTTATTGTATGTACATTGTGTATTCATATAATGAATTAATACAATAATTTCACTAACCTTCTTTTTAAACTGCGTCACCTTTATTTTAATTTTCACTTACACGTGTTTCGGTGGATCCACCATCATCAGAGTAAATAACATATAATTGAAACTAAAAACATTATTTATTAAAAATCTATAGAAGATGATACATCTTCAGTCACTTGTATAAAACTGATTTAAAATTAATTTATTTTAATTTATCCCTTCTCATATTTACTGTAGATAGCAGCAGCAGTCAATATCACTTCATCATTCCTAAATTTCCTCGGGGTCTTTCGAGAAGGCTCTTTGAACCGCCTATATAAATAATATAAACATAAAAATAATAATATAAACATAAAATTTAACAAAAATTGCATGAAAGAAAATATTTTCCCTAATTATATTAGAATTAAAAATAATAATAACTCTGTAGAGTCTCAACACGCCATTCAAAAGGCAAAATATGCATGGATAAAGACAGTAATATCTAATCTATACAAAAAGAAATCAAGATTAAACATAGAACAACTGTACGAATTGCATTTAAATATTTTAAAATTATATGGTTATCTATATTACAATCTTATAAACTATCATACCAGTGTAAAATAACAAATCTTTAATCAATAATAAAATACAAACTATCAAAGTTAAATTCAATAAATTATTGAGCAATAAATATAAAATGACAGACAATAAAATAAAATTTGGCAATCCGTACATTAACAATACAAATATAAAACTTAATAAAATCGATGAAGAGATTTTGAATTTAGGCATAAAACATAATTACAGCACAAATAACATACTTAAGGATCTTAAACACAATATAATAGACATTGAATCTGCTTTATACTATAAAATTGAAGTAGAAAATCATAATATAATCAGAAGTAATGTGAAAAGTAACATATTGAATATAAATTATAAAAACAAACATTTAAATAATTATAATAAAAAAATAAATAAAATATATGAAAATTTAAAGAAAAAATTACAAAATGAAGATGCTGTAATTGTAAAAGCTGATAAAGTAAATGTACCTGTAATAATTTACAAAAGTGAATACATACAAAAAACAGAAAAATATTTGAACAACAATAATTTTGAGATCATTAAAAAAGATCCAACTAAAAAATTCAATGCACAACTTAGAAGAATTATTAGTGAATCAAATAAGATAATCGATAAAAAAATAAATACATAAATAATAATCCTCAAGCACCAAATCTTAATGGCCTTCCTAAAATACACAAAGTGGATGTACCTATAAGACCTCTGGTTAATTATAAAAATGCGCCTACATATAAAATATCTAAATTTTTATACGATTACCTAAAAACACATATAATATTAAATAACCGATACAGTATAAAAAACGCTCAAGAAATAATAGACAAAATACAAAAAATTGAAATTAATGACAAACATATTATGATGTCTTTTGATATCAAAGATATGTACACAAATATACCCATTGACAAAACCATAAACATTATAAAAAATAAATTAACAGAACGTAAATTGCATGAAGATGAAGTAAAGCAAGTTATAGGATTATTGAGACAATGTACTTCACAAAATTATTTTAAATTTAATGAAAAAATATACAAACAAAAAGATGGACTTACTATGGGAGCACCATTAAGCTCTATTTTGTCTGAAATTTATTTACAATATTTTGAAGAAATAACTGTGTATCAAATAGAACACACACATAATGTAGTAATGTGGCACAGATTTGTAGATGACATACTGGTAATATTGGAAAAGACATATAAAAATGAAGAGGATGTTATTTAAAACAAATTAAATACATTTGATGATAAATTACACCACACTATGGAACTTGAAAATAATAATAAATTAAATTTCATGGACATACAATTAATCAAGGGTAATAGTAAAATAACAACAGGTGTATTTCGTAAAAGTATATTACCAGTAACAAATATAAATAAGTCATCTAACCACCCATACTCACATAAAATGGCAGCTTACCATAGTATGATTCACAGAGCATTTAATTATATAAAAGATAAAAAACTACTAGAAAATGAATTAAGAACAATAAAATTCATAGCACAAAAGAATGGGTATCATGAAAAATAAATAAATAAAGTAATAAATAAAATTAAAAACAAACTACATTTTAAAAATAACTTGAGAACCACCCTTATATTAGATAATAAAATAAAACATAAACCATTTATTGCATTAAAATACAATAAAACTATTAACAATAAATTGTACAGAACATTAAATAAATTTTATAAAATCGCATACACATGTAATAATAAAAAACTACTGTCCACAAATATAATTAAAAATAATATAAATGAAACACTAAGCAATAAAAAGGGTGTGTATAAAATAGATTGTGGTAATGAGGATTGTAAAAAATTTTACATTGGTATGACTAGTCGTAATTTTCAAGTGAGGTATAATGAACATAAAAAAGCACTGAAATGTGACTACATTATATCTAACTATACCAATCATATAAAAGAAGAAAATATAAATTTGGTAAAATAGATGAACATTTCAATATAATAGAACAATGTAATATAGAAAATAAAAATAAAATTGAAAAATATGAGATGTTCCACATTTATAAATATTAAAAAGAGCAAAAGCAGGACATTTTGAATGAACAGGTGAAATTTAGGAATGATGAAGTGATATTGACTGCTGCTGCTGCTATCTACAGTAAATATGAGAAGGGATAAATTAAAATAAATTAATTTTAAATCAGTTTTATACAAGTGACTGAAGATGTATCATCTTCTATAGATTTTTAATAAATAATGTTTTTAGTTTCAATTATATGTTATTTACTCTGATGATGGTGGATCCACCGAAACACGTGTAAGTGAAAATTAAAATAAAGGTGACGCAGTTTAAAAAGAAGGTTAGTGAAATTATTGTATTAATTCATTATATGAAATAGAAATATTTAAAACTGCAGGATGCATTATAAAGATTTATTTTTGAATTGTGTATTCAGTTTCATTGTGTATGTGCATTTATGTACTTGTTGTAAGTAGTATTAAGTAAATTATTAAGTTATTTATTGTATTAATCTATTATAATTAGTTTATTATTTATTTTGTTAATATTTTAGTTGTAATAAATACTTGTAATTGTAAACTTCAGTGTATTAACTATTTAGATACCTAGATCCCAAAACGGACCTTAGCGATATGTCTCACAGTATGTTAAAATCCGACTCATAGTTTTGGAGATGGAAGGGTTCAAACTCGGGTGTCTATGATTAAGAAACCGATAATTGTTATAAAATTTACAATTCTGTAAAGTTTGTGCATTTTACAATATTATGGTTTACGAATTTTAAAGTTATTTTTAGTTTATCTTAACCCACACCTACCCTTGGCTACTATTGTTAAACGTTTGAATAATTGTGAAATTGGGAATGGTCTACTACTTCAGTATTTAAATAGAAGGAGTCAGTTTTAATTTCAAAGTTATTTTATATTTCATTTCAACATTGATTCATTTTGTAATTTTTATTACAAGTAGCACGTTTTCCTGTATTAATAAGCTGAGTTTTTTCCCCTTAGCTTATGTTACATTTATTTTACGCCTGAGAATTTTCTAGGCCTAAGGCCTATTTTTCAGTTCTCATGCCTAAAAAACTCGTTAGCTTGGATTTCGTACCCTGGGAACATTTTCTGTTCCATCTCTACGTACTTTCTGTAATAGGGTCCTCGGCTTGATTAGCACTTAGTGCAGCCAAAAAACGCTTTTGTTTTACGCCGGTTTGTCCGTGATTTTCCTAACGGCCACGTGATTGGTTTTCCCCTTCCGTACGCTGGTAACGAGTGTTGCGGTCAGTTATGTGTGTGTGTGAGAAAAATCGCAGTCTATCTTTACTTTTGCTAGCGACTCATTGTGCCTGGTTTCCATGTAGAAGTTTTAAACGTAATTATCAAGTTTTTCGTATTATATATATTTATTTATTAAAGAAAAAAAACACAAAAACCCAAAATCAAATTAGTATGAGGAAAAAAAGTTGTAAAATAAACAAATATAAATAAAATTATGTAGGATTCATTAGTAACTAAAAAATCTAGGATAAATAAAATAATCTACGAATCATTAATAAAAGAAAAGTAGGATAAATAAAATAATGTAGGACTCATAGTAACTTAAAAAAAGTAGTTAAAAAAAATTAAAACAAAGTTTCTATGTTGATCTAAATTAAAAAAACTTTAATTTGAACAAATTTTTTTATAACTTAAAAATGTTTATCAATGTAATGTTAAAATGTCAATTATCAAAAAAGTTTAACTTAAAACTGAATCAATAATTAGGATAATATTTGTATAGAATAAATTAAGTTTAAGTTGCAACAATAGCGAAAAAAAATCTTCGGTTTGACGAATCACATTATGTAGGGTTTCACATCATAATTTATTTTAAATTTAAAGGAATTTTGCTAAGATGTTCACTGTAAGGAAATTTTTTGTAATTTATTAAATTAAACAGTAAATACTAAATATGTTTTTTAAGTACAACAGTTTTTTTGGTTTTGTTTTATTTTATTGGGTAGTAATGTAACATTCTTTTTTGTATTAAGTTTAACCCAATATTTAAACTAGATTTTCTCTAATTGTTAAGAATTTAAAACAATAGTTTGTGGAACCTTTATATGTAGATTAAAAAGATAATTTTTTTAAATTAAAAACGATTCTTAAACACATTGTTTTTTTATTGTAAAATTTACTTTATGATCTAGGTTAACCTTTAGACGTAAGTTTATTCAGATTGATTAATCCTTAAGACTTTTACCATTTTATCCACCCTCAGTGGTAATTACTCTCATCTAAATCACTAGAGATTTTGTAATTTTTGTTAAGACGTTCGATATAGATCCTCAACCGGGTTAGCTATATTTGACTATAGACTTAGTACAACATAGCTAATATGTTCTCGTGAGAGTCTTGCAGTTGGATAGACAATAAGCATTAAGAAGAAATTGGAGTTATTACTAGAAGTATCCCCTCTCAAAATTTAAAGATAAATGTTCATCAGGTCTCGTGATTTGAAAACACCAGTGCTTTCTTGCATTTACAAGTCGAGACTAATTGCTCTTAGAACCTGTCTGAACTAGCTTTCCATTAAAGGAAATGGAAACTATTTTATCCCCCAAAATTATTTTTTCCGTAGGAAATTTCATGGTTTGGACGTTGGCCCGCTTTTACGACGTCATGTTGACGGAATAAATTATTCTTCCAGTCAGGGTCAGGGTAAGCGGTTAGGTGATGCAGAGGGAGTTTGCAGGCGCTGGAGAACGAAGCCGACGTTGTCCAGGGTAGTCATCTAAACACTAACTCAAAGATACACAAACAAAACAACAAATTAATTTAAAATACAAATTTAAAATTCTGTTCAAAGAATACACTAATTTACGTGTTTAAAGCACGGTAATATTTTTCTTAATATGGTTAATATCACAGGGAAAATTTTCATTAGTCATTTACCTACGGAGTGTTCTATTATTTAATACTATATGTTTTAACCCCCTATATTACAGTCGATACGATTATTGCCTATATTCTGCCTATCATATTATCTGACAAATTAATAATATTATAAATAATTGAAATTTGCAATAATTATGAAAAATTTACTTTCAACCAAACAAGATTTCTTAAAATTACTACAAATATTCCTACTTTATTAAAGAAAAATTAAACTATTAATAATAATTATATTCTACAAAAAATCCCCTGAGCTCATTTAACACAATTAACTTAACACTATGTAGGGTAAAAACTATTATAGAAGACCGTTAATTGATTATTTTTAAGAGATCACAGTTCAAAAGTTTTCAAGAAATAAATAATATTCCGTAAATACAAAAGAAATCCTGGTAAAATTCTGTTTGAAATTTATTAAAATGAATATTTCAATTTATATAATACAACTTTCACCATATAAATGCCAATTTAAATGTTTGTTTAAATAAAAGTTCTATACTGAATTTTGATTTTTCTTACAGTTAAACATACGTTTTCAAAAGGTTTAAACAAACAACAAATATACGATTCATCAGTTTTATTAGCTTACATTTTTGTAAGTAATTTAATTTCTAATTAAATCTAAATTCTAAATAAATTTAATCTTTGTAATCTGAAAGTGCGTAGCACTTAAATGAAACATATGATAAACTTTACTTTCAAAATTACTTCAAATGTGTCTTCTTCATAAAAATTATAATTAGGCTTACATATTTTTGAAACGTAAAATACCATAGTTAATAAATAAATATTACTCAAGTCTCTTAAGACTGTGATAAACTGATCATGTTAGTCCAAAAAGCAGAACTGCTTGTTACAGGTTTCGACAACCTACGAAAAATATCACTTTTTAATGTATGACTTTTCTTCTGTTTGTACAAATTTCATAGGTTGGCAGTATCTTTTGAAAAATACTATATCGTAACCATCATTCAACTTTTCCTAGACGTTTTGCAATGTATAATTTGAACGAAGTGGCAGTTTTGCCGAAATCTTTTACCACACAGCATTCACCTTGCTGAAGAGAGTGCAGGTCTTCCTCTTCACGAAAACTATAAAATTACCTACAGAATAACAGTTACTACACGGAACAGTAGACGCAGCATTGTAAATGTTTGCTACTGTGGTAGACTTAATGCCTATGTTTTGCTATTCGCCGTCTGCAACAGATGAAAAGGCAACATTGTGAAGTTTTGCTACTATGGACGATGTAGAGGCTGGATTATGAAGTTCTGTATTTGTGTTTGTTTTAACAGCTCCTTTTTCCTGATCTGATATTGTTGTTGATTTAGAAACAATAATATGCTGCTGCATTTTTGAGACAGGAGACGGAGGTAGATCAAATGTTGGAAGATTTTCTAGTATGGATCCAATATCCCTGATTTAAAACCCGACAACGGAATTGCACCTCTGTTTGGTCTTTGCATATCTAGATCATAGATTCCAGTACCTTTGAAACCATTGATAATGTTTGTAGCTTGTATTTCTTGAAAAATCTTTGTCACGATAGACACAAATATTAGTTTAGAAATTTTCTGTCGTGGATTTTCTCGTTGCCACTTGCAAAGTTCTATATCCCAATTTATCTTTAAACGTCTAAAGACTGCAACATCTATGGGGCTGAAGATCATGTGTCGTTGAACTTAAGGCGGCAATTTTATATGAGACTCCGTTTTCCTGACCTAATCGGATCAACTTGGTGAAAATATGCGTCGCATGTCCATTGTAAATATTAATTATTGGGCCCAATGGTCTCTCTTTGCCAATTTTTTTCAAAGAAATATCTCTTAACCAACTATAAAATAATGTTATCTCCATCCACACTCTTTCAGTTGCAGAATAGCAGTTTGTGTTGTTGCTTTCTCTGACTTTATCCAATTCCCATAACATATTATTTTCCTTTAAAATACTCTGTAAAGAAATCATTTCGCTATCGCTTGAATAACGCATCAATACCGTGGTATTTTCTTTGCCAGAGGACCTACCTAAGTAGTTTTGCTTTGGCTTTATACCCCAACAGTTTCTACAATCTTCGTTTTAGATGAACCATGGTAACAGATATTTCATTACAATTGAAAATTTGATTTGGCTTTTCTTCTAGCTTCAGTTCTTTTAAAATTTCAGTTAGTTTATCAAACATCATAAATTACCCATGGGTTTTATTGTTTATGACTGTGCATAACAATCAATTAAAAATTCTTTAAACTCTATTCAAACAAGTTTGCGCATAGCTCTTGGAGCGTTCAGGACCAGCCCAGTGGAAAATATCAATGCCGAAAGCAATGCCTTACCGTTGTCGCTTCGCAGAAAATACTGATATTTAAAATTTGCAGTTAAAATGTGTTTAACACCAATGAATCCAGTATGAAGTATGATATCCAAAGGAACCAAATACCTACAAGAAAGAGAGCAAGATAACCAAGAGTTTTAGGTGATCTCGTGGACATGTACCTCAGAGAAATATACGTCTGCCAAAATGTTTTTGAAGTTCGTTAACCCGATGAACCACCATGACTTATAAAATTCCCAAAACTTGATTCAAGTCTCAGGGTTCTTGGAAAAAAACTCATTCTGCTGTTTTAAAGCCTATGTTTCAAGAAATAACGGCCAGATTCAAATACCGTATAAGTGTTTATTACATAGACGGTTCCCTTACAGCTGAAGGTTGTGGCTGTGGAATCATGATTTCCTGATTCAGTGCTCCTTTACAAAACGAATAACATACCTTCTATATTCTTTTGTGAAGCCTATCCATTTATAAAGCTCTGGAAATCGTTTCTAAATCTCAGAATTCCATATTTGTAATCTTTACCGATTTTAAAAGTGTTCTACAATCATTTCTAGTTTAAATAATAAAGAACCTATAGGCTATTTTATGACTTATTAAGGCTTTTAGTGTCAAATATAAACATTTATGACAATTGAATTCGTATGTACCCCAGCACAAGTCGGGATACCAGGAAACGAGAAAGCAGATAATGCTGCCAAACGTGCCATAAAAGGAGTATTTCATGATCATGCTGTCTCATTTGTTGATTTGTCAATTGTTTTTTAGCTTTTATTTGTTAACGAAAACTGTAGTTTATTATTTTGGAATAATCAACATACGGACACTTCTGCAGACAGGTAAATTAAAGCGAACACTGGGTTAGATGGCGAAACAACACATCGTACTTGCTTTACAAGAAACGCGTTTTACTGCCGCAAACACTTTTGATTCTGGGAACTTTAGGATGTAGACAGGACAACCTGAATCAAGAAAAGGAGCTGACCTAAAGCAACTCGGAACAACATTCTAAAAAACAAACGTATCATAGACTCAATAACAAAATTCCACTCGCCTTCTAAAGGATCTGTACTACTTTAAAAATGAAATGCGAAAATAAGAGATACACAATATGTGTAATGCAATACGTGGACAATCGGAGAAATCCAGAAAAGGTGGTGGGATTCTGGGAACAGCTAGAGAATGAAGCACCAGATAAGAGCGTCCGAATTTTAGTTGGTGAATTAAACGTACAAATTGGAAAAAAAACCGTTCCAGAAGGTTGTCGGCGACTATCCAGCACACAAGAGAACAAACCGGAATGGTAAAATATTAACTGAATTTTGTGAAACATTTCATCTTAAACAATATGAAAACAACGGCAATCATTAAAGGAACATTAATACAGTCACAACAAAACTAAAAAAATTAAAAATAAAATTTCTAGGAGAAGTCGTCAAAGAGTTTGAAATTAAAACAGGCGTTAGGCCGGGTGATGAACTGTTACCGATGTTTTCACCCGTGTACTGGAGAAAGTTATTGGGGAAAAGGAAGCAAACAACAACAGATAAAGAAAGATGGCCTGTTTACTTCGAGGAACTCACCACTTGTACAGAAAGAAAGCACTCTCAACAAGCTAGGATTAGACATACAGCGATATACCCTATGTGTCTGTACGCGAGAGTGCATTAAAATGACCGGGAAGTCTGGTAAGGAGAGACATTTGAGAGATAGATTTTCCGCAAGATGTGGGTCCGAGAAGATAGTAGACGGACAATAAAGGTTACAAGGTCGAGAATAACTATACAAAGGAAATGTCCGATTAATGGTAACTACGAAAAAATGTAGGCTAAAATTGTATGGACACCTGTACAGAATGGATGACAACCGGTTGACAAAACAAAATATTTTAAGGCACTTAATAATAGCTAGATTTAAGTTTTCGGATACATGATTTAGAGAAGTCAGAAAGGATATTGGGGTAACCGGAATAAACCCAGAAAACTTAATTAACCGAACCAAATTCAGGTAACTACTTAATTACGGAATTTAGGGCTTCCATGGAGAGCAAAAACAGAAACCGCGTGGACAGAAAGGAGAAAAGCCTACAGTGAGCGAATGCTGAGAATGTGGGCTGCAAAAAGAGCTTCCAGAAACGTCTAAAGTCACCTCACGTGGTTTGAAATCGGCCCTATACGATAAAAAGATTTAGTGTTGTTTATAGTTGCTTATGTATTTTATTATTACTGTCCTTGCGTCAACGCAATACTGTTTATTAGCATATAGGATTACAAGGCTAGTTAACTTTTCAAAAATTAAAGGAAAGTTTGTCTACTTTATAAGAAATTATTCATTTTTCCGTCTTTTATGTGTTTCAATATGGTTTTTGTATTATTTGACTAATTATCAAACAATAGGCCTACATTAACAACGGTGTTCAAACAAAAATAAATTATTGAATGGTTAACAATTTTCTCACTTGCTAACAATTTTCTACAAACAAAATATAATTATCTAATATCTATTAGTCTGTTAGTCTAATCTATTAATCAATTAATTAACTAATAATATCTATTAATCTATTAGTTGGCTAAATAAAATCATCAGCTACTATGTACGCATTAACACAAAACACTCTCAATTTTGTTTCTGCTCGGTCGTTGAAATAGATATAACCATAGTTTTTTTTAAGTGCATATTATAAATTACTGCCCATAACAGACAGGTGGAGTGTCAAATTATTTACACTCGATCTGTTAGTTGCAGGGCTAAAATAAATAGTTCTGTTTCTTATCATATGATCAGCCAATTAAATGACTGAATCATTTAAGAACAGAAGAGGTAGAGGTGTAAAAGACACTAATCAGAGTTATCTTATCTGAAAGTAATGAATTTCATTATACAGCCAGACCCTGTGGTGAATGAAGTGAAGGTGTCATTTGCAGAGTGGAAAATATGTGCTTTTCAGAGGGCTCGGCATGCTGATAAGCATATATTTCCACTCAGTGAGGAAGGCATGGTAAACCACCTCACTCCTCGTTTTACTTAGTAAAACCTCAAAGGTTCAAACCAGCCTTTTGGCTGATGACCTAAACAACAACAACATTATAAATTACTGTAAGCCCTAATTGCACTTACAGATTGATAAAAGTTCATCAGAATTTTAAATGCACTGATCTACGTCCAGCAGGTAGAATTATTTTGTTCTGAATGAGTAAACAGCACAGTAGGCTAATATTACGATTCCGCCGATTGGTTGATCGTAAACGGTTACTAGTAGTTTTACAGTAATTGAGAAATAACAAAACTTTACGCATAATTGCCATGCCATGAGTTCACATATAAAACGGATTCTACTTGAAAATAAAGCGGGTGAAGCCTGTCCAGTGACAGTAGTTTCACAGGAATGCTCTAGTCTATAAACATGTTAGGCATATATACATTTTTTACAACAGTAATTCTGTTTGCGGTAAAGTTTTATTTTTTTAATGTTAACTAACGCATATGATTGAAAGTTAACAAAATAATAAGCCGGGTGTGAAAATAATATTAGTAATATTAACATATTTCATAGCGTTATAGAATAGAACATGTTTCATTGGCGACAAAATCATTATGAGCTACGCTCATAACAGCCAGGTGGAGTGTTAAATTATTTGCTCTTGATCTGCTAGTTCCAGGGCTACAAAAAATCGTTCTCTCTCATGGTCAAATGGTCACCTAATTATATGACTGGACTATTTTTAAAAAGAGAAGAGGTAGAGGTTTAAAAAACACTAGTCACAGTTATCTCCTCTGAGAGTAATGAATTTCATTATACAACCAGATCCTGTGGTGAATTAAGTGAAAGTGTCATTTGCAGGGTACATAGTAGATGCTTTTTGGGCCTGGCATGCTGATAAGCGTAGGCTATTTTTGTTTTCGGTCCTATTTTTTACTATTTTTACTCATCTCTCGTTGTACTTAGTAAAACCTTTAGAAGGTTAAACCAGCCTTTGAGCTGTTGACCTAAACAACAACATATTGTGACAATAATAAGGGCATGGTTCGCGAAAGTTCTAGCATTTCATTTAATAAATGGTAAAGTGTAGATAATAGAGTGAAAAAGTAACAATAGGGCAATAGTAACAATAAAAGTTTACCTAGTTATAAAAGGTTATTGTTTACAACTATCTATGAAAAGGAACCTGTGACAAAACTTTTATTCTATTTACAATAAGATCTATTGTTGACTTGTTTACAATAGATTTTTCTAGCATTCATTTAAAAAGAGGTTTTTTGTACTTTATTATTTGTATCGAAGTTCGGTGTTTTTCGGGAAGATTCTTTTTGATTCGCTATAAAAGAGACCCCCGAGCGCGGCCAGTGAGTTAGTATTCGTTTGATCTTGGTTGAGTGGCTATCGGGCGTAGTGCAGGGCACGTTCCGAGCATTATGTTTGGCAACGATTGTTATACTGTCTTTGTTTGTGTGTGTATTGTGAAAAGTTAATGTGTATCTGTAATAAATTCAGTTTTTGTGTATTCAGTTTCATTTTGTATGTGTATTCTATAAAATTGATTTTTAAGTAGTGCTAAGTAAATTATTAAGTTATTTATTGTTTATTATTTATTTTAAGTAAATTATTAAATCATTTATTGTATTACTTCTTGATAATTAGTTTAATTACCTATTTATTTTGTAAATCTTTTAGTGTAATAAATATTTGTAATTGTAAACTTTAGTGTATTAATTATTTAATTACCTAGATCCGGAAACGGACCTTAGCGATAAGTGTCACAATATGAATAGAAAGGCAAAAGAACATTTTTTTCTCTTATTTACAGTATTTTGTTAAGATGATATTTTAGGAAGAAGGTGATTTGTCTATTCTTCAAATCTTGATCGAGCTAAACACGTCTGATAAAAAGTATGGCTGAAATTAAGTGTATTATAGTATCTTATCCTCTTGGCCATCACGGTTTTACTTTGTTTAAAACTTGTAAATCACTATGCCAATGAAAAATAGTTTTTCAGAGGTAAACACTTTTCTTAAAGTGATGAATATAAAAATCTACAATTAAGGTAAAATACTAATTAAATATTTTTTTTTCCGGGGTTCCTACGGCCGGCGCCGTTTCCCGCACTTCAATCTCCATTCTCTTCTATCCTCCCAATCACCCTCATCCATCCCTCTCTCCCTCATGGTTTCCTGTATTCCCTTTTTCCACGTTTTCCTTGGTCTACCTTTCTTCCTTCTGTTGGTTGGGACATAAGACAACATTCTTTTTGGCCACCTCTCATCACCCATTCTCTGCACATGACCATACCATTTCAGTTGTCGTCTCTCTATCCTATTCACAATGGTATCTTCTACATGAGCTCTTTTCCTGATGTCGTCATTCCGGATATGGTCCAACCTGGACACTCTACATGAACGGCGCAGAAAGTCCATTTCAATTGCTTTAAGCTGGCTGTCTATTTTTGATGTTATTTGCCAGCACTCTGCCCCATAAGTTGTTATTGGCTCCACAATAGTGTGGTACAACTGGACTTTTGTATTCATGTGCATTTTTGCAGACCATAAAATCGGGTTCAATTTCCGGATTGCTATTCTCCCTTGCACAATCCTATTTTTAACATCCTTTCTAGTTGAACCGTCTGATGATATGTAGGTCCCCAAGTACTTGAATTCCTTTGTGCTCTTGATAATTTTGTTGTCGACTTGAAGATCATTGGACTCTTCCTCTATAACCAAGTATTCGGTCTTGCTAATATTAATATTCAACCCCCATTCACAGTATTCATCCAAGAGTTTCCTTGTCATATAAGCAATGTCCTCTTCATCGTTAGCTATGAGCACTTGATCATCGGCAAACAGTAGTGTATACAAACAGGTATCTCCAATTTCAATCCCCATTCCATTACATTTCTTGCGCCAGGTGCTCAGTGCTCTTTGTATATATATCTTGAAAAGAGTTGGTGATAAACAACACCCCTGCTTCAAACCCTTGTTAACCCTGAATGGCGCAGATATTTTATTATTCAATTTAATCACACATTCTGAGTTCCTATAAAGTGTTCTTATTGCTCTGATGTAGCCTTTGTTGATGTTTGTTTCAGATAACACCTCAAACATCCTATTGATGGGAACATTATCATAGGCCTTTTCCAAATCAATAAACATTAGATGCGTACTCAGATTCCTTTCCGACCGTTTCTCTACCAATTGTTGGAGAGTGCTGATATTGTCCAGGCACGATCTGCCCGCCCTAAAACCACATTGCTCTTCTATTTCCTCAAAGTCCTGCTCTAGTCTTGTTTTCAGGATTCGACCATACAGCCTTCCCATAGCACTGGTTACTGTTATGCCTCTATAGTTCGAGCACACCTTTTTATCACCCTTTTTGTGCATCGAGCTCAGATACCCCATTTTCCAATCATTTGGGATATCCTCATCCTTCAAAAGGCATTTGTTATAGACTTCCACCATTTTTTCTAATAGTATGTCCGGTCCATGCTTCACCAACTCTATAGGAATACTTCCAGGTCCAGCAGCTTTCCCATTTTTCATATGTTTTAGGGCGTTTTTAAGCTCTATCACACTGATTTCCTCTATATCCATATCCTCTCTATCTATTTCCTCCTCTTGTAATGGAGTCGTCATAAACTGAGGTCTATCTTCTTCAAGTAATTTTTTGTAATAGGTCTCCCATTCATTCATTTTTATTAGTGTGATGTTATTCTGGTTTATGTTGTCTTTTCTGAGATTTCTTATTGCTTTCCATGCCTCTGCCACTCTCGTACCACCCATATATCGATTGATTTGGTCACATCTCTCCTCCCAGAACTCATTTTTCCTTTTTTGCACTTCCCTTTTTGTTTCTCTATTCCACCTGACATACTGTTTCCTATCCTCATAGTCTCCCGTTGCCAACCACTTAAGATATGCCTGCTTCTTATGCTTGGCCAAAATCTCCAACTCCTCCGACCACCAATCCCTGCTTTTTGGATTACTTCCTTCAGTTTCTCCCAAAGCTTCTCTAGCAGCTTCATGAATGAAGGCTTTAAGTTGTCCATACACTTCTTCCGCTGATCCTTCTTTCAACTTTTGAATTTTAGTTGCCAGTCTTAACTTATACAAGAATTGGACTGATTCTTGGCTCAAACTCTGTAGATTGTATTTGGGAAATTCCATGTTTTGTTGTGCAATATTATTAGTGATTTTCTTCTCTTGCTTTTGGGAAGGTCTGAACTTAACTAGCACACTTGCTTTCACCATAAAATGATCCGAGCCACATTGAGGTCCTCTGTGCACTCTCACATCCATGATTTTCAGTGGAGAGTTTTGTCCTTGTATTACATAGTCTATAATGCTTGTCAAATTTCGTTTAGGCTGACTCCAAGTATATTTATGTATCATTTTGTGGGGGAAAAAACCATTCATAATCTTCAAAGAAAATGTGTCACATAGATCAATTAGTCTCTGACCACTATCATTGAGTAATTAAATATTACTTAATTAAATTTACGCGCAAAACGCTACGCTAAGCTTATTAAAAACGAAAACCATGATACCATTAACGAACATTTTATCCACAATTTGTTTTAAATTAGGGTATTATTACAAGGTGAAATATTCACACTTCGAAAACAAACAATCGATTCTTAAGATTCGTTAATGTTCTTCACAATACGCGACTTCTACAGTTTACACGTACTGTTTTTTTTTAGAGAAAAAGCAAGGGACCTATTAGTTTTAATAGTAATTTTTTTCTATATCCTGAATGTGTACGTTGGAATCTGTTTAAATTTTTTTCTATATCCTGAATGTGTACGTTGCTATCTGTTTATTTGTAACCAATAAGTATAACCGGATGGCCCAATGAGATGAGGATGATATTTATGCCGCGTGTAAGTGAGGTATAGTCTTGCACAGACGCAGGACGACCAACCCTGATAAAATTCCGTTAATTTTAGCCCAACGATTAAAGGGTCCCAATTTTGCTTCGTGAGGTGGATTTATAGTAATTAGGATGTGTTTATTATGTTAAAAAGCCAGGTTCTGAGAAACAAAACTGGTGTAGGCCACATCTCCTTTGTTGTACCTCTACTCACGAGAACCCAGAATTACAGAAAAAAACATTTGACTTATATAATATAATTATATTAGTAATATATTTATTATATATTATAAATATATTATTATTATTATATTTATATTAGTAATATGTTTATTAATATGTTTAGTAATATGTTTATAGCCATGATGGTCGCCCACATTCGTAGCGGATAGGCACTCAAAGAAGAAGAATATGTTTATTAATATATGACTTGTATAATATTATATTTTATATTTGGTGGGAAGCTTATACTTTTAATATTTATAGCCACTAATGTCGTGAAGCTACTAATGTGAAGACAATGGAAAACACATAGGCTATTATATACATTTGTACGGAACGAACTCGACTTTTGAAAAATAAAACACAGTAATCAGTAACCAAATTGCTTAATTAAGATAATCTTCAGCAAATTAAACTCATAAAAAGACAACCTCGTTTCTTGCTAAACACAGTAGAAAAATTAGCTAATATTTTAAGATAGGTAGACAGGTAGGTAAGTATAAATACCCATAGATCCCACAGTATTTTTAAGTTGTTTAACTTAATTAATTACCAAAGATAGATTCTTTTTAATTTTAAGAATAATCGTTATAAGGTTTGGTAGTCGAATTTCGCGGTCTCATATTGGCTTCAATAAAAAAAATACATATTACAAATTTTAATAACATCATATTATTATTTAATGTATGGGGCATAACGTAGTTGGATATTATTACAGAAATTAATTGTGAATATTGAAAAATGGGTTAACAACGGTTGATTGACTTGAGCAGGTAGCAGGTAGGCTACAGTAGAAAACAGAGAGAGAGAGTGAGAGAGAGAGAGAGAGAGAACACCGTGGAGAAAAACGAGTGACCGCCTTCGAAATAAAACAACAGAGGCTATGTCAAACAGTGTCTAAACATGCCAACACACAAAAAGGGTATTACAGACCTATCCTTGGGCCCAACGGTCAGTAGGCCAAACGTCATACCTTGAAAATCCCGTGAAGATACCAGTCGCCCAAACGATACCAGAGTTAAAACATTGTACACTGTATTCGCCGAGCTTGTGCAGTAGCCTATGCAAACATTTCGTTTCTGTGGGTGTATATTCCAGGAATTATGCTCAATTCTACCTGCTGTAACTATGCGAGTTCACAGTGGCACCGGTTCAGCGGATAGCTATTTGTTCAGTGATGCACGGTGTACGCACGCGCTCCGGTTATTTGAAATAAGGTATTATTCGTTATTCAGTATTTTACAGTTGTTAAAATTTAAATATTTATAAATACTGTACCTATATTTTTAAATGTTTGACGTTAGGTTTAACTTTTTGTTTTAACGCAATTTAAATAATTTTCTAGTTCTACAAGCTAGGTTAAGGTAGCTGGGGGTAATTATGGGTATTTTTAACGTGATTTGTTAATAAGAACAAAAAAGCACTACTAAAATTTTCATTGTTTTTATAAGATAAATTCTTTACGCCTTTCTTTAGCAGTTACCAAAGTTTCACATCGTTAAATTTATAAATTTATTTACAAATTTATTAAATACGCAAAAAATGTGTTCAATTTACTTTGTTTATCAGAAATAATTAAGTGGTGTAATGAAAAGAAAAGTTTTTAGGATATCAAGATCAAAAAAGGTAAAATAATTATTTTATAACAAATATAATTTTTATGGCATGAGTAGATGAATAGTAATATTTTTTTACGCTAGTCATTAAGATATGCATACATTATTTTGTATACGTTTTTAGGCACTGACTTCTCTTTTCGTTCATGTCAGTTATGTGAACCTGCCTCTTCCATTTACTCACGCGCGGTTGGTTTGGCCGTATTGCACAAGCTCGATAAATATACTTTTTATAGAATTGGATTCAAACAATTTTCATGCACCCAAATATAACATGAAAAGCAAGCAGTTGCTTTAAGAATATATTTGATTACGTATTGTGTTGGATATGACCTTTCTTACACAATACAAAACCCTTAATCAGAGAAAGCTGTTATAAAAAATTAATAATAATAATGAAAAGGAATATTTACCTTATAATCACTTTTATCCTGAACGATGTCGACACAATGTCCAGTGGTCACTACCCACAATTCTGTTACTAAAACTCCTGCGCAATCTGGCTGGTCAAAACTTCCTATTCTGACCATGTAATTGTATTTTCGTTTAGTATCTTCCGTTCCACCAAGGACAGCCATGTTTGGTATTGATTCTGAAGTATTGTATGCATTCATACTCCTTGGACACTTAGGAGCCGGTGAACATGGAAATGATTCCAGTGTGAACATTAGACCGATTAAAGAAAAATAAATTCTTAGTTCCATTATAAAAAAAACTGTGGAAAATATATTTTCAAAAGTAACAAAAATTTTTGTTAAGATGTTTATTAGAACAGAGTAATTTTGTTCAACTGTATCAATTTTCAACGGTTTGTAACAATGAACAAAATCAGGTGAAATGTTCTGTAAATATTTTTAAACGAAAATGTTTGAATGGATAGTAATAATAATAATAATAATTGATCCAGCTAAACAAACATAATACTTCTTAAACATTTTTTTTTAACCAGCTACTATTTAAAAATAATAATTATACTTCTAAAATATTTCTTAAGTTTTAAACCAGCCACGAATAAAAATAATATCTAGGAAGCATTAACTCCGTTACAACGTCATTCTGGTGCAACGCACAATTCTTTTCCCAAACCGTGTAAACAATTTAAGAATTTTCGTCCACCATTAACGACAGAATAGTAAATACGTTAATATCTTTAGCACGGTAAAATCAAATCATACACAAAATCAAATCATTACTTGTAAAAGGTTACAACTTGTTTAAGTGAATTTTTATACAATTTTTGAAAACTAAATTTTTTCGTTATTTTTGTTAAAAAAACAAAGGTAAATATTTACTTATAGGACTTGTTTACTTATAGGGCTAACTGATTTTGACAATTTTTATTCAAATCGATACGTTTTGTGTGCTGAATCGGATTATGAACTTATTTTTGCGCACAAACCACTGTGGAATTAGTTATAAGCCCTATTTATTAACTATCTGTATAACCTCAATTTTTCGTATAATTTTCTATTTTGCCGTTTTAGTTCCCTTCATTTACCGTATAAATGCTAAAATATTAAAATGTCACTACTTATAAATTCATTTAAAAGTAAAAATTAGCCAGCCAAAAAACTGTAAAAACTGTTCATCACTCATTAAATTTACCTTTTATTTAAACATAAAGTAAATGTCTAGTAAAATTTCAAAATCGGGGGTGCGTTCAACTAACTACTAGACATTTACCAAATACAGAGTGTCTTACGAGTAACCCGACTAACTTCTAAGGTGGTTTTCTCTCATCAAAATAATGAAAAAACTTTATAAAAAATGGGTCCGGAAACGCTAAATAAATTTACACATTAATTAACCATTTAACATACTTATTGTTCTTCAAACCTAACAAAACGTATTTTTATGCACAGATTTATCCGTTCTTCATTGGATATTACAAAAACTACTGGAGATATGCTTTTGGAATTTATTGTATTCAATTTTTCGGGTTGAAATACATAAGAAACCAGGATACAAATCTACTCATAAAATTGGGTTCCTAGACCTCTAGGATGACTTTATTTAGGCGTATGTTCTGAACCCAAGGCAAAATCTTTCGCTAGCCGTAACTCGCTAACGAACCGTTTCTGGACCCATTTTTTATAAAGTTTTTTCATTATTTTGATGAGAGGAAACCACCTAAGAAGTTAGTCGGGTTACTCGTGAGACACTCTGTATAATTTGTATTACAGACTTCCTAAATTACGAGTTAAAACACAATTTTTTTTTGTAATCATATAGAATCAGGGCCCGTTACCGATTGTAACGATTCTTTTTTTGAAATTTATACCTTTTTTGGTCGCTGAATCTGAATATGAACTTATTTCCCTCCGCAAATCACCATGAAATTAGTTATAATCCCTCTTCTATGATGTACCGACATAACCTCCACTTTTCGTATATATTTCAATTTTGCAGTTTTATTTGAATTCATTTACTCTTTAAATGAACACTAATATGTTAAGGGTCCCTATTTTAACTAATTTTACCTATTGACCAATGATGTATATTTAAATATTTGAGTATTGATGAAATTGCTAACCGTCTAACATGTACCCTGTTAAAATACTGTGACGTCATTACAAGCTATATGAAAATATTAAAATACGTTTACTAACCGATAACCTTTTATTTAAAACTGCAAATAACAACCAATAACCTTTAAGAATGATTTTTATAAAAAATTTAGCCTGTAAAACTGCATATAGTAACCAAATACCTTACTATGAGTAGGTTATCGGTTGTCATGTGTATGTATAACTGCGCATAATAACCGATAACCTACTGACCAATTACTAATTATTGAAGTTGAATTTACAGTGCACAATAAACACGTGAATAACTTTTAATTTGCATTTAGTAAAACTGAAAATTACAACCAATAACCTTTAGGAGTGATTTTTATAAAAAATTTAGCCTGTAAAACTGCATATAGTAACCAATAACCTTGTTATGAGTAGGTTATCGGTTGCCATGTGTATTTATAACTGCGTATAATAACCGATAACCGACTCACCATTTACTAACTAATCAAGGTTAGGTAAATTTTCAGTGTACAATAACCTTTAATTTAAAACTACATGTGATAACCAATAACCTTATCGTGGGTAGGTTATCGGTTGTTAAGTATGTGGTAGGGAGTGATGACGTCATAGGTTACGGTTAGTTTGAAATGTTGTAAATCACTTATAAACAAATTTTTAAATTATTAATAAGTTAAATTTGTAGTTATAGCGACATTATTAATTGGTTGTGAGCATTTATATGGTAGTGAAGGGTAATATAACGGCAAAATTAGTTGTATCAGCAGATGATAAAAAAGGCTTATAACTAATTTCAGTTGATTTGCGGGGAAAAATAAGTTCATGTTCAGATTTAGCACACCAAAAAGTATAGATTTTAAAAAAAGAAATTTACAATCGGTGACGGAGCTTAATTTTATGTACTTATCAAAATTTTATTACTTCCGTGGAATATACGAGAGAAATTAAGAAATAAAATTCTGAGACAAATTTAAAAAAGTAGGGTAAATCCGGGAGAAATGGCGAACGTTTTCTTAATCGTCAATATATAAAGTCCCATGATGCAATTTTTGGTTCTAATTATTTTTTACGGGTAAACAAACAAGTTTACTTCGACAAATTAATATTGTTGGATTTTTAAATTTAACTTTTGGACAAAATTTTTGACCTTAAAAAACCTTACATTGCGGCATCTATCCCTTATGTTCGGATGACATGTCGCAGCCTTGCGGCTGATATGCCGCTTGCTAAACAACTAAAACAATCCTTTATTAAGCAGCAGCCGGCATATATTTAACAGAAAGTGCATTTTTGGTTATAAATATTTTGAGAAGAAACAACACTAATCTTTTAACATAAATTTTATTTTGGTGGACACTTGTTTTGTAATAACTTAATATAGGCCCTTTCTATAACTGGTTTAATTATCACAATACTATATAATTCTTGTTAAAGAAATATTAGACGAAGACAACGTATTCAGGAATAGTTTGGTTAATTATCAATTATTCTAAGTAAAAAATAAAAATGATACTAGAAGTAAGTACCTAAGACTCAAAAATTGGCTTCATTTGGTTTTTATGTTTTGTCTGCCACAATACAAAACATATCAAAAATTGCACAATTGTCACGTAACCGCAACTTACAAAGATACGCAACATAATCAATCACATTTATTGTAGTTTACTGGTACAATTCTCCAGACTCCTTACAAGTATTCAGGAATGCGTTTTTTTGATTTTTTTTGTGTAGCCATCCAAGTTCTTGAGAAATTAATCGTTAGTTTAAAACTATAATTTCTTTTCCTATCCCGAGGCTCAGACAAAAAACTCCATTTTAAGGTCTTCTTTAGTCTTTTCATCCAACCTCTTTTTTACTTGTTCTCGGTTTTTTGGATGTTAGCACAACCACACATTTTATTAATTTTCCTTCATTAATATTTGGTACAGGTGGAATACCAACATGAAATTCAGATGGTGCTCCTTCGGGTTAAGCCCAATATTGTCTTTGCTACAACCAGGTTGTGATACAGTATCAACGGATTTCGAAGCGCAAGCTTATTAATCAACGACTGAGAATGTGTACATTCACATTGTCACTCAGAATTTGCATTGTATTGTCAAAGATTAGAACACTTTTTTATTTTATTTATTTTTTGTTAATCATGCGTTCACTTAGTGTGAGTTCACTCAGTGGCCAAACCACAAGGTTTGACCCAGGTTTTTACGGTCGTTAAAAGTAGATATTTATATTTTACCATAAAATAAACAATATCGAATCAATAATTTTGATTCATATTTTTACAATAAAAGCTAAAATAATGTCGTCACTAAAAAATTGTTTTCATTTTACTAATCCGTCTACAAGAAATATATTGAGTCAACAAGAAAAATATATTCAGTTATTTTTTGAAGTGATTGGTCAATAAATTTTGTTTTAATTTGGGAATATTGATGTTTATTTTATGATCGAAAAATTTAAAGGTCTTACTTATTTTCATGAAATAGATTGAACACGTTAAAAACGCATGCTAAAACATCTAAACAATACAACAAATTATTTAACTTAAAACTTTTTTTGATTGGTGCGGCAAGTATCCCTTAAGGAAAAAGTGCGGCATACGAGCAGACTCGTATGCACCGGATTTTATTGCGGCTTGTATCCTATTCTGTAGGGTCGAGACGCCACGCCTTACAACTCCATAATCTTGACAGCCAAGATGGCCGGATAACAACCAACACACTCCCTACAGTACTAACTGTTGCAATAGTCACTCAAACGTTTGGAAAAACTGATCTTTAGAGCATATTACGAACTAATCGTGAGGCTAAAAAAGTTTTGGTGGAAAATCAAACTCAGTTCACTTATTCCTTCACAACACACGTAAAACTTAGGTGACCAAAATGAGTCCACTTTTACTATACTCTAGGGTACATTGAGCAGCTGCAGTGCGAATACGCGCACCCTCAACTGGCGGTTGCCGAAATTAGAAGGGGTGCGCAGTGTATACCGTATGCGGCAACTCTTCCGAAATTACTATGCTTAATTTATGACAAGAAATATCCCTGGAGTAGTTTCTTCGAGCAGTTAATTGTATTTAACTGATATTTAATGGTTTTATTGGCTCACTAATATTTTTAACTCTAACGGAAAAAGAGGGGTGTTAAAACTTTAAAGTGTATCTATGTATCTGTCTGTGGCATCGTGGCTCCCAGACGAATGAGCTACTCTAAGTAAAAAATAAACTATTTTCTTGGAAGCTATGAAGTGATTAAGCAAGGCGTCTGTTCGATAAATATCTAAAGCACCAAGTTATAAAAACAACCTTAATTTTTTATTTTATGTACTAATCGGGAGTTGGTAAAAATAACAATGATTATTTATGTTGGGTACCAAATCTATAGTCGATCTACTGTAAGATTACTCCACCCGAGGCAAGCGCCTATAGGTTATAAACGACAGTTTTACACAAGTTGGCGCGTATTTACTTCTCCGCCTGACAAAATTATCTTTCACTACTTTCCATCATAAAAATATCTACATCCAGCAAAAATAAACATTATCCTATAAACGTTTACAATTATATCACTCAAATTACTTGTAATTAATATAATTTCATAAGGCGACTCCTAAATTATTTTTTAACCATTACATTTTTTTTATTCCTAGTATGTGTACGTTGCAATCTGTTCAATTCAGAACAATGAGCAACCCCATGACCCAATGAGATGAGGATGATATGTATGACATGTAAATGAGGTGTAGTCTTTTACAGACTCAGGCCGGCCATTCCTGAGAGAGTATGGTTAATTGAACCCCAACCATCAAAGTACACCGGTAACTACTGTCTAGCATTAGAATCCGTATAAAAGTAACTACCTTTACTAGGATTTGAACCAGGAACCTTCGTCTCTAAAAATCAGCTGTTAAACAGCTGATTTTGGCGACGACTTTACCTCTAGACCAACCCAAGCCATTACAACCATTACATTTAGCAACAATTTTTTTCTCACTAAGGGAATATGACATTTGTAACAATTTTTTTTCTCATTAAGGGAATTAGACATTCGTAACAATTTTCTATCTACTTTTTAACGGTTTAATATATTACAAAAACCCAAAACATTCATAATCACAGCTGTTAACAAAACACAGCTTACAAAATTTTTCAACTTCAGTCTACGAAGAAAATCAAAAAGAACTGATACAATACCAAAAGATAACTGACGAAACTAAAAATGAGTCAAACACGGGCAAGTGCAAACAGTTGTAAAACTAGTCACAAACATTAATTTTAATGTTATGAAATAAACAATCTGAAATTATAAACAATGAGTCTCTTAAAAATAACAATGTAGGAGTTAGAAAAAGTTTTTGTTATTAATTGTAAACTAATGTTCAATTTATGAAAAATTTTCTATCAAATAAATTGAACGTGTTTATTATATTAAGCTTACAACGAATTATTCGTGCTGAATGGAAAATAACAATAATATGAAAATAAAATAGCTTTTTTATCGTACTGTGCGTAATTTTAATTAATACGCACGCTCACTTGTATTACTGTTTCCTACTATCGGAGTACGCTTAGAGTAAATAAACTTAAAACTTGAAGAGCTACATTTAAAATAAAAATGCCATAATCAGTTTAGTGTGAGCTGAGACTGAACACCACCAAAGATACCCTTATCCTTCTACGTGTGTAGATAAGCTTTTAATTCCAACCTATGAAAAAATATTTCATTCGGTTGAAAAACAGTACGTTTTTAGTAAATTTAATCTGGTTTCCTTAATTATTAATAGTCGAGTTCTTGTATTTATTTCTTACTTACTTAATTTAAATCTATTTTCGGATAATTTAATTTTATACTTGTTTAATTAGAATTATAAATGACTATTTTAATAAAGCACTTCATTTTAAATACTTACTTATTATTTTCATTTACTTACATTATTTTAAATGACATTTAACAAAGTTATTTTTTGTAACACATAAAAAACGTGTTATTTCCGAACATTATCCTTAGTCAGTCTTGCTTACCTGATATGGTTAACGTAAACTAAGTGAACTAAGTTGGCGATAGAGGTGATGTGAATTAAAATAACATTTGTGAGTAATTAATTTCTGTTATCAACGAATTTGAGCCCTGTTGTGAGACAAGACATCAGGCTCTTGTCATCACCTCCTATTACACTTCACCTAATGAACGCTTTAAATAAAGCAATTATTATAGAGTGTTTGTAGGAGAAAGGTTCAAACTTTTTTTTTCAAAAAGAGAGTTAACTCATTTTTAAGCTGAAAATTAAAAAAATTTCTTAAACATATGTTCAAAAACGCTTTGTAAGCGAGTTGCTGCTAGGGAAAGATATTGGCCGGGCTTCAGTTCCTACGATAAATTAGGACGCTATAAAATTCAGAGAAGATAAATCAAAGGGTAAGGTCAGTTCCTTATGATGTTTGATGAGAAACATTGAATAAAAAAGGTCCCAGAACTGTATCTTTTGTAGGTAGTTCTTAAGATATTTGAGGTAAAACACAAAAATCTGTGTGTAAAAATACGTTTTTTTAGGATAGAAGTAAACAATTTTGTTAAATTACTAATGACGTTTAAAATTTTAACACAAAACTTGTACAGAATTTAATTTTGAGAAACTGATATACATAAAGTGAAGAAAAAACTATACATGTTTCAAATGTTCGTCTTTATTAAAACGAAAAAACAAGGTTAATTGCACTGAAAACTTCTGTCATTCAAACAATAATTTATTAACTGGTATATCAGGTACTCGTATCTGGTATATCTGGTGTCAGATTCCGTTTCATTGTTACTACTTATGAAAATATTAACAATGCTGAAGACATGATTTAATGTTTTAATTACTTTCTCTTGCCCTATAAAAAGTATTGTTTTCATGTCGATTTTTTGAAATCCGAGTTTTTACCGAATGTAGTTATCGGGCTCCTAAACCCAAAAAGCATGTTATTAGCGATTAGCCTGCATTGTGTGTGTATGTGTGTGTGTGTGTGTGTGTGCGTGCGTGTGCGTGCGTGCGCGTGCGTGCGTGCGTGTGTGTGTGTGTTTGTGTGTGTGTGTGCAAATATCTCAAGAACGGGACATCGAACAAAAGTTGAACCTTAAGTTAGGTTCCACTAGAGGATCCAACACAAACATTTTTATCAAAGTCAGTCAACCGGAAGCATAGTTCATTCGTGTAATTTTTCACTTATTTGTAATTTTCTCAAAAACGGCTCGTACGATTTTTTTTAAATCGCATTATTTACTAAATATTTATGCTCTACAAGACAGGGTTGGCGCCAAGTCTGTTGAAATTCTTGGGGAGGCTTGCTCTCGTTGGAAAAAACGGTTTTTTTAAGATTGCGGCCTTCATATGGATTTTAGAGCAAAAGTGTGATAGGATAAAAGTTATAGAACATTTAAAAACCTAACACATTTCAAAAACTTCTTTGTGGAACGCGTAATTTATCGGTATTACTGTTTCTTTCATAAAAATCTGTAAAAAATGGATTTTTTAAGATTTCGGCCGTAGTATGCATTTTGCTACAAAAGTGTATAAAATCAAATTTATAGAGAATTAAATTATCTACAACTTTTATTTTATAAGCATTTTCTCTACAGAGCCTAGTTTAGTGTGAAGAGTGATTTTCCGTAGATTATTAAGCCATACTGAGATTTTCATTTTGTATCATTCACTCATGATTAAAACAAGATTATGTTTTCTGAGGTTAGTTTTTTGTTTATTTCTAATGTTTTATTACTAATGTTAGGTTATATATTGTGACAAAGGTGAAAAGGAAAGTGTTCGAGAATTTCCGGAAGGGCCGAGACTTTAAAAATATTAACGTTAAAAATAAGTGTAATAGAAAAATAATAGGTTTCCAAGAAATAGTTATAAACGGTTTTTATAGTAAATGTAGGCCTAGCTATTGTTATACAGGTATTGTCAAGGAGCCGGTACCTATTTAGATAATTGGCCTTTTTGTAATACCTTTTATTCAATCCTAATTTGTTTATGGTTGCTAAGATTTATCCAGAAGCTGTCGGAAGGATTTTGTATTTTTATTGTTATGTCAAAATTCTCTGTATTTCTCGAAATCTCCATCGATCGATCGATCTATATAAGCAACGCGAGTTATTTAGTTGAGTTCAGTTCCGTTTTTGTCTGTGAATCAGTGAGTGAATTGTAACAGTGCTTTTGGAAAGGTCTACGTTACTGTGAATTGCAGTGTTGTTAAACTTTATGAATGTATCTTTTGTAAGTAGTATTTAGTAAGTTGGTTAGGTTGTTTATTGTTTTTAGTTATTAGCTTTAATTAGTTTGTTATTCATTATAAGAAATTTAATTGCATTTCACTTGTAGATTTTAGTAACTTAGTATTTTTAGTTGTAATAAATACTTGTAATTTTAAACTTTAGTGTCTTAATTATTTGATTTACCCAGATCCCAAAACGGACCTTAAAGAGATAAGTGTCACAATAGCTCCTTATTTGCATTGGCAAGAGAAAGTTTTCAGTGTTTCACACCGGTTTTTTTTTACAAAAATCGGTAAACAATGGATTTTTTTAAGATTGGGGCTTTATTGTGCATTTTAAGAAAAAATTGTACATAATAAAAATTATATAAAATTAGAAAACCTACAAATTTTACTGTAAGCATTTTTCTCTATTACCTAGTTCAGGGGAACTAGTGATTTCTCGTATTTTTAAGTTCCACACAGGTTAATTTTCTTTTTGCGTTTTCATTCTTAATCAGGTTTAATTAAATCAGATTTAAAACCTCTAATCACTAAGTAAAGTAGGTATAAACAAGGTTTGCACATAACTATTGCTTTTGTTTATTGACGATTTACTTTTTCATTTTCCTTCTCTTCTTCCTCCTTCACCTCCACCCTTACCACCTCTAGTAGTATTACTTTCGGATATTTCTCAGTTAGAAGTTGTTACAATCCAATTGTGAGAATTACCGACATTAGAAAAGAATTGACGAAAATCAACATCGCCACATCGCTCATCTGCATTTTTTGAACTGGATAGCCACATTCGCCAGTACTTGCGTAGACAAAAAGCAGGCCCGTCACAACGGCATGGTCCTTTATATTTATCGAATTTTATGCAAATTGCATTATCTATATCGCCCTAACTGTAACAATAAAGAAAACAGTAACTTTAGCAAATTATTGATTCTTTATATTTTTGTACGCTATTACTACCAAATCGGAAAATACTTATTCGTCATCTTGGTGTGGCATTTGCTATTTCTAGTTGTATAACTGGCTATAATAGAATAGTAATGAAGAATGTATATCTGTTCATTTGTACACGTTTCGATGTCTGGTGGACCTCATACAACGTCTGTATAATTTCAGAACCTTGGGCAATCTGTATTAATGCACAACCTAAAACACCGTTCTACTAGTTGACTGGCAGGTTGGATAAATGTTTCACAATCGTCTTCCAGAAACGCTGCACTCATCAAAAAGATAACTCTCTAATGAGAGGAAATACTGAGAAAATAATCATTAATAACTGAATCAATAAAGTCTCAGGAGTCATAAAGTCATTCTAATATTTTATGCGAGTGCAAACTATTAGGAATGTGAAGTGTTATAGAGGGGCACCACAACGTGATAACTAAGGATACTATTGGTGTAAATCAAATGGCTGTATGCTGAGTTCTATCCTACTATGCTTCGCCTTCATCTGCAATCTCTGAACCGTACAGCTGTAGTTGACATATTCTTTAAAATACAGTTTGTATGAATCAATTTACCAAATCATTATCCATATTAATCATTATTATTATCATCACTGAATAAAGTGCCAGAGTTATTCAACTTCTTACTCCCTAGATGAAGCTTAATTACCTAGTTTCAGAAAAACTACAAAATTACAAATTCGACCGATATATTATTGCTCATTAGCATATTCCGTTAGGGTGTTACTCCCTCTCTTCAGTTACACAAATAATTTTTACTTAGACTATTTAAAACTAATAATCGGAATTGAAATGGTTCCATTAGAATAGAAGACGGCATATAGCCCACAGTATATCCTCGATATTTAAAAAAAGCATTAGGCGACACTGCAGAAATTATAGAGGAATTAATGTGCTGAGCTCTATCGGAAAGCTTTATATCAGGTTGATTAAAAGTAGGTTAGAAAAAGATGTAATAGAATGGGAGGAACAGAGTGGTTTTCGGGCTGGCTGATCATGTAGACAAAGTTTTTCTCTTGAAGCAGCTTGTTGACAATAATAGGGCCAGAAATGGAACTGTTCATTTAACATTCGTAGACCTGCACAAAGCCTACGATAGCGTCCCGTTGAGTAAGCTATGGAGTAATTTGAAGAGAGGGAAAGTCGGTGCACAGTACCGACTAGACTGACAGTACAGAAGCGATCAAGGACCTTTACATTTGGACTACTAGTTCGATTAAAACGGGCTCTCGTGTGTCTCCCAAGTTTAAAGTGACAAAGTGACTACGCCAAGGTTGCTGCATTGCACAAACGCTGTTCAAAATATGTCAATGAAACTTTGGAAGGATGGCAAAGGAAATGCTGTGTTATGGGAATCCCGGTTGCTGACAATATACTTTATGCTCTATTTTTTGCGGATGACAAAGTTGTAATATCTACAGATCACGATGATGACAGCTACATGATGTGGAAGCTGCAAGAAGAGTATGAAAGATAGGGCCTCAGTATAAATGTAAACAAGACTAAACACCTTATTGTCGGTGAGCCAGGAAATTATATTCAGCTAAGTAGGGATGTAGAGAAAAGCTGTGAAGGTTTTAAATACTGTACCTGGGAGTCATCTTTGATAGGAGCGGAACAAGTGCAGCGGAAGTAAATAGCAAGACTACGCAAGAGCGAAGGATTATAGGGCAGTTAAATTCTGTCCTTTGGAATGAACAAATATGAAAGGAGACAAAAGATTAATACTTATCACGCAATCCTGGAGAGTGTATGTACCTATAATGCGGAAGTGAAGTGTGGGGTTTGACAAAAAGACAAAAGGATCACCTAAAAGCGTTGGAGATGGATTTCTGGAGCCGGAGCTGTGGTGAGAGGCAATTTATTTGCGGCTCTCCGATGAGGACTGGCGAGACAAAGAGAGGTGTTGCTGAGGAAGCGATATACGGTGGGTGCTGTAAATCCTCGCATAAATATAAATATAATCAGAATGTATATCACAAATTATCAGGATGAGAATCAATACAAGTAGAACTTGGACGTTTACAAACCACGATATCGGTTAAAATCACGCGCATCTTGCACTATTTATTAATTGCAATATAAAGAAAGGCCAATAAAATCGACAAGCATTATTTATGCTGTGTAACAAAGAAAAAAAAATAGTGAGACATAATCTTGCTCAGAACGACTACAAGTTTTGCCTATCTCAAGTTTAGCTAAGTTGGATGTTGCAAGCTCTTATTTATGTTTTAGCTATATGAACGTAATTAACAACCTTCATGACAATATTATCTGCAAACGTAGCTGGCGCTACAGCGTTGTCTTTTATGCTAGTATGTTAACACGATTAAATCTAGTACTTTCTTCAATATAATGCTTACTCTATTCAACTTTTAAAATATTATTACGACCAATATTTTCTAAAACACTAAAGCTGAATGAAATAATACCATATTAACCTTATTAATTACCTTACACATGCCGTAAAAATTATGGCATGTATTTGTTATCCCTTCTCCTAAAAATTAGCTCTAGTTATGCTTTCTTGTACCAGACTCCTTGTAAATATTTTTAACCGTCTTTAAAATGAGTAGTATAAATTCAAAAAGTTCAAATTATTTTTAATATAGAGCTGGCATTACTCTGGAACGGCTACACCACATTTCATGAAATTTAGAACACACATTTAGAGACATACCCCAGTGGGCCTGCTAATTTTTGTCCGAAATAGTTTAGTAGTATTTTTAGATATTAAAGAGTTACGAACTTAAGCATTCACCACCTACCGCCTACGAGCCGAACCAAATAATACCATGTACTATATTTATTATGAATTTGCAGTTGACGGGATGAATGCGGGTTGTTAATTGACGTAGACTGGCACCTTTCTAAATAGATATCACAGAAAATGACATTCGGTAGCGTGACATACATTAAATAGGTTATGTATCTGCAATTTTATAAAAAAATTAGTAAATTTTGCTACAAATTATAGGGTAACAATCCTGAATGTTTGCCAGATGAAATCCAGCATGACTAGAAATAATATGCCACAATGTCTACCCTAGTAAACTGAAACTAAAACAACTTGAAATTAATTGGTTATTGTAAACTGAAATTAAATTAAGCTACTTGAGTAGACAGACAGTTACCGTTGTACAGTTGCAAGAGATTGTAGATTTGCAAGAGGCGTTCAAATGAATTTTTGCTGAAACCAAGTTATGTCTAATAGAGAGGAAATGCTACAGTGTGTAGTACATTACAGGAACTGAAGTGAGCAAATGATTACAATTCAATTTCCAGTGAAAATCTAAATGATGGTATTCCGTGGTAATTTCCTGTCTGATCAAAAATAGTTTTTTCAACTTTAAATGTGACAGACTCTGTACTGAATGTGTTGGTGGAGTCAACATATTTAATAAGCTTGAGATTTATTGGACTAATTATTTTACGTTAACAAACATTTTTTACACAAATAAAAGTTAAGGGTTATTACAATAAGGCTGTTGCGGTTATTGGCTGGCTGCACTAGGTCAGAAGAAAGAGTTTAGATATTTTTTTTTGTTTTACGTCTGGTTGTTTTGCATTTTTTGCCAATTCAGACGGCGGAGAATGAAAATATATGAAAATGAGTGATGAAAAAATGCCAGACCTGCCGAGAATCGAACTCGAGGTCCCCGGCGTAGAAGCCAGTTGCGCTAACCACTACGCTAATTCTAAGCTAATATCTAAGCTAATTGGATATCTAAGATTTCTACGTCTTACCAGGTGTAATTCATCTTCAAGATTTATCGGTTTACGAAAAATTTGGATAAGAATTGGGCATTCTGGCGCTATTATATTTGACTTTTTCTGAAAGGATGGGCAGATATCGAAAATTAAAATCCTACTTAATCGGTGGGATGAGCCCTGCAACTATCAGGGAGAGAGGTAACGTGAAGTAAATTATTTGTTTTGATTTTTGAAGATAGTTTATTTATAACAGTAAAGTTTAGTTTAAAGTAATTGTAGTTACTTTAATAAAAGTAATTTATTGTATTTATGTTAGTAGGTTACTCTATACATAAGGCAGTGTAAGTAGCAAGACGTGTAAATTTTACTGTGCTAATTATTTAATTTTTTTTTCTTTCTATTAGTGCGTTTCTACTAGAAAATGTGATTATGTAAGTCAATGACTATCTAATCTATCAAATATGATTTAATTTTGTTTTATTTGTGTAAAGTTTTTGACTTTACTATTCCAACTTTTCGACTTTTGTTGGAAATCGTAGTTTCCTAATCTCCCTAGACCCTTGGAGTCGATCAAAGTTTGTCTTTTTAAAATAATTAAAATGGTGTTTTTTTTCTTTATACGTTAAGGAAGAAAAATATTATTTTATTATGAATAAAAGTTTGTAATTTTACATAACCTATTTCTTTTCAATAATTTTTATTATTTCATAAAGAAATCACGTTTTATTAGTTTATTCTAGTTGGTTTTATTTCAGATGTTTTTACATCGCGTTTTCTCGTGGGAAATAAGGAGGCCTAAAGGCCTATTTTCTGTTCTCACTGTTTAAAACCCTTACTTTGCAATTCCGGAGCCTGAGAACAGTTTTTCTGCTCCACCTCTACGTACTTTTTGTAGAGGGGCCTACAGTTACTTCAGCACTTTTTGCGGCCAATTAACGTGTTTGTTTTACGCCGGTTTGCCAACGCCTTTCATAACGGCTAGTTTGATTGGTTTTCCCCCTCCGTACGCCTGTAATTAGCGCCCCGGTCAGCCGTGTGTGTGCAGAAAGTCGTCAGAGTGTTGTTTCAATTGTGTACGTGAAAAGTCGTACTCCGAAGGTGCTGTGATTGGATACTCACTAAAAAAGGTAATTTTCTTAAATTTTCTTATGTCTTCCAATTAAGCTAAAAAAGAAAATGAAAAAAATGAAGAAAAGGAAAAAAAAACCTTTTTTTTTGAACCATTTAAATGGATAATATAATAATTAAATAATAGTAAATGATTATATAATAATTACATAATAGTAAATAAATAAAGTTTCATGTAGAATTAGTAAAATCATTTAGTTTTTTTTTAATTAAATAATAATAGTAATAATAATAATAATAATAATAACATTTAAAAAAAAAATAATGGGCTAATAATATGAACAAATTTTTAACTATAAAATGTTAAAAACTTTAAATTAAATACTTTAAATGCATTTAAAATATATAAATATAAAAATAATTAACAAAAATAATTTAAATTCTGTTCAAATTTAAAATGTTAAAAACTTTAAATTAAATACTTTAAATACGTTAACATTATATAAATATTAAAAAAAAACTTTAAATTAAATACTTTAAATACATTTAAAATATATAAATATAAGAATGATTAACAAAAAAATAATTTAATTCTGTTCAAACTTAAAAAGAGAAATATTATTTTAATAAAACATGTTATTAAACTAAAATTTGTCTCTTGTTTTTTTTATTTAAAAAAAATATCTTCCTGTTTTGTTAGATTAGTTCTAGAAATAAGTTTTCAGATGTACTGCAACATTTAATTATTTTCATAATGGGAGATACTTGAATGAACGTTACTCAGTACAGTTATAACGGTTCTGGGTACTGTTTTAAAGATTCTGTACCTACAGAATTTATTTTTGAACCTCCATATTAAACACTCCACCGTGTTTGCTTATAAAAAAAAAGAAAAAAAGGGTGTAGGTCTTGGGGAATTTACTGAAATTTCTTGTTTCTCCAAGATTTATTCACCAATGGCTTTGTATGGTGATTTTTTATAAAGTTGCAATATGTTTTGGTTACAAAGTTTATTTTCACTGTCTAAAAGGATTCCGTAATCCGAAAACAGCCGTACCTTCTCGCAAACCACAAAGCGAGAACAGTGCCTCTTAAGTGAAATCTGAGCTGATATTACACAGTAACAACTAGAAACATGGTTTTGACTCTCCAATCAAAACTTCCCCCAAAACATAATTTTTTTTAAATTCCTTCGCAGGAAATTTCAGGGTCTTGGACGTTGGGCCGTTCTACGACGTCCTGGTGGAGGCAACCTTATAATATAGATTATTTTTATCTAGTAAAAACAGGTAAATGGTTGAGTGAAATTTGCAGGTTATTACAGCTGTATGGAGTAGAAGAATGGAGACATCTACTTGGTGTACGTTATAAACACTCACACTACCTCACGAACAACAAAATCACACTTTTATTTAAAGTAATTTTTTTTTAAATTAAATCCTGTTCAAAGGATACACTAATTCTCGTGTTTTAAACACGGTACATTTTAACTAAAAACCTTTCATAATTTTATTACAGCCTCAAACCAATACAATTCACATTGTCAATTTTGTACATGTTAATAACCTGTCATTTTTTAGTACATGACATGGTGGAGGCGCCAAGGTTGATTTTAGACAGTGATCTTTTTCTTTTGAAATAAATTTCTTTTCCAGAAATTTTGGAGTTATATTTTATGTTAATGTAGTTTTTTCAGGGTTATATACAAGATATGCAGCATTGGAATGTGGATATTTGTATTTTTTTTTAGTTTAACGTCTTTACGAGATGAAAACACCGTGGATTTATATTACCGTTATAAGATATTAGTGAATAATTCTGTTTTCTTTCAGTAGTTACAATACATTTATAATTATTCAATGTAAAGAAGATTTATCTTGTTAATTTTTTTTCACAGTATACACATGGCAACATTGTGGAATTGCCAGCCTGTGGAGTTTTATTTCTGATGTAACTAGCGTACAATATCAGAGATGCATGTGTGAATTCATAATTTTTTTATTGTATGTGTTTAACAATACATAGTATTTAATACATGGTATAACACAACATTGCGTATACTACTATGAAACATAATATGCTTTATCGAACTACTTGACATAATTAACCATAACGTTGAATGTAAAATCAGCTGTTATTCTGACGTATTTTATATGAATGATTTATGCAATATTTTTGATTGCAATTTGTTTATTTGGACATGGATTTTTGGGCAAAATAAAGTTTCCATAATTTTCGCTGTTTTCTTGTGAGTACAATGTGTATAGACATGGCAATGACTAATTTTTTTGATATAATAGTCATGTTATGCAGTTCGACGTTCGAAGTGAACTATTTTTATCAATTATACACGGAATGCAAATAATACGCTATTTTTACAAACATTTAACTTAAAAAATGAGAAGTTTTGAAATTTTATGTTTTAAAATTATACGTTATTTTATACTTAATAATGAAATAGCAATAATTCGAAGTTAAACTAATAGTTGTTTTTTTGTGTGGTTTTTTTAGTATTATATAAGTTCGAGAATGATCATTTTAATTTAATGGCCGAGAATCTAATGAAGTTTTACTAAAGTTCGCATATCAGATGAGCTTAACACGCAGCTACACCTGTAATCAGCACAGTTTAAAATCTCTGGAAAACCCAGCATTTCCTGCCATAAGGATTCTGCTTTTTCGATCTTCCTGGTATGTAAAGATATATTTAATCCTTAGCATAAGTCGTAGACCTCGACTACGGTGCACTGCCGTCCTCAATCTCAATTTTGGAGCTCAAGCACCTTCAAGGATTTGTCTTCAGTAAAGGTCGTCAGAGATCAAATTTTTTTTTCTTCAACTTTTATAGTATAGTAAAATTGCGCTCGTTGTCATAGTCACACACCCAATAGTACAAGTAGAAATTTTTCATAGTATTTTTGTTTCAGTTTGTAGCTCCTTCTATTTTTTTTTCATCCTATATTTCTATAATGTTTTGTTACATTTTGTGCTTCGTTTTTTTTCCATTAACAGTTTTACCCCGTATTGTTTTCGATAAAAATTTCGTTGAAATTTTCATGTTATGGCTTAATCAAATGAACAACAATGAAATTTTCAACTACGCCATCCGAGTTTCTGGCCAAAATAACGTCCAATCTATAGTAGGGGTTTCGTTTGATTTAGGTTCAGGTTCCCTAAGATCCAAAGCAATTAATTTTTAATTCTCGTTCGTCACAATGCGTCAAATTTTCCAGACCCTTAGCCACTTTGATATCAGCGGCAAGTTGTTCGCAGTTTTATTTACGCTTCTGTTTAGTTATAGTTTTTCGATTCAGTCCTTTGAAATGTATTTTTAATTTAATCTTTGTTTTTCATTTTTGTACACTTACACTTTCAATTTTTTTTTGTGTTTACTGTCACAAATATCTTTTCCGTTTTCTAAATATTTTATTTTGGGTGTTGTGTGGTACTACATTTTGGCTTTACAGCTTTATCATTTACAATCTGTATTGATAGCGTAAGTATTCAGTTTATCTTTCAAAACAGGTGCCGATGGTGTTTTTTTTCCACCAATTTTTTTTTATTTTATAGTGTTTACGCCGTTGGATTCTGTTTCTTCATCATCGACTAACTGTAATTTATTTTCATGTTAGGGACAACACACTCAAGTCTCTTTCTGCTCTTATTCTAATAAGTCTCTTTGTGCTTAATATTTCATTTGGTATTAACACGACTTTTCGCAATATCAGGGTTCTATTTTGTTCTATTTAGCTAAAAGCGATATCCTTAATTCTGTAATAGTTGTCTTTAAATTTTTTCCCGTACTTTTCTTAATTGTGTTTCATCCATTCAAGCTATTTTTCCAATCAAATTCTTCACATCTGTTTACAATCTCTTTGTACTTCGGTGATACTTTAGATTTTTTTAGCCGTGTCATTTTTTTTAACAGCCATTCTTTTTGTATTTTTATTTTCTATTACTTCAGAGCGATTTTTTTTTTCATTTTAGTGCTAGTGTTTGTTTGAATTGTGTTTTTCGTTTCTTTATCTGCTATATATCCCGTTAAATTCCGTTTTTTTAACAAAATTTTGTTACCACTCTTAATCATATTTCTGTTTACTTACTTTTTTTTGACCACTTTTAGATTCCAGTTTTGCTAACAGTCTTTCTTTCTACCGGCTCTGTTTTAAAGAAGCTTTTCTATTCCTTGTAACATTTGACTATTGGCCTATTTTAGTCACATTCTCGTTGATTTTTTTTACAGCTTTATTCTGCAATTATTTTTTTTAAATTTATAATAGCATTTTGTGTATCACGTTTTTTTTGTGGACATATCCATGTCAAATTGCAGGTCCTCTGCTGAGTTTGTTAACAAAACGTTGTTTTTAACTATAGTATTGCTTTTATTTTTAATTTTTAAATATTTTAAACTAACGCCATAGAACGATATTTGGTTCCCGTCCTCGATATTTTAGATGTGTTTATTTTGGGACTTATAACAATTCTTTTTTACATAAAAGAATTAACGTGTTTAATAGGGATAATGTCCGTTTATTGGATCACATTACGTGATTTGATGTATGGGTTTTGGTTTAAATATAATGTACTAGAAACATTTGGTTGTATTTTGCGTTTGGACTGTCAGAATCACGAAAGTCATTGCTTAAATCTTTTTATAGTCAATATTTTTTTTGTGTGGTATATATAAACTTAGCTGTCAGTATATATTTTTTTTATTTTTTTATATTTATATAGCCTTGCCAATTAATAACTAATGAAAATCGATGTTTTGGAATGTTTTAAGTTGTTGTTTTAAAGGTGTTTAAGTTTTGGAGTGTTTTCGTGATTGCTAGAGTTAGGATATAGGGTTTTTTTTGTTGTCAATTTTATTACAGGAGTGTCTTAGCCGGTCAGTGCAATATAGTGTGACTCACAATAAAGTTCTTTTACACCAATTACTCACATGTGAGGTTTTTTTTATTTGCAGTTATAATATAGATTAATTTTAGGGTCGCGCTAGATATAACGTGCTGCCCTACACTTTGGAGTGAAGGAGGTTGGTTAGTTAGTTTCTTTGAGTAGCGCTATAGATAACGTGCCGCTTTCTGAACTTCATGGAATACGATTTTTTTTCTTTTTGTGTGCAAACTTTATTGTGAGGTTCTGAAGGTTATATAATTATTTTAATGTGGAATTTTTTTGCGATGATATTGAAGTATATGAGTTTTATGGAGATGATTATTGATGTTATTGAGTTTTATGATGTTATTGAGTTTTGAAGTTGATGGAGATTATTTGTTGATTTTTGGAGTTTATGAGGATTTTATGAGAGAGAAGAGTTACATTTCGTCCGCCCAATCCGTGTTTCAGTTACTAAATTTCGCTTCTGGTTGTTAGCTTAACCGGCCTTATTTTCCTTTGACCCTTTTCAGATTGATTGTGGGGACGTGCGTTTGGTATGGGTCTACCATCCGCTCCTTCTCAACAACTCAATCGCGGTTTTGATTTGGTTCAGATGCATAGGGAACCCATACTGTTTCCAAGACCAGATTTTCGTGTACGAATGGGCCCGAATCTGACGAGTGAATGAGTTGTATGAAAGGGGCCTCTTGAATGATGTGTGAATGTGGGAAAATCTGCTTTTCAAGACGAGTTAGTGGATTTCTTTCTGTGAGTCTCATCCATTTCATAACTTCAAAATTCTTTTCCCTCTTGACTTTCGTACGGGGCTGATCTGCGGTCTGTTGCGTACGGCTAGCAGGCGGTCACTGTTTTAGTCGGATAGTACCTGGCCGGTATGCATGGTCGCTTTCCAGGAAAAGTTTGACAGAAAATCTCCCGTTAGGTCGACGGCTGGATAGTGGAATATTTTTGTTTGTGGCCCTGTGTTTTTGTTTTATTCATTAACTACACTTTTTTTCTTTCATTGTTTCACTTATTACTAAGACGACCCCTCCCCCCAAATTCGTTTTTGGTTATTACACGAAGGGTTCTTTCCGCTCTAACCCTTTGTCAAGTTTTGATATTTTTGTTTATCGCTGATTCCTTGCTAAGACATCCCATTTGATTTTTTTTTTGTTTACTGTATTTAACCCTACAATGTAAATGGATTTTTGGATTGTGAAGGATTCTGTTTTTCAAGAGCTGGTCTTTGTATGTTGTAAATTTGTTTGTGTTGGATTTCAAGTACAGGAGTTTTAGTTTTGCAGCAAGGTTTTCAGATTGGGTTTTCTTCAGCAGGTTTCGAACTGGACAGTATGTTAAATTTTAGATGGTTTCGCATCGATAGGTTTCGGCAAAAGGTTACATTTTGTTCCATTATAAAATTATCTTGAGCATACGTCTTAAGACTATTTTGGTTTCATACCTTGATATTACATTGAAGTATTGCTTAATTAATCACTACTGATATTTCGTTGTGAACAATTTAGTGGAGATGTAAAGTGATTTGCCGAGTAGAAAGCTTGTTTGTGTTTCTTACTCAGATCATCGGGTATTTCAATTTCATATTTCATAATTTGCTACACTGTAATATATATACTTTTTTTAACCCACTAAGGATATTGAAGTTTTGTAGCAGTAGGAATTTGAGCGTTTTATTATTTACAGTACCACAATACAACCAAAGGTTTAATTGAAATATTAATTAATGATTTTTTTTTTAATAATTCCAACGGACAGACAAATAACAATTCAGAGTTGTATCCGAATGGTGGTATAGAAGAGTGCTATGACAACTCATTTTAAACTTAGAATTATAATTTCAGTACAATACTATACGGCAAATTCTGTTTGTCTCCCGTTCTTCGCATAAACGGCATGAAGGACGATTCTGTGTTTCAACACCCCTATTTAAAATTACTTTAGTTTAATAAGAGTAAAACTCACTATTGTTCATTTCCTCTGTTTTTAGATTTAAATAAAACTTTGTTCATGTACGCATCATATAATATTGTCCATATCCCGGTGGCTAAGCGATTGATAAACCAGTGAGATAGAGAATCAAATCAGCACTTCGTTTAAGACAAGATAAGGCTTCATCCACTTAACATCTAAGCTAACCGTATGAAGATAAGGCCAACGAAGTCTCAGTAATAAACAAGATAATATAAAATACAAACAAGCTAATTAGTTTTATTACATAGTAATTGTATCTTGAACACGCTTTAAGTAATTTAAATTGTATTCTCTTCCACGAGCAGTTTTAAATTTATATCAATCTATAACAACTACCAAAGTAAATTCTTTCACTGTGTGAGATCCAAGAATAATGTCCCCCGTACTAAAGCAATTGTTGATCTTGTCCGCGTTTCTATTTCTCTTCGAGAAAAATGTAGCTTGCGCAAATAACGTCATTAAACTGTTCTCTGGTTTCCATATCAGAAATATTTCCGATGTGTACCTTTACGACTCTTCTATTCCGATAACCTACCTTATTCCATTTAACTCACAGCCTGATTTACCGAAAACCTCAAATTTATTCCAAAATTTATCCTGTCCATTTCCAGACTTAACACTATTTATTAATATCTCACAATCCCAAAACACCGACTACTCTAAACTAAATTCCTTTCCTAGTAAAACCTTAAAAACCCCGCTGGATTTCAAACAACACTTCGCTACTGCAATTAAGGACAACAACAACTCGTCTCCAGCATGTCAACTTTTCCAACGTATAACTACACTATCAAAGGAAACCTTCAATATTTTCCTCACGACAGGACTGCCAATTTCAAATTTGAATCCTTCACGCACACGCAGAGCCCTAGACTTTGTGGGCGAATTTTTAAACTTTTGCTGTGGAACTGCGACACAAAATCAACTACAAGAAACGTTCCATAACGAAAAATATCTAATGCAACATTATAACCACCTCACCCAAACAGTACACTCCGACCACCAAAATTTAGTAAAATCTACACAAAACATAGACATGGTAACACACCGCGTTCAATCCATCCTTCAAGAAACGGAAGAAGAATTAAATCTATACGCTAAAATGATTCAAGACACTGAAAACACCGAACTAATTCAATTATATCATCTACTGACAATTTTGCATAGTGTACATTGGCAATCGTTCCTAAACACGTATTATTCGCACATGACTTCAGTGCAAATGTCTTGCAAACAGAAGACGCTACCTAGGGAACTAGTAACACCTGATATGCTACAGGCTGATCTACGAAATTTGTCTTTCCAACTTCACAAAGGCAATCAACAATTAGTATTGTCTATACAAGAAGCTCACCTCTATTATGAAAAGCCAATAACAACTTGCGTTTTTTCAAAAACGAAAATTCTATTAAAACTACAAGTACCCATCATTACCACATCGGTATATCATACACTGCTTCAAGTTGCTCCAATACCACTACTATGGGAAAACCAGATCTATTCACTGGAAACACCACATATTTACGTAATCAGGAGTGGACCACGAGTGCGAACTCTATCACCATCATCTTCTTGCGACTTGAATAATAATGGCTTATGTTTCATTCCAAGGTTCCAACAGCATTCCAGCATTAATACAGATTGCATCAAGCAAATGTTAACAGACAGTTCACTGCAACAATTAATGCATAAATGCCATTTCGTCTGCCATAAGCGAACGACAGAAGTTTACATAACGGAAGTGCAAATATCAAGGTACTACATCACCAATCCACAACATAATACTCGTCTAGTTTGTCCTACAACAACAGTCGAACTTCCAGTCAATGTTGCCGGTGCTTTGGAAATTCAAGTGCCCTGCGAATGTGAAGTCATGGAAGGAGAGTTACCGATCATCAACAGGGTTGTGCCGTGTGATTCCAGGACTCCGAAGTCGCCGGGGGTAACTCATTTGCTACCCGTTTCCTGGTCAACCTTCGACCATTATAAGTTTTCCTTTCACACAGATTTCCATCCATCCATCTCGTCACTCCCTGACCTTGTGAACCACAAGTGGAACTTATCATTCCCTCTAATTTCCATTCATGATGAAACCCCTGATTATGTTTTCCAAGAGAGCAGCCTACCTAAGTCATGGAAAGACATTATTCTTGCCGATCATGTATCAAAATTTGTAGTATACACAGCCTTAATTATCATTTTTATCATACAATTATACTTATATATCAAAATTAAAATACTAACCGCAAAGGTAAACAAACCAACTCATATTGAATTGCGTAGATTAGATTGAGTTTAAGAAACTACTAAATTTCTACCTTTATCATCTAAATTCAGAGAAATGGGCATAAGAGATTTAAATAATAATTAGGAAATAGTAAATATTAATAAGAATAGTAATAAGCAATAATAATAAGGAAAACATAATTTCGTTCATTCATCATACTTTTACGTCTCAGAATGCTAGTTGTTTTAAATTCCGAATTTATTAATTAATTAATTAATTCAAAAAAAAAAACATACAGCACACTACAATGTACAATCTGCAATGCAAATCTACAACAAACAGACCTTTGAGTTAGCTAACAGTAATTTTTTTTTCGGTCTTTTAACCCTAAAAATGGGAATTGACTTTATTATTTTTGTCTTACCTTTTTTGTCTTATTAACTTATGATTCAAGGATAGTAGTTGGACCTATTCGTCTTTCAATAGCGGTCTGTTTGTCTGGATGGACATTGCAGGTTCCAGCAATTTAAAGTTTACTAATGTCAGGCAACTTCTCAGCACACACGCTGCCAAACGATTCGTTTTTCTTTCAGTTGTTTTTTACACACCCCCCTCCAAGGGAGATGATTGTATAGAAATCTTTGTTTCTACACAATCCAATTTGTGTTCCCGAATTCCCGTAATTTTTTTTCCTAGTTTCCCCCCTTTCAGCCCATCTTTGGGTTTTCCATATACCGGAGTGGGGGAATGTAAAGTTTTTGACTTTACTATTCCAAATTTTCGACTTTTGTTGGAAATCGTAGTTTCCTAATCTCCCTAGACCCTTGGAGTCGATCAAAGTTTGTCTTTTTAAAATAATTAAAATGGTGTTTTTTTTCTTTATACGTTAAGGAAGAAAAATATTATTTTATTATGAATAAAAGTTTGTAATTTTACATAACCTATTTCTTTTCAATAATTTTTATTATTTCATAAAGAAATCACGTTTTATTAGTTTATTCTAGTTGGTTTTATTTCAGATGTTTTTACATCGCGTTTTCTCGTGGGAAATAAGGAGGCCTAAAGGCCTATTTTCTGTTCTCACTGTTTAAAACCCTTACTTTGCAATTCCGGAGCCTGAGAACAGTTTTTCTGCTCCACCTCTACGTACTTTTTGTAGAGGGGCCTACAGTTACTTCAGCACTTTTTGCGGCCAATTAACGTGTTTGTTTTACGCCGGTTTGCCAACGCCTTTCATAACGGCTAGTTTGATTGGATTTCCCCCTCCGTACGCCAGTAATTAGCGCCTTGGTCAGCCGTGTGTGTGCAGAAAGTCGTCAGAGTGTTGCTTCAATTGTGTACGCGAAAAGTCGTACTCCGAAGGTGCTGTGATTGGATACTCACTAAAAAAGGTAATTTTCTTAAATTTTCTTATGTCTTCCAATTAAGCTAAAAAAGAAAATGAAAAAAATGAAGAAAATGAAGAAATGAAGATATGAAGAAAAATGAAGAAATGAACTTTTTTTTTGAACCATTTAAATGGAAAATATATTAATTAAATAATAGTAAATGATTAAATAATAATTACATAATAGTAAATAAATAAAGTTTCATGTAGAATTAGTAAAATCATTTAGTTTTTTTTAATTAGATAATAATAGTAATAATAATATTTAAAAAAAATAATAATAATGGGCTAATAATAAGAACAAATTTTTAACTATAAAATGTTAAAAACTTTAAATTAAATACTTTAAATGCATTTAAAATATATAAATATAAAAATAATTAACAAAAATAATTTAAATTCTGTTCAAATTTAAAATGTTAAAAACTTTAAATTAAATACTTTAAATACGTTAACATTATATAAATATTAAAAAAAAACTTTAAATTAAATACTTTAAATACATTTAAAATATATAAATATAAGAATGATTAACAAAAAAATAATTTAATTCTGTTCAAACTTAAAAAGAGAAATATTATTTTAATAAAACATGTTATTAAACTAAAATTCGTCTCTTGTTTTCTTTATTTAAAAAAAAATATCTTCCTGTTTTGTTAGATTAGTTCTAGAAATAAGTTTTCAGATAGATATACTGCAACATTTAATTATTTTCATAATGGGAGATACTTGAATGAACGTTACTCAGTACAGTTATAACGGTTCTGGGTACTGTTTTAAAGATTCTGTACCTACAAAATTTATTTTTGAACCTCCATATTAAACACTCCACCGTGTTTGCTTATAAAAAAAAGAAAAAAAGGGTGTAGGTCTTGGGGAATTTACTGAAATTACTTGTTTCTCCAAGATTTATTCACCAATGGCTTTGTATGGTGATTTTTTATAAAGTTGCAATATGTTTTGGTTACAAAGTTTATTTTCACTGTCTAAAAGGATTCCGTAATCCGAAAACAACCGTACCTTCTCGCAAACCACAAAGCGAGAACAGTGCCTCTTAAGTGAAATCTGAGCTGATATTACACAGTAACAACTAGAAACATGGTTTTGACTCTCCAATCAAAACATCCCCCAAAACATTTTTTTTTTAAATTCCTTCGTAGGAAATTTCAGGGTCTTGGACGTTGGGCCGTTCTACGACGTCCTGGTGGAGGCAACCTTATAATATAGATTATTTTTATCTAGTAAAAACAGGTAAGTGGTTGAGTGAAATTTGCAGGTTATTACAGCTGTATGGAGTAGAGGAATGGAGACAACTACTTGGTGTACGTTATAAACACTCACACTACCTCACGAACAACAAAATCACACTTTAATTTAAAGCAAATTTTTTTTTAAAATTAAATCCTGTTCAAAGGATACACTAATTCTCGTGTTTTAAACACGGTACATTTTAACTAAAAACCTTTAATAATTTTATTACAGCCTCAAACCAATACAATTCACATTGTCAATTTTTTACATGTTAATAACCTGTCATTTTTTAGTACATGACAATTTGTTTTGTTAAATTATTTTATTTTGTGTTTGCAATTTTTAACCTATTGTTGACGATTAATCTATCTGATCAGAAAAGTTCAGAAACAGCTGGTTGCTTGCGATCAGCTGATTGCTTGTGAGCTGCAACCATGTCAGCTTTGAAAGACGCGGTTACAGCAGATGACAATTCAATTGTACAAATGGCGGGTGGTATCAAGCGTCCTTCTTCTTTTCCTCCCTCGAGCAGAGACCCACGGAAACAGTCGCGGAAAATAGAATTGAATTTATATAACAGCTGTGATTCTGTTGAAGAAAATATATCGCAATGGCACACTGTACCTGTTTTACGTACTAAACGAACGCCCAGGTTAACAAATGATACGTTATGTGAGGTGGAACTTAAAAATAAGTTCAGTAATCTACAAATGGAAGGGATTGAAGATCAGTTGGCATCAAAAAAATCTGTGAAACCTCCGCCGATTATGTTATACGGTATCACAAATATTATAAAACTAACAGAGTTGTTTGAATCTGGGGTTTCAAAAAATGATTATTCAATTAAAGTCATTAACGGTAAGCTATTGCGAATTATGTCTCAGCAAATAGAAATTTATAAGACACTTATAGATATAATTCGAAGGGAAAATTTAATAGGACACACATTTCACAAGAAAGGATGAGAAAGCGTACAGAGTTTGTAGCGTTCACTACTGCTACGATTAAATTGGATCAGAAATAAATTAACACAAGATATTTTAACTTAAAATTTTGCGAACCACCTTATCAAATGCAAGCATTTGATAAGGTGTGGCATTGTGGTCTGTTATATAAACATAAATTAAAAATGTTTTTACCACAACCCTTTTATCTACTACTAAAATCATACTTACAACATCGGGGTTTTCAAGTTAAATTTCAAGAGGAGCTTTCACCTTTTTACAACATTGAATCTGGAGTGCCTCAGGGTTCAGTTCATGGACCAGTACTATACGCTTTGTTTACTGCTGAAGTACCCGAATCCGAAGGTGTAATTACAGCTACTTATGCGGATGATACAGCGATTCTGGCTTGTTGTGAAGACCCGCATACAGCTTCGGATAAACTCTAGAACCAATTAAACGATATTTTTTTGTGGCTTCAGAAGTGGCGGATAAAAGTGAATACAACGAAGTCTAGTCATGTCAGTAGTATAGAAAAGAGAGTACTGGGATGACCTTGAGGCGGTTTTAGAGTGACCTTGACCTTTGACCTCAAAAAAAATAAAAAAAAAACTACAAAAAAAAAAATTATTTTGGCAAAGTTCCTAACCCGGTTTGCTCCGCAACGGCTGAGCCGAATTTAATGCGGGTGGTACCCACGTGACCGAAAGATCGAGATCTACAAGATAAGCCGCAAACCATAACCGTATCCCCGATAGAACCTGAGATCGCTTGTCACACACACACACGAAAAAATTATTTTGGCAAAGTTCCAAACCCGATTTGCTTCGCAACGGCGGGGCCGATTTTGATGCGGGCGGTACCCACGTGACCGGGAGATCGAGATCTACAAGATAAGCCGCAAGCCATAACCGTATCCCCGATAGAACCTGAGATCGCTTGTAACACGTGATGTGTCGGTCGGATGAACGAGGTTTAGGTACCCGCAGGATCCGGACATTCCATAGAACGCGTTACGTCCGGTTTCGGCCGTTAGGTTCTTTCGGGACCCGAACAATCGGTAATGTTGTTAATTTCGTTTTGGGACACCCTATGCTTTGTTTTATTTGCATTGACGTCATTTGTTTTTGTCTTTACACGTGTCGTCAGTTAATTAGATGATGAATTTGCAACTCTAACTTTTAATTTTTTAGAATGATACAAGTTGTTTGTTACGAGTCACGATGCATGCACATGCCTTTCATTGACGTCATTTGTTTAGGTGTTTACACGTGCCGTCAGTTAATTAGATGGAGTCGCTATTAAAAAAGCTCAACGATGATACTATGAGGGTGCCGGAATTAGAGGTTGATAAAGAATACCGATTTACAAAGGTTGACAGGGTCCATACGATGTATGGTGACAAAATAATTATATATCGGTAATTCTAAGGTGTTCCTTCAACAAGATTTTCAAAAACGCTTGATGATGAAGATATCTCCTTACTGAACGAGAATGGAGGTGGGATCATCATTTACAAGGGAAAGAAAGACTTGGGCGGAGGGAAAAGTATGAATGTTGTAGAATTTAAAAATTGAAAGTAACCGTCATAAATGTAGTAATAAAAAAATATGTTAACTACTCACAGTGTTTTAATTAGTGCATCCTCAAAGACTTCGCTCAAAGCCTTGCGTTCGACATTTATCATGTTTGTAAAAATGATATTGCTGAGCCGAAGGATGCGGGATGCAACTAAACCCGACCTCGAGGGATGTGGTCTGATCGTTTCTGGCAGTCAACAAAGAGAGAAAAACCCTCAGTGGTCGCTATAGATTTAATTACGATACGTTCGTCACCGAACTGCAACCCGTTTCGACCAACACACAGCATAAAAAAACTGCGCAGCCAGCAGGAATAAGCAGGAAAAAGCCGCGCAGCTAGCAGGAAAAAGCTGCGCAGCTAGCAGAAATAAGCAGGAAAAAGCTGTGCAGCTAGCAGGAATAAGCTGCGCAGCTAGCAGGAATAAGCAGGAAAAAGCTGCGCAGCTAGCAGGAATAAGCAAGAAAAAGCTGCGCAGCTAGCAGGAATAAGCAGGAAAAAGCTGCGCAGCTAGCAGGAATATGCAGGAAAAAGCTGCGCAGCTAGCAGGAAAAGCTGCGCAGCTAGCAGGAATAAGCAGGAAAAAGCTGCGCAGTTAGCAGGAATAAGCAGGAAAAAGCTGCGCAGCTAGCAGGAATAAGCAGGAAAAAGCTGCGCAGCTCGCAGGAATAAGCAGGAAAAAGCTGCGCAGCAGCTAGCAGAAATACGCAGGAAAAAGCTACGCAGCTAGCAGTAAAAAGGAATAAGCAGGAAAAAGCTGCGCAGCTAGCAGGAATAAGCAGAAAAAAGCTGCGCAGCTAGCAGGAATAAGCAGGAAAAAGCTGCGCAGGTAGCAGGAATAAGCAGGAAAAGCTGCGCAGCTAGCAGGAAAAAGCTGCGAAGCTATCAGGAATAAGCAGGAAAAAGCTGCGCAGCTAGCAGGAATAAGCAGGAAAAAGCTGCGCAGCTAGCAGGAATAAGTAGGAAAAAGCTGCACAGCTAGCAGGAATAAGCAGGAAAAAGCTGCGCAGCCAGCAGGAATAAGCAGGAAAAAGCTGTGCAGCTAGCAGGAATAAGCAGGAAAAAGCTGCGCAGCTAGCAGGAATAAGCAGGAAAAAGATGCGCAGCTAGCAGGAATAAGCAGGAATATGCTGCGCAGCTAGCAGGAATAAGCAGGTAAAAGCTGTACAGTCGCCGCGGAAGACTTAAATTCAGAGCAATATCGATTTAGAACGTTTGACGGTTGGGCAAGCAGCTTCGCGCTTTCAACTCAATAAGAATGGCAATAGTAATCCACCTCACTCCTAGAATTCGAGTCTTGATTATTTAACATTGGAGAATTCTGCTAGGGAGTAAAATAACAAAGGATGGTAGAAGCACAAGGGATATCAAAAGTAGAATCGCTCAAGCTAGAAAAGCCTTTGAAATGAAAAACAGCTTACTGACTATAGACATTGATTTACAGATTAGGAATAATTTCTTAAACACTAAGTGGGAGTGTAGCATTATACGGGAATGAAACGTGGGTGATAGGAGCTGTAACAAATATTAGCTGTAGAAAATAACAAAGGATGGTAGAAGCACAAGTGATATCAAAAGTAGAATCGCTCAAGCTAGAAAAGCCTTTGAAATGAAAAACAGCTTACTGACTATAGACATTGATTTACAGATTAGGAATAATTTCTTAAACACTAAGTTGGAGTGTAGCATTATACGGGAGTGAAACGTGGGTGATAGGAGCTGTAGAAAAGATGAGGATAGAAGCTTTTGAAATGTGGTTTGTTTTTACCTAAGCGGTAAGAGCTCTACGACCGAGGTCGAACAGCTTACTGACTATAGACATTGATTTACAGATTAGGAATAATTTCTTAAACACTAAGTTGGAGTGTAGCACTATACGGAAATGAAACGTGGGTGATAGGAGCTGTAGAAAAGATGAGGATAGAAGCTTTTGAAATGTGGTTTGTTTTTACGGGAAAACATCCTCACGAAGAATTTCGTCAAGCATGTCGTCTACCCTATCTTGTAGAGCATAAAAATGTAGTTAACCAGACGATTTTAAAGATCGTAAGATCGATCATAACACGAGAAACAGAAATGATTATTATGTGGCTAATCACTCCACAAAATTGTTTCAACAAAAACCTACTTATGTAGGGAGAAAAATCATGAATAAATTAGTTAACCTTACTTGGAACTCTGAAGAAAAACAAAGCAGAAATTCCACCGGAGTTTTTTGCCTAGCAATAAACGAATTGTTGGTTCGTCAATGTATGGCTTTCAGGAAGATAAAATATTATTTAAAACTATGGCCGCCGTATTATAACGGAACATCAGATTTTACTTTAAAAATATTTAAATTATAGAGAAAACTATGGTCTTTGTCATGTTATGAGGATTTAAAAACATTTTATCAGTAGAAATTACAGGTTCTTTTCGTTAAAGATAAAAATTATAATAATTCACGGCATTACCCCAGGTGAAGAAATCAACAATGACATCTTTGTCATGTTATTTGCACTTAAAAACATTTTATCAGTAAAAATTAACATGAACCTTTCATTAAAGATAAATTACAAAAGTTTATTACTTCTTAACAAAAGAGTTGTCTACTTGTATTTTAAAAGTACATATTTACGTCTAAATAATATTATAAAATTTTAAAATTAAATTAATTAATCTTGAGTAATTATAAAAGTTATCTGTTGTTTGACCTTTTTCTTTATTGAAACAACACATATGCAAATGTATGAAGTCCATTGATCATTCTGTTTCCTAGTTAATAGACTGTATTATCTTTAATGATATATATAATCGATAAATATAAATTCTATCTTTAACATACTTAAACATCAATTTTTTATGTAAATTAACGGGTGGAACCGTCAGTTAGTATGAAGTATCCGTATGTTAGAAACTGTATACGGAAGAACACTCTATAAACTACCAGATTTAGGCCCCAGTTTTCAAATATAAATAAAAATAATCTCTTTATCTGTCATAATATGACTCGGAAAAACCGCTTAAAGTACAACAATTCAGATGGCCAAGCCGTAGGATTGTACATATTTATTTATTTTTTAAACGAGGTGTAGTAAAGTCTACAATATTAAGTTAATTAAATAAAAATAAAAAAGTTGAAGGCCGCCTTCTTAGCTCAGTGATTAGAGCGCTTGCTAGATTGAGCTGCACACTACAAAGTGGAAGATCCCGAGTTCGATTTCCGGATAGGGTCTGTAACTATACGCGTTAAAACCCACCGATTCTGTACCTTAATTCATAGTAATCACTAATAATCTAAACGGTTTATGCAACTTAAAGAAACTAAAATAATTTAAATTGTACAAAAATTTATTAAACGTATAAAACTTTACGTAAAGTGAACGTATAAACATTAAGTTATTAGCATTATTATAATGTAAAACATTAAACAAACGTACAAAACCTTTAGTGGATGCTTTTCGGAGGGCCTGGCATGCTGATAAGCATACCCTTTCAACTCAGTGAGGAAGGCAATAGTAAACCACCTCACTCCTCGTTTTTACTTAGTAAAACCTCTAGAGGTTCAAACCAGCCTTTTGGCTGTTGACCTAAACAACAACAAAACTTTACAATCAAATTTCAATATTCTGTTTTTTGTTATTGGGGAATTTCGAGGGAGAGTTAACAAACCTGTAAGATTTTACATTCCGAGTTCCATTTCTGGCTAGCGTCTAGAATTATTATGCGTTAAAATCCATCGATTCTTTACCTTAATTCATAGTAATCGCTATTAACCAAAGTACTTGACACAACTGTAAAGAAACTACAATAAGTTAAAATTATGCAAAAATTAATTAAACGTATAAAATTTAACAATCAAATTTCAATATTCTGTTTTCTTTGTTATTGGGGGCTTTTGAGACAGAGTGATCGAGCCTGTAAGATATTACATCATACAAGTTAATAAAATTTTACCATTGGAAGTACGAGTATGCATAAAAAAATATACAGTTTCCTTTTAGTTATTTTGCTTTAACAGCTTGTTCATTAATGACTACCCACTGTAGCCACTTCTGGTTTTACAGAGTTAAAATTTTCTGATCTTAGTTGGAAAACTAATCCTGTGTTTCATTTTGTAGTCTAATACGCTATCACTACGCCAATTAATTTTCTATTTGAAGGTATTGGGTACTTTAGATTGTATCAATAATAATAATCAAAATATTTCTGCGTATTTCCTGACAGCTCAGCAATACATTCTGTATTAGTACATGCTGATTTAAAGTATTATATAATAACTAGACAGATTGGAAGAAACGATCCATGGGACAGTACATCAAGTTTAGTATTCACATCGATGGAAATAACCTATTTATGAAATAGAAAAGAGAGTTCAATAAAGTTCTGCTTCGCGAAATTTTCTATTGAATATTTCATGTTAATCATGAGGAGACAAGACGTGAACATTTTTTAAAAAATTGGTCGATCGGTCTGAACAAGAAGAATATCTTTTAGTCACACAAAAAAACTAATTTTTATCTTAACGAAAAGAACCTGTAATTTCTACTGATAAAATGTTTTTAAATCCTAATAACATGACAAAGACCATAGTTTTCTCTATAATTTAAATATTTTTAAAGTAAAATCTGATGTTCCGTTATAATACGGCGGCCATAGTTTTAAAATAATATTTTATCTTCCTGAAAGCCATACATTGACGAACCAACAATTCGTTTATTGCTAGGCAAAAAACTCCGGTGGAATTTCTGCTTTGTTTTTCTTCAGAGTTCCAAGTAAGGTTAACTAATTTATTCATGATTTTTCTCCCTACATAAGTAGGTTTTTGTTGAAACAATTTTGTGGAGTGATTAGCCACATAATAATCATTTCTGTTTCTCGTGTTATGATCGATCTTACGATCTTTAAAATCGTCTGGTTAACTACATTTTTATGCTCTACAAGATAGGGTAGACGACATGCTTGACGAAATTCTTCGTGAGGATGTTTTCCCGTAAAAACAAACCACATTTCAAAAGCTTCTATCCTCATCTTTTCTACAGCTCCTATCACCCACGTTTCATTTCCGTATAGTGCTACACTCCAACTTAGTGTTTAAGAAATTATTCCTAATCTGTAAATCAATGTCTATAGTCAGTAAGCTGTTCGACCTCGGTCGTAGAGCTCTTACCGCTTAGGTAAAAACAAACCACATTTCAAAAGCTTCTATCCTCATCTTTTCTACAGCTCCTATCACCCACGTTTCACTCCCGTATAATGCTACACTCCAACTTAGTGTTTAAGAAATTATTCCTAATCTGTAAATCAATGTCTATAGTCAGTAAGCTGTTTTTCATTTCAAAGGCTTTTCTAGCTTGAGCGATTCTACTTTTGATATCACTTGTGCTTCTACCATCCTTTGTTATTTTACTCCCTAGCAAAATTCTCCAATGTTAAATAATCAAGACTCGAATTCTAGGAGTGAGGTGGTTTACTCTTGCCATTCTTATTGAGTTGAAAGCGCGAAGCTGCTTGCCCAACCGTCAAACGTTCTAAATCGATATTCCTCTGAATTCAAGTCTTCCGCGGCGACTGTACAGCTTTTCCCTGCTTATTCCTGCTAGCTGCGCAGCTTCTTCCTGCTTATTCCTGCTAGCTGCGCAGCTTTTTCCTGCTTATTCCTGCTAGCTGCGCAGCTTTTTCCTGCTTATTCCTGCTAGCTGCACAGCTTTTTCCTGCTTATTCCTGCTAGCTGCAAAGCTTTTTCCTGCTTATTCCTGCTAGCTGCTGCGCAGCTTTTTACTGCTAGCTGCGCAGCTTTTTCCTGCTTATTCCTGCTAGCTGCTGCGCAGCTTTTTCCAGCTAGCTGCGCCGTTTTTTCCTGCTTATTCCTGCTGGCTCCGCAGCTTTTTCCTGCTGGCTCCGCAGCTTTTTCCTGCTAGCTGCGCAGCTTTTTCCTGCTTATTCCTGCTAGCTGCGACGCTTTTTCCTGCTTATTCCTGCTAGCTGCGCAGCTTTTTTCTTCTTATACCTGCTAGCTGCGCAGCTTTTTCCTGCTTATTCCTGCTAGCTGCTGCGCAGCTTTTTACTGCTAGCTGCGCAGCTTTTTCCTGCTTATTCCTGCTAGCTGCTGCGCAGCTTTTTCCAGCTAGCTGCGCAGTTTTTTCCTGCTTATTCCTGCTGGCTCCGCAGCTTTTTCCTGCTAGCTGCGCAGCTTTTTCCTGCTTATTCCTGCTAGCTGCGCCGCTTTTTCCTGCTTATTCCTGCTAGCTGCGCAGCTTTTTCCTGCTTATTCCTGCTAGCTGCGCAGCTTTTTCCTGCTAGCTGCGAAGCTTTTTCCTGCTTATTCCTGCTAGCTGCGCAGCTATTCCTGCTTATTCCTGAAAGCTGCGCAGCTTTTTCCTGCTAGCTGCGCAGCTTTTCTTGCTTATTCCTGCTAGCTGCGCAGCTTTTTCCTTCTAATTCCTGCTAGCTGCGCAGCTTTTTCCTGCTAGCTGCGCAGCTTTTTTCTGCTTATTCCTGCTAGCTGCGCAGCTTTTTTCTGCTTATTCCTGCTAGCTGCGCAGCTTTTTCCTGCTTATTCCTGCTAGCTGCTGCGCAGCTTTTTACTGCTAGCTGCGCAGCTTTTGCCTGCTTATTCCTGCTAGCTGCTGCGCACCTTTTTCTAGCTAGCTGCGCAGTTTTTTCCTGCTTATTCCTGCTAGCTGCGCAGTTTTTTTCTGCTTATTCCTGCTAGCTGCGCAGCTTTTTCCTGCTAGCTGCGCAGCTTTTTCCTGCTTATTCCTCCTAGCTGCGCAGCTTTTTCCTGGTTATTCCTGCTAGCTGCGCAGCTTTTTCCTGCTAGCTGCGCAGCTTTTTCCTGCTTATTCCTGCTAGCTGCGCAGCTTTTTCCTGCTTATTCCTGCTAGCTGCGCAGTTTTTTTATGCTGTGTGTTGGTCGAAACGGGTTGCAGTTCGGTGACGAACGTATCGTAATTAAATCTATAGCGACCACTGAGGGTTTTTCTCTCTTTGTCGACTACCAGAAACGATCAGACCACATCTCTCGAGGTCGGGTTTAGTTGCATCCCGCATCCTTCAGCTCAGCTATATCATTTTTACAAACATGATAAATGTCGAACGCAAGGCTTTGAGCGAAGTCTTTGAGGATGCCCTAATTAAAACACTGAGTAGTTAATATATTTTTTGTTACTACATTTATGACGGTTACATTCAATTTTTAAATTCTACAACATTCATACTTTTCCCTCCGCCCAAGTCTTTCTTTCCCTTGTAAATGATGATCCCACCTCCATTCTCGTTCAGTAAGGAGATATCTTCATCATCAAGCGTTTTTGAAAATCTTGTTGGAAGGAACACCTTAGAATTACCGATATATAATTATTTTGTCACCATACATCGTATGGACCCTGTCAACCTTTGTAAATCGGTATTCTTTATCAACCTCTAATTCCGGCACCCTCATAGTATCATCGTTGAGCTTTTTTAATAGCGACTCCATCTAATTAACTGACGGCACGTGTAAACACCTAAACAAATGACGTCAATGAAAGGCATGTGCATGCATCGTAGTATTATAGAAATACCAATTTTGGCGCAACCTTGACCTTTGACCCCACCCGCCACGTGCCGACCTTTGACCCCCCTCCCCACCAACAACCACCCCCCCCAAAAAAAAAAAAAAAAAAAAACCGTAAAATTTTTTCCCGCCAAATTTTCAAACTCAATTTTCGCCGCAACCGCTGGGCCGATTTTGATGCGGTCGGTACCCACGCGACCGGGAGATCGAGATCTACAAGATAAGCCCTAATCCGTAGCCGTATCCCCGATGGAACCTGAGATAGCTTGTAACACGTAACCTGATTATTGAAACAGCGAGGTTTAGGTGCCAGCAGGACCCGGACGTCCCGTAGACCGCGTTACGTCCGGTTTCGTCCGTTAGGTTCTTTCAGGATCCGAACAATCGGTAATTTTGATAATTTTGATAATTTCGTTTCGGAACACCCTGTACTTTAGAATATTTTCATTGTCATCATTGGTTTTTTGTTTTTTATCTATTTGTTATTGCAATTAATTTTTCTAGATGACTCAACTTGTTTATTGTAAATTTAAATGTACAGTTAATTTTCAAAATGAAGCAATGTATTATTCATTAAAGTCACGAGCCACCGACTCAGCGATAAGTTGTTTGTTTCAATCTTAAAAAACCATCAACGTCATACAGCGTGTTATTATATATCGAACCGCGGACTCAGCGTTTCCAATGCAACAGCATGGCGGTATTATATGTATAATAAGATTCTATTTAATTTATTCTACATTGTATAGGTCATTTGTTTTAGGAAGACGCTTGTAAGGGGAGGACGAGTAGGAAGATTAGGGTTATTTTCAAGGGGCAAGTGTTGTATCCTTCTCACTTAATGATCATTCTCTCTCTTTGTAACTGTATACTACTGTTACACCTACGAGGTGCTTCCCCGCCACTAAACAGAACAGCCCAGCGGCGCAGAGCGTTGTAGGTAAAGCTTCTAGCTACAGCAAATGACCTATAATTTATAATCTAATAATAAAACAAAGTAATTTTTTATCAGCTGGTCTGGTTCAAAAGGTCTCTTCTACATAACATTGTATCAAATATTATTAAATCCATTGTAATAATTATTAGTAAACTTTAAACAAATGTTAATTAATTTATCGTAGATTATTACAGACGGAAAAATAGTTACATAATGTTTTTTTCTTATAAACTAGCATTACATACATTCTGAACTATATATTTATGCTATAAATTTAATATGTTGGTGACCTTAAAATCAATTAAAACTCTTTCATTTAAAGGATTTCAGAGGTTTTTTCTTCTGTTTCTTATCATAAGGTCAGCTAATTAAATGACTGAATCATTTAAGAACAGAAGAGGTAGAGGTGTAAAAGACACTAGTCAGAGTTATCTCCTCTGAAAGAAATAAATTTCATTTTACAGTTGGACCCTGTGGTGAATGAAGTGGTGGTATCATTTGCGGAGTGTAAAATATGTGCTTTTCAGAGGGCCAGGCATGCTGATAAGCATATTTTCCACTCAGCGAGTTGTGGCAATGGTAAACCACCTCACTCCTCGTTTTACTTAGTAAAACCACTACAGGTCCAAACCAGCCTTTTTGGATGATGACCTAAACATCAATCTCACACTCAACATATTTTACTGTAGGCTTCCCTCATTCCATCCATTCATTCGTTTTCTGATTTTGCTTTTCGTGGAACCTAAATGGCTTGCACGATTTTCAAAAAATCTTTCACTGTTTGTAAGATTGAGCTTCTTAAAAAATAAGATTGTAACATTTTTAAGAAAAGTTTTTATTCTATTTTTACTTTCTCTTTCTTTACGTTTGTATTTAAAAAATAAAATGAGTATTTAAAAAATAAAATGAGATATTTTTATTTTAGTTTATCTTAAACTAATGCAACGGCTGTTTATGCTAAATTTATAGCGCATAAAATTTCTAAAATATTATGCGAATACAAGTTCAATAAACGGGGCTTGATAAGTAAACTTACCAGGACTTAACATAAAAACACATCCTACCGTTCTGGTGCTAGAAATACATTATTCAAGTACTTGTAAAGCATAATGCCCTATAAAGGGTTAAAAAGATGTTTTAAAAGATATGAACCGGAATCCGAAAAGAAACCTCTTGCCGCAAATGTTATATTCTGAGCTATTAATCTTTTCAAATTTAGCATTCAATTCTGACCAATTTGATGCTACATTCAGACTTTCTCTCAAAAAATTATGTAAGTTATAGAAGCTTAAAAGTTTTGGATAAAAACATTAATGTTAAATGCATAGGGTCTGGCTGTATAATGAAATTCATTACTTTCAGAGGAGATATCTCTGATTAGTATCTTTTACAATTCTACCTCTTCTGTTCTTAAATGATTCAGTCATATAATTTACTGACCTAGTAATAAGAAACAGAACTATTTTTTGTAGCCCTGAAACTAACAGATCTAGTGCAAATAATAATTTGTCTCTTGGGGGTATAAGGTTCATTGTGTTTAGGTCAGCCGAAAAGGTGGTTTGAGATGGTTTACCATTGCCTTCCTCACTGAGTGGAAAAGTACGCTTATCAGCATGCCGGGTCCTCTGAAAAGCACATATTTTACACTCCGCAAATGATACCACCACTTCATTCACCACAGGGTCCAACTGTAAAATGAAATTCATTTCTTTCAGAGGAGGTAACACTGATTAGTATCTTTTACACCTCTACCTCTTCTGTTCTTAAATGATTCAGTCATTTAATTGGCTGACCGCGGGATAAGAAACTATTTACTTAAGACACTGTTTAGTTTAATATCTGAGAAGCCATATAACTTAAGTGTAATGGGGTGAAAATCTCCTGGAACCGAGCCGGAAATCAAACACGAGATGATCGGCTTTTCAGTTTAGAACCTTGTCAAAAGATGTAGTCTTTAGTAACAGGTTTAGCTGGACAAAGATTTGACAGCTATAGGTCCATTAAGAACGTCATACGTTAATGAATTTTTCCTTAGCTTATTGATTATTTTATTGATTAGCTTAAAAATTATTTTAAAATTGGTTGATCCTGACGAGACGAAACATTACGAATATAAATATTATACGTTATCTGAAAATTATAAATTCGTTTCGTTTAAAAATTCTGGAGTAGGGTATTTAATTCTGAGTATTACAGAAAGACTCCTCTAAAAATACTTACACCAGGTTAAAATATTGACATAAAAATTGCATGTTTCTTCGAAAGAGCTCAGTTAAACAAACGACTGAGAAATTAATTTTATTTGCAACTCTAAAACTTGCAGAATCGATCTTTTGATTGTCGTTACATGTGGCCGATAAGTGTGTTGAAGAAATATGTCAGATTCAGCGTTTCCATTGTATTTGAATAGTCGCCATGTATTAGCATAGGGAAATCGCCTGTATAAAAACACTCCGTTTTACCCATCGAATCATGATCGGGATGACGCAACTTGTTTATTGAAAATTTAAATTGGCAACACATATTACTCTAAGCTATATAAATACCGGGTACGTTCACTGCTTTCATTTAGTGTCGATCATGAACTACCGTCAAAGATTAAAAACTTACTATGAAGTAAGACGTGACGGGCAGGGCAGGGCGACTATTTTTAAACGCTTTCATGGAAACGTTGATGTCAAGGAATTGGCATTGGCGGGTTTCATATTCGAAGGTGGTGATGACGACACAGTTAGATGCCCGGACTGTCGTATCAGGCTGTACAAATGGGAGAGGAACGACCAACCGTTCAAAATACACCGAACAAGAATGCCGGGTTGCTGTTTCGTCGAGAAAAAGGAGAACGAGTGGCTCGAACGAGACAGGAACCTGCTGAAGGGGAGCTCCAACCTCATTTAAGGGTTACCAGCCTGAATGTGAAGGTGAGTGTTATTCTACTTTAAATATTTTTAAATTTTAAAAGACTAGCACTTTTATGAAATATACACTTTAAATCTTTTTTAAGATTTCAGCCTTAATCAAATTTATACGAAATTAAAAGATCTACAACTTTTATTTAGTGCTTTTTTCTCTACAGAGCCTAGTTTAGCGTGAAAGCGTGATTTTCCGTATTTTTAAGCCAAACTGAGTTCGATTGTCATTTTGCGTCATTCACTCATGATTAAAATAAGGTTAGGTTCATTGAGGTTAGTGTTTTTGTTTATTTCTAATTTTTAAATTTTAAAAGACTTTAGCACTTTTATGAAATATGCACTTTTAATTTTCTTATTAAATTTAAACCTAGAAGTTGTTTTAATCTGCACCAACAACCGATATCGACTTAAACGTATAAGTAATTAAATTCGAACTTAAAATTTTTTATTTAAAAATTAAATTTAAAGTTAGAATCTTCTTATAAATTTAAACTTATAATATTTTTATACAATTTTAACTTAGGTAATAAAATGTAAACTTAGAATATTTTGTAAATTGTAAACTGTCATATTACATTCTTGTATGGACTTAAACTTAGCTTAGAATATTTTTATTTAGTCTACAACCGATACCAACGTAAAAAATTTGAACTTAAAATCTTCTTATAAAATTTAGACTTTGACTAGTAGAACTTAGAACGTATTAGTATTAAAACAAGTCTATAACACAAGTTTTTCTTATAAATTTAAACTTATAATATTTTTATACAATTTTAACTTAGGTAATAAAATGTAAACTTAGAATATTTTGTAAATTGTAAACTGTCATATTACATTCTTGTATGGACTTAAACTTAGCTTAGAATATTTTTATTTAGTCTACAACCGATACCGACGTAAAAAATTTGAACTTAAAATCTTATAAAATTTAGACTTTGACTAGTAGAACTTAGAACGTACTAGTATTAAAACAAGTCTATAACACAAGTTTTCGGTTTTGTTCTGTTGTAGTTTAAAACCATCCACCACCACCACCAGCAGCAACGACAACAACCAACAACAACAAAATCAATTTGTTTGATCAACAGCTCTTATTTAAAGGTGGGTCTTATTATAAATACTATACTGGAATAATAATTTACATAAACGTATGTAAAACGCTCGTTCACTGAATATTTAGTCTGTTTATTTCTAATGTATTATTACTAATGTTACGTTATATTGTTAATTATTTGCAATGGCAAGAGAAAGTTGTGTGAGTGTTTCACACCAGATTTTTTTATTTGACGTCGCATCAACTGCAAGGTCATTAGCGACGATGATGGGGTGTAATTGTGTGTAATGAGGATGAAATGATTTTTGTAACGTATGAAAATATGCCGTGCCTGAGTGGGATTCGAACCCAGGACCGCATGATGAGAGGCGAGCACGTTGTCAGATTGTTTGTTTTGCTTTGTTTAGATTTTAAAATATAATTTTTTCGTTACTCATGTTAATACTTTTTATTGCTTGATTTTTGTATCATACTGTATCTTTACAAATTCTTTAATTTAATTGTGGAGAATTAATAAATTTTTTCTCTTTAATTTTTATTTTACAACTGTAAAATGTTACAACAAGCTTTCATGCAATAGAGCAACAGAAAAACAATTAAATCAATTTATTAACTTTACTAAAAAATTAGAAAAGTCTTGTATGCATGTGAATATATTGTGTTGAAAAATTGATAACCTTCATTTTATTACAGGTTAAAAGATTTCAATCATTATGGAACGATATCAATCATTATGGAACGATGTAACTAAACATTTCGAAGAAATAATAACTAAAATTAAATCGGATGAAGAAATACATAAAATAAACAAAATAATTAAACAAGGATCAGGCATAAGAAATACATGGAAACAAAAAAGTTATTTCAACACAAGAATTAATTTCTAAAAAGGAAACGTAACTCGAGGATTTAAAAGGTAAATATAATTTGTATCTTAAAATATATTACAATTAATATATAAAACGGAAATTGAAAGTATAAATTTATTAATAATTTCTGTTAATAAAATCAAATTGTTATTCTTTTGTTTTAGCCAAAGAACAAAAAATGTCGATTCAAATTATTGATCATACACGTATTATATCACAGCAATAATTAAACAAGGAGTCAGCATAAGAAATACATGGAAACAAAAAGTTATTTCAACACAAGAATTAATTTCTAAAAAGGCAACGGAACTCGAGGAATTGAAAGGTAAATATAATTTGTATCTTAAAATAAAAAAATCCGACGTGAAACACTCACACAACTTTCTCTTGTCAATGCAAATGATTAATAATAAAAAATTTATATTAAAGCCGTAATCTTAAAACAACGTTTTTACGTGAAAACAGCCTCACCGAGAATTTCAGCAAACATGGCGCCTACCCTATCTTGTAGAGAATAAAAAAATTGAGTAAAAATAGACGATTTTAAAAATCGTAGGACCAGTTTTTGAGAAAATCGCAAAAAACTGAAAAATTATACGAATGAAAATGTTCGTGTAGCGTCCGGTAGTGGTATGTAACTTAAGTTTCAAGTTCGTACGATGTTCCGTTCTTGTGATATTCTGATCACACAGACACACAGACACATACGCACACACAGTCCAATCGCTATAAACATGTTTTTGGGTTCAGGGGGTCTGAAAACGTATAGATCCGGTGAAAACACGATTTCGAAAAATCGACATGAAAACAATACTTTCCTTCCTATATACTATTCATATAGGCAAGAGAAAGTAATAAATATATTATAATAAATATATAAAACTGAAATTGAAAGTATAAATTTATTAATAATTTCTGTTAATAAAATCAAAATTGTTATTCTTTTGTTTTAGCCGAAGAACAAAAAATGTCGATTCAAATTATTGATCATACACGTATTACAACACAGCAAAATGTGACGTATATGGCACGTATTAACAGTTATATGCAGGAATATAAAGAAAAGGTGAATGTGGTATTATCAGAGTAATATCAAATGACAAAAGAGTCGGGCGAAGATATGACACCGTACGAAGAGGTCGGAAACGATATCTTGAAATAAGATTAATTGAAATAAGATAAAAGTTGAAATAAAGCTTCATAACGACAAGTATTCATATAGGTATATACAACAAAATATATACGGGAATCTAGATATGTACGAAATTCCTCGTACAACCCCAGCTCCCGAAGAGTACGCAGGTCTACCCATGCAGTCATACAGTCCCCAGCCTCAGGCATGTATATGAGCGTCTGAATCTCTCTCCAGCTTGGAGCCTGTGCCCCCAAATCCTCCCTTGTATTTTGGGGAGCATCACTCTTAAAGACCGCATACTTGCTGGAAAAACAAAAAACGACGGTTCATCGTCTATCAAAGTTCCCCGACGGTACACAGGCATATAATTCGTCTCTCTTAGTTACTACAGCAAGTTCAAACTTTACGTTTTAGGTGTCGGTGCACTAGCATATTAATTGCCTCTCTTAGTTACTCTAACTTCTAGTTTTAGGTATAATTATAGTAAAGGCTACTATAATTATAGCATGATATAATATTCAGTACAATGATTATACAATGCTAATCTAATCGTATTTAAATATAAGGCTAACCTTTAAAATGTTAAATGAAAACAATGATAAAACAGGTTAGTACATTTATTCTATTAATATGAAAATATAATACTAATACTGATACTAATAATACTACGGAATGTGCATACGTCATAAATCTAATAACTTTTACATTACCACTTTACAAAATATATATTAATTTTACATTACTACAGAGCCTTGTTAAGCGAGATGCAGTCTAGCAGAGTGTATCTTTTGTATACCCTAAGAGCATTTTTTCTCTACAGAGCCTAGTTAATAACTTTTACATTACCACTTTACAAAATATATATTAATTTTAAATTACTACAGAGCCTTGTTAAGCGAGATGCAGTCTAGCAGAGTGTATCTTTTGTATACCCTAAGAGCATTTTTCTCTACAGAGCCTAGTTAATAACTTTTACATTATCACTTTACAAAATATATATTAATTTTAAATTACTACAGAGCCTTGTTAAGCGAGATGCAGTCTAGCAGAGTGTATCTTTTGTATACCCTAAGAGCATTTTTTCTCTACAGAGCCTAGTTAATAACTTTTACATTATCACTTTACAAAATATATATTAATTTTACATTACTACAGAGCCTTGTTAAGCGAGATGCAGTCTAGCAGAGTGTATCTTTTGTATACCCTAAGAGCATTTTTTCTCTACAGAGCCTAGTTAATAACTTTTACATTACCACTTTACAAAATATATATTAATTTTACATTACTACAGAGCCTTGTTAAGCGAGATGCAGTCTAGCAGAGTGTATCTTTTGTATACCCTAAGAGCATTTTTCTCTACAGAGCCTAGTTAATAACTTTTACATTACCACTTTACAAAATATATATTAATTTTACATTACTACAGAGCCTAGTTAGGCGAGCTGCAGTCTAGCAGAGTTTTTGTATACCCTAAAAATTATACAAATGTTATTTTTTGTTAATCCTCGCATATGTCTACTAGCCGACATTTTTTGTTAATCCTCGCATATGTCTACTAGCCGACTTTATCCAACCTCTAAACGTAGAACCGTACCAGCATTAGAGTTTACGCCGCATCAGTATTATTAGTCGTAAGAACTTAAGAGCTCATCGCCATACATGTATTCGTTTTCATCTTCATCATCATCATCTTATATCAATAAATGTTTTATTCTTTTATGAATCATCTGTCTTTTATTGCTTGAAACCTAAACCGTCTATAGTATCTGACATACATGCAGGCAGGATCGGTGACCGATTCCTGGGAGGGTCTGTCCCCGACAGATCCTCGCATCGTGCTGCGCTTTCGCTTCACGATCGACAAAGCCCTCCGGCTTTGGCACTAGTTTCAGGGCTACAAAAATTAGTTCTGTTTCCGATCATATGATCAGCCAATTATATGATTGAAACATGTAAGAACAGACGTGGTAGAGGTGTAAAAGATACTAGTCAGATTTAACTCCTCTGAAAGTAATGAATTTAATCATTATACAGCCAGACCTTGTGGCGAATGAAGTGAAGGTGTCATTTGCGGAGTGAAAAGTATATGCTTTTCAGAGGACCCGGCATGCTGATAAGCGTACTTTTCCACTCAGTGAGGAAGGCAATGGTAAACCATCTCACTCCTCGTTTTACTTGGCAAAGCCTCTAGAGGTTCAAACCAGCCTTTCGGCTGATGACCTAAACAACGCATTATACGTAAATTTAATCAAAAAATGAATATGCATTAATTTCTATATGATTTTAAATTATCAAATTAAAAAAATCTGCTGAGTAGCTACATCTGTAGTCACCTATTCTTCATGACATCGTAATGAGATGAATACATTAAGGTCTGACTGGGTATATTAACTATATAATAAAAACAATAAAATAAATGATTATTGCGCGCACATAAACTCAATTAAAAAATAGAACAGTAAAAATTAATTGAATTGAATGTTTAAAAATTCATAATATGTGCACGTTACAAGTATGGCATTTTGAAATGCAAACAATGATAAACGGTTTAATGCATATTTTATTGTTTAATATAAAAAATATAATTGAATAATAGAAATAAGTGGCTGAGCCTTTATTAATTCACGTCTAAATAATATTATAAAATGTTAAAATTAATTAATCTTGAGTAATTACAAAAGTTTTGTTATCTGTTGTTTGACCTTTTCCTTTATTGAAACAGCACATGCCACGACACACGCACACATATGCGAATGTAAGAAGTCCATTGTCCATTCTGTTTCTTAGTTAATAGACTGTATTAACTTTAATGATATATTTAACCGATAAATTTAACGTAACCATAATAATGTATTTTAACATAATACAGCTTTATTTGCATCGTATTACGGTATAGAACTACTTATACCTTTGCTCATAACAGGCAGGTGGAGTGTCAAATTATTTACACTCAATCTGCTAGTTGCAGGGCTAAAATAAATAGTTCTGCTTCTTATAATGTAAGCTGATTTTTGGAGATGAAGGTTCGGTGGTTCAAATCCTAGTAAAGGTAGTGACTTTTATTCGGATTTGAATGCTAGACAGCGGTTACAAAGTACTTTGTAACCATATTAATGTATTAACATAATACAGCTTTATTTGCTTCGTATTACGGTATAGAACTACTTATACCTTTGCTCATAACAGGCAGGTGGAGTGTCAAATTATTTACACTCAATCTGCTAGTTGCAGGGCTAAAATAAATAGTTCTGCTTCTTATAATGTAAGCTGATTTTTGGAGATGAAGGTTCGGTGGTTCAAATCCTAGTAAAGGTAGTGACTTTTATTCAGATTTGAATGTTAGACAGTGGTTACAAGGTACTTTGTAACCATAATAATGTATTAACATAATACGGCTTTATTTGCATCGTATTACAGTATAGAACTACTTATACCTTTGCTCATAACAGACAGGTGAAGTGACAAATTATTTACACTCAATCTGCTAGTTGCAAGGCTAAAATAAATAGTTCTGTTTCTTATCACATGGTCTGCCAATTAAATGACTGAATCATTTAAGAACAGAAGAGGTAGAGGTGTAAAAGACACTAGTCAGTGTTACCTCCTCTGAAAGTAATAAATTTCATTTTACAGTTGGACCCTGTGGTGAATGAAGTGAAGGTGCCATTTGCAGAGTGGAAAATATGTGCTTTTCAGAGGGCTCGGCATGCTGTTAAGCGTACTTTTCCACTCAGTGAGGAAGGCAATGGTAAAACACCTCACTCCTCGTTTTACTTAGTAAAACCTCTACAGGTTCAAACCAGCCTTTCGGCTGTTGACCTAAACAACAACATGGATTGGTAGTTTTGAGTAGAATTTTATATAACTATGTTTAGCTACGTTATTGTTCATACAATCTCTTATTGAAACAACTAAAAATTTATTAAGTTATAGGCCTATAAAATAAAATTTCTACATAGTAATTTCAAGCTTTTTATTTTCAACACAGTATTTTTGTGGTATTTGGATATCGAAAAACCCGTTTATTGATCTGTAGTGGTGAATAACGGAATTATTTATATGAAGCGCTAATTCCAGTGTAAAGCTAAAATTGTTTTAAATCAGAAATGGTTGTTCACCGTACACTATAGTCTACACCCTGTCCTGTACCACGCACATTTATTCACATTCAGTTTTGTCTTTTATTAAAATACACACAAAAAATAAGTAGGCGTGACTCAACTGAAAAATAAAATTATGTCATCACATCTCATACCTCTACACCCTAAATTTTAATAAAAAAAAATACCAGTACAGAAATTTTCATTTATAAATTTTATAAAATAATAAAATTTTTACTTTTAAAGAATGTCTAAACCCACCGGGTTAGTCTAGAGGTAAAGTCGTCGCAAAAATCAGCTGTTTAACAGCTGATATTATTAATTATTCTCATTGGAAAGAGAAAGTCGTGTAAGTGTTTCACGTCAGATATTACAATTAATTAATAATGTTATGATTGGAGTGTTGTGTTGAGTGTTGCATTTGCAGGTTTTGTAGAAGCGCTAACAGAGTGCGAGGCGTATAACAAAAAACCCATAAAGTTTATTATATGAATTTTCGTATTAAATAAATTATTTGAGATAACGCGTGGAATGTGTGTCTAATATTAGGAATTCTTCTTCTTCTTACTATCAAGGATTAGGCATAAGCCTGTTCCGAACTCACAAACCATCCTGCACGTCTACAGAAACACGAGACATTCCACCCTAACATCTCGACTACTGCCATCGTCTTCGAGGTCTTCCCACCTAACTTCTTCCAACTGGAACATATTCCGTCACTTTAGAGGTATCCTCTCCTCTGGCATCCGTTCCAAATGTTGCCGCTTCTTATAATGTAAGCTGATTTTTGGAGATGAAGGTTCGGTGGTTCAAATCCTAGTAAAGGTAGTGACTTTTATTCGGATTTGAATACTAGACAGTGGTTACCGGTGTACTTTGATGAATGGGGTTTATTAACCATACTTTCTCAGGAATGGTCAGCCTGGGTCTGTACAAGACTACACCTCATTTACACGTCATACACCTCATCCTCATCTCATTAGGTCATGGGGTTGCTTATTGTTTTATATTGAACAGATAGCTGCGTAGCTTTTTCCTGCTTATTCCTGCTAGCTGCGCAGCTTTTTCCTGCTTATTCCTGTTAGCTACGCAGCTTTTTCCTGCTTATTCCTGATAGCTGCGCAGTCGACTGACCTGCTCTCTAAGCTGCGCAGTCGACTGAGCAGTCGACTGACCTGCTCCCTAAGCTGCGCAGTCGACTGCGCAGTCGACTGACCTGCTAGCTGCGCAGTCGACTGCGCAGTCGACTGACCTGCTCCCTAAGCTGCGCAGTCGACTGCGCAGTCGACTGACCTGCTAGCTGCGCAGCTTTTTCCAGCTTTTTCCAGCTTATTCCTGATAGCTGCGCAGCTTTTTCCTGCTTATTCCTGCTAGCTGCGCAGTCGACTGACCTGCTCTCTAAGCTGCGCAGTCGACTGAGCAGCCGACTGACCTGCTCCCTAAGCTGCGCAGTCGACTGACCTGCTAGCTGCGCAGCTTTTTCCAGCTTTTTCCAGCTTATTCCTGAATAAACAAGTTGAGTCATCTATAAAAATTAATTGCAATAACAAATAGATACAAAACAAAAAACCAATGATGACAATGTGAATATTCTAAAGTACAGGGTGTTCCGAAACGAAATTATCAAAATTACCGATTGTTCGGATCCCGAAAGAACCTAACGGACGAAACCGGACGTTCGGGTCCTGCTGGCACCTAAACCTCGTTGTTTCGATAATCAGGTCACGTGTTACAAGCGACCTCAGGTTTCATCGGGGTTCACGGCTACGGATTAGGGCTTATCTTGTAGATCTCGGTCTCCTGGTCGCGTGGGTACCGACCGCATCAAAACGAATGACGTCAATGATTACAAACTAAAGTACAGTGTGTTTCGAAACGAAATTACCGAAATTACTGAAATTACCGATTGTTCGGATCCCGAAAGAACCTAAGACCCGAAACCGGACGTAACGCGTTCTACGGATCGTCCGGATCCTGCTGACACCTAAACCTCGTCGATCCGATCATCAGGTCACGTGTTACAAGCTATCTCACGTTCCATCGGGGATACGGCTACGGATTAGGGCTTATCTTGTAGATCTCGATCTCCCGGTCGCGTGGGTACCGACCGCATCAAAATCGGCCCAGCGGTTGCGGCGAAAATTGAGTTTGAAAATTTGGCGGGAAAAAATTTTACGGTTTTTTTTTTTTTTTTTTTTTTTGGGGGGGGGGGTGGTTGTTGGTGGGGAGGGGGGGTCAAAGGTCGGCACGTGGCGGGTGGGGTCAAAGGTCAAGGTTGCGCCAAAATTGGTATTTCTATACTACTCATCGTGACTCGTATTAAACAACTTGTATCATTCTAAAAAATTAAAAGTTAGAGTTGCAAATTCATCATCTAATTAACTGACGACACGTGTAAAGACAAAAACAAATGACGTCAATGCAAATAAAACAAAGCATAGGGTGTCCCAAAACGAAATTAACAACATTACCGATTGTTCGGGTCCCGAAAGAACCTAACGGCCGAAACCGGACGTAACGCGTTCTATGGAATGTCCGGATCCTGCGGGTACCTAAACCTCGTTCATCCGACCGACACATCACGTGTTACAAGCGATCTCAGGTTCTATCGGGGATACGGTTATGGCTTGCGGCTTATCTTGTAGATCTCGATCTCCCGGTCACGTGGGTACCGCCCGCATCAAAATCGGCCCCGCCGTTGCGAAGCAAATCGGGTTTGGAACTTTGCCAAAATAATTTTTTCGTGTGTGTGTGTGACAAGCGATCTCAGGTTCTATCGGGGATACGGTTATGGCACCCTAATAGTACCCTAATTCCGGCACCCTCATAGTATCATCGTTGAGCTTTTTTAATAGCGACTCCATCTAATTAATTGACGGCACGTGTAAACACCTAAACAAATGACGTCAATGAAAGGCATGTGCATGCATCGTGACTCGTAACAAACAACTTGTATCATTCTAAAAAATTAAAAGTTAGAGTTGCAAATTCATCATCTAATTAACTGACGACACGTGTAAAGACAAAAACAAATGACGTCAATGCAAATAAAACAAAGCATAGGGTGTCCCAACACGAAATTAACAACATTACCGATTGTTCGGGTCCCGAAAGAACCTAACAGCCGAAACCGAACGTAACGCGTTCAACGGAATGTCCGGATCCTGCGGGTACCTAAACCTCGTTGATCCGACCGACACGTCACGTGTTACAAGCGATCTCAGGTTCTATCGGGGATACGGTTATGGCTTGCGGCTTATCTTGTAGATCTCGATCTCCCGGTCACGTGGGTACCGCCCGCATCAAAATCGGCCCAGCCGTTGCGGAGCAAATCGGGTTTGGAACTTTGCCAAAATAATTTTTTCGTGTGTGTGTGTGTGTGTGACAAGCGATCTCAGGTTCTATCGGGGATACGGTTATGGTTTGCGGCTTATCTTGTAGATCTCGATCTTTTGGTCACGTAGGTACTACCCGCATCATAATCGGCCCAGCCGTTGCGGAGCAAATCGGGTTTGGAACTTTGCCAAAATAATTTTTTTTTTTGTAATTTTTTTTAAACATTTTTTGAGGTCAAAGGTCAAGGTCACTCTAAAACAGCCTCGAGGTCATCCAAGTACTCTCTTTTCTATACTACTCATGTCACATTCAGCATGAACCGGAGAGTTTGTCCTCCAGTGCGACTGGATGAAATATTGCCTCAAGAAAGTGATGTTAAATATTTAGGTTTACACCTAGACAAAAGATTAACATGGAAGAAACACATTACGATGAAACGCAAAGAATTATTGTGAAATTTAATAAACTGTATTGGTTGCTAGGCAGAAAGTCATCTCTCTCATTGGAAAACAAAATAGCAGTGTACAAAGCTATGCTCAGCCCTGTCTGGAAGTACGGCCTTCAACTATGGGGGACTGCTAGTATTAGTAATATAAATATTATTCAAAGGTTTCAGAATAAAGTATTAAGAAATTTGATAAATGCTCCTTGGTATGCAAGAAACACTGAAGTGCACGAGTACTTAAACATTCCATTTGTTAAAGAAGAAATAAGAAGGCTCAGCCAAAAATATCACGTAAAATTGTCATCGCATATAAATCATTTGGCTTTGAATTTACTGGACAATAGTGAAACCACCAGACGTTTGAAACGGCATCATGTTTTGGATCTCCGTGACAGATTTTAAAGAGACAAAAACTAATTAAAGAAAATAACACACTAAAATAATTAAACAAAAAATTAACAAAATAATTTACATAAATAACTAACAGGTTAAATGTTTTATGACTCTTAAAAACAATTAAGAATGGAAAAAAATAGTTAAATTGTATACAATGTATTTTTAGTTGCTTTGTTTTATGGAAGGGCTTTAATGGAAGCCCTCTCCTTCATGTTATTTTGTATTATGTTATTCACTTATAGTAACTTCTTACTGATTGTGTATAGTAATTATTTATTAAAAAAAAAAAAAATGTTAGTAGGTTAAGTTTAATCAGGAACTGTAATTTTTGAGTTCGCAGAAGTAGTTGACCACAAGAAAATAATTTTTCTTTCAAACAAAAAGAGAAAGAAGATCTGAGCTAATAAAAGAACGGTGGGCAAAGGCCAAGAAACAAGGAATCACTGGACAAAGAAAAATTAATGTTCGACTCAATTCTTGAAGAGAAATTAATGTTTGACTCAATATTGATCCTCAGGGCTCACCCACAAAAGAAATTAAGAATAAAAAAGTTAATAAAAGGCGTATACTGTCGCTTTCTAGAATAAATTTGATGCATCTTCACCGGTTATAGTAGAATTTCGAAGTTAAACCAACTCATTGAAGCGTTAGTGGATTATCAGTACGTTCATAGCTTAATGATCTGTTGTGCTAGAAATTTTATCAAAAATTAATGTTTCTCCTAGTCATTACAAAATGGAGTGTGTAACCGCTAAATATCTAAACTATCGGTTAATCATTCAGTATATTTAGAAAACATTACAAATTACCTTGAGTCAGATTTTCTCGTCGTCAATTCAATTCCATGTAAATTTATTTTTTTCAAAGCATTGTTATAATTTTATAAAAATACAGAATAATTATTATTCCGCTGTTGTAAGCCAACCAGAGAAAATTGGAACTATCAAAGACATTATTCAACTATCAATATTATAGTCATTATTTTTGAATGAGCCATTCGGATTTACATGTTGCTGTACAAGCTTTTTAAATTGTCCCCGTAAATATGTTTAAAAGTTGATGATGGTTGACATAATTTTTATACTAGATTGGCTTCGAGAGATAGTAGCAGAGGAGCCGACTTTTAAAATACACCCTGTAAATAAAATACAGGTTGTTTGAAATGCCCTTTTACAACTTTTATGCTTGCTAGCTTTAAGCCTGCAAGGAATATGAATTCATACAAAGTTTTAAAATCAAAACCAGTAATGGTTCTTTTTGCTAAAAGAAGATGCTGACAAAAAATACAATTACATGATCAAAACAGTAGTTTGTACTTAACTGAAACTTCACGTCTGGTTTTGATTTTCCTCATTGTATGAATTTAAAATCCCGGCAGACTTGAGAGAAGGTAGGCTAAAATTCTTTCAACGTGAACAAGAGATAGATTACACATAAATATATTCATGTTTTCATATTCAAAGATGGTATATAAAGTGTTAAGACCGCAACAAGAAATTTTAATTAAAAGTACAGTAACAAAGTAATTTTGCCCAACGATAGTCAATTTTCGCCTGTTCCAAAATAAAAATATTTATCATAAAATATTTAATGTTGTAAATATTTGTAAACGTTCCTTATATTATGAATATATAACGTTTCCATGATTACGTTTTAAATTTTACAAAGACAAAAAGTACAACGTATAATAGAAGATTTATGTGTCCACTAATGTTTTTATCTTTTCCTTCTGTGATATATAGTATAACCTTAGTAAGGGGTAGTATAAACCATTTATTTAAACTAACTACAACTGCTGCTCCGCGGCGAGACCGTTTCCGCCCACTCCAACGTCGTCGTAATCCACCCCCAAATTTAGTTTTAAGCTTCATCAGGTTTGTCACTGTCCACGCGGCCGCTTTCTCTGCTACACTTGCGTCACCGCTTTTACCCGTCCCACACTCGTTCATCCAACACTCGATCCGCTTCTGCCCGTTTCCGGCTGTCGCTGTACTTTAAGTAAGCGATGTTGTGTTCCTTACAAGCCGAATCTAATTTATTTATTCCTCGCGTCTCAACAGTTTTTGTAATTTAGTGCCCGGTTTGCAGTACTGATATCCAGGTATGTGTAATTCGACCGGTAAAATATCGATCGTGCGATTTAATGTCTTAGCGCCGAAATGACTGATTGTGTTAAGCAACCCCGAACGCGTCTACCGTTTTACAATTATCTTCACCGCAATTTATAGGTTTAATTAGTACTTATATATATATCTTCTCCCAATCTACTGGTGGTCTGATATATGGTCCTCCAAAAAGAAATTTTTGAGCAAAATCGTCTTGCAACAAATACCCTCTTCCGAGTTTTGATTTTGGATCAAGCTTTACCCTGGTGTCGAAATACGATACAGTTACCGCATCGTTACCGGACTTTGGAACGCCAACGTTTGTAAGTCTTTTTGATTTCATGTCGTAATCACCGTCCTGGTCCAAGGTGAAACCTATCCCTGACGGTCCCTGTACTCCGGGAGACCCTCGTTGCCCTGGTCGTTCCGGTTCACCATTTTTCCCTGTAAACCCTTGAGCGCCAGTCTTGCCGTCTTTACCAGCTGGGCCGGATGGACCTCGTTTTCCAGCTAGTCCTCTATCACCTTTCAGTCCTCGTTCTCTGTAATTTCCAGGTTCTCCGTCTTTGCCCGAGGGACCTTGAGCGCCAGTCGTTCCGTCTTTACCAGCTGCTCCAACCGGACCGGATAGATCTTGGCTTCCCGCAGGCCCTGTATCACCTTTCAGTCCTCGTTCTCATGGTTTTCCCGGTTCGCGTCTTCTTCCTGGGGGTCTTGAGGGCCAGTCTTTACCAGCCGGACTTCGGGCCTTGGCTTCCAGTGGAGCCCTGTATTATCTTTTGGCCCACGTTCTCTTTGAGGACCGACTGCGGGTTGAAACTCTGGTCCCATCTTGTAATGTTGATGCCATTGTATGATTTTTATCAGCGTGTCCAAAAACGTTTTCGCTATTTGATCTATTTTCGGGTCATCCACCACTTCTCCGGCCGTCAATGGAAGCGCCTCCGGTCCGTGTACACTTCTGATTCTACGCCGTTGCGATCTCTCTAAAACGTCCAAAAAGCTTGTTAAGGCTTGCGTGACGTAATCTTTGTTTACGACGTCTGTCGGTCCTATTGGATGCGGAACGTTAATAGCCTAATGCGCATTCCTTGCACGTCGAACTCCTGCAGTTGTGAATTAAATTTCATTCCTTCACCCAGTTTTCCACGTGGTCCTGGCGCTTCCCGTTCATCCTGTGGACCTGGGACGCCCGGTGGCTTTGGAGGACCAGCCAAAATTTTAGGTGATATATAATATGTCTCGCTGAACTCTTGCAACCGGTCTCTCAACAATTGAACCAGCTTTTTAAATTCGTTCACATTACCGAAAGCCGTTTGTTCGCCACGCTATTGTTTTTGCAGATGAATCGCCATTTGCACGGACGTTTCAAACACTGAGTTGCAAACTTCCCACACTTGATTTAAATTGTTCGCGTCGTTTTCACTATTTCCGCTCGCTACATTGACGAGTCTGCACTTTTACACTACACACTTTTATCACCGTCCTCACCAAATATGAGCGCCTTTTCCAAAGTTGATTGCTTGGCATAATTTCAGTTTAGATAGCCGAGTGTGACGGCATCGTTGTCTTCATTGATCACGCCTACATTTTTCATTGTCATTATCATTTTTCGTTGTCTACTTGCTTTGCGGACGCGTCCACATCCAAACCAGTATGTTCTTTGTGATATTTTAAGGTGACCCCGTCTTGGTCGTTAATGGGTGTACCCACAGCCGTCAACCATTTATTGTTGAACGCTGGATTTCCTTCAGAATCTGATATCACTGCTCCTGCCGCTACTGCGGCAGGAGCCTGTGCTACTGCGCTACTGCCGCTACTGCGGCAGGAGCCTGTGCTACTGCGTCTAGACTCGCTGCTACGGCTGCTGTTGCTGATGACGTCGCTTCTAGAGTGGTTTGCATGTCCGCCTTGGTGACGTAGTTTTTTTAAATGTACTGGACGAGTACTGCGTCGTTTTTTGTCAACGGGTTCTTCAACATTTTTCACGCTCAAATAGTTGGCGTTGTAAACGATGTTAGACAGATCAGTTGTCAAACAGGTTTTTTTTCATGTCCCGCAAATTGATTGCGTCACTATCCGTCTCAGGATCGGCCAGGTTAATAATTTTTCTCTTCTTCACATCAACGCTCAACGAGTTTGGATCAAGCGTGACACAATCGACTTTAGGTGCAGCGTCCGTATCTGATATATGAACACTCAAATTACGCAAACGTTTTCCCTGCACCTCGATGTCATCGCCTTTGGTCAACTTTATTGTAAACCCGGACGGGCAGCAAGCAACATGTTGATGATGGTAATGATCACCTTCGCTATAACGCCATCTTACGTATCTATTGGAGTGGCCAATACTTGTCGATACTCATTGTTCACTCATTGGTGTCGATTTGTTTTCAACGCACCGTCTTTTATAATACCAGCTTCACGCAGTTCCTCAACTATCGATTGGATTTCGTTTATATGGCCTACATTGCCGGCAGTTTGTGATGCCAAACACCACCGCAACAGGTCACATAGTTCGTTCCCATCGTCTCAATGCACGTACTGAATACGACTGTCTGTCAACACCATGCCGCTTTCTACGGGGGAGGTGCAGCTGCAGGAGGGGTGGCTTTGTTGAAACGCGGTTTGATAATGTGTGTGTATTTGTAACCACGATTCGAGTTTATCTGTCGCCCTGGATTATATCCTTGCCGATAGACGTTTGTTTGTATCAATATACTGTGGTATGTGGGTAGATCGTCTGTTGTATATGAGACGGGTTCCTTTTCAAAGATCAACGAGTGAACACCCACGGTCATGTTGTAACTCACTCTACCGATTGTCAATTTTATACGACCAAATTTCACCTCTTTATCACAAATCATCAACTTGTTTTTTTATGTATACCCGGTACACGTGATCCATCGTGTTGGTGACATCATTTATCAACATTTGCAGATAATATTTGGTGGGATTTTTATCGCTCATTGAATCAATGACTACTGTTTCGTTCGCTATTGATTTTCACCCCACGAGCGGTTGGCGTACTGGTTTGGTCTGGTGTAAACGGCTTAAATGGAAACACTGTCATCCCAACGATTTTCCTCATCTACATATTTGTCCTCCAGCACTTCTTCATCTTCTGTTTTAACCACATCGTCTGATTTCTTGATGAATTCTTTCAAAGAAGTGTCAGTCGTTCTCAAACGTTTCTCCAAAAGCTCCTCAGACTAAATCACCCACGTCGTGAAAGCTCTGTGCTTACGTACTATAATATTGCCCCGTAAGCGTTGCACCGGTAACGCCACTGACAACTGTCTCTTATCCATTTTAGAAACACACTCGAGTAGTTTGGCGGTGAATCACTCGTATTTATACCCGAACAAACTCACCAAACCCAACCAGATTACGACCTTCATTTATATCGCTGTCTTTGTCTACTAGGAGAAAATGTTTTCCATTGCTATTGTTCCATCCTAACGAGCAGGTTTCTTTAAATTTATTGAACGGAATGTCTGTATTTACGTGATCCGAATGAATATGGTGTAAATTTAAATCATCTTGTTTGAATTCGACAATCAGGTTGGCGTTGTCTCTGATCAAATGTTTGGGGATCCTACTGTACGATTGACCCAAATAAAAGGTGTCCGTCTAATTTGTTGTGACGTCCCATTGTGAAATAATTTCTTATGTTGTCGTGTTTTTCGCACGCAATATCGTCAAATACCATGAAAGAATTGGGTCTGGCTTTACTCGTATGGTAAACATTTTCGTTTTCGTTAAATGTAAAATAACCGACAAATGGTACGCCCTTCATTACATGAGATAAAAATTGATATTTCGGTTGCTTTAACGACTTTAAAAATATGTATAAATTTTTGAATTTGTCCGTTCTCGGAGAAAATGAGATTAAACAGCAAATTCGTTTATCCACAATTTGAGGGCTCGCAAATTATTGTCTGGTTATAGTTCACTGGTTGATTGGAACAAAGCGATTATACTTAATTGCGTGCAATATATAACCTTTTACTGTTTTTGTACGCTATATAAAAATTTGCTCCGATTCCGACAAAGAGAAACAATGCATAGACAACCAATAAAGCTATTATACATACACTGCTGTAAAACACTGCTGTAATCAAATTACACTGCTGTAATCAAATTTTTAGATATTTTTTCGTGTGGTAGTACACAAACATGATTTGTTACACATGAAATCAACATCCACTAGTGAAAATGAATTGTTGATAATATCGTTCAATTTCTTGTCCAATGGGTCGATTGTTTTTAAGTTTATACATTTTGACACGCTATACTGTTTACGATACTGTTCACGAAACGTACAGGTTTTATAGGTTAAATTGTCTCTGCTCAAGTAGTACCATAAATTTTCAAATTTTTCAAATTCAGATGGGACATTATGTCCTTGCAACGAATGGATACATCCCTTCAAGTGAAAGTTGATCGTATCATCAAACGGTGAGCTGTTGAATAGTGTGTAATAGTAATTTATTTTATGTGTCATTACTACGACGAGGAAGAGCATTGAAAAAATAAACGTCACCGATCACATGTCAAACTGAAATTTGACAACGGCAGTGAAAACATGTACATTTATAAAATATCACCTTTCCACACCCACGAGTCATGTGATTTATCGAAACCTAACCACCTGACCAACAGCATGTCTCCTTTACGACGCAATACCTTTTCCACCAGGACACGTCATCGTATTTTGTTTTCAACAACTCTTGATCGTAAAAGCCACCTTTTAATATTTTCCCCTCTACTATCGCTGAGAAGGTACGTTAATGGTAAAGTTGGTTGTATTTTGTAACGGTAACGACCTCATTGGTCCAATTAGGTAAGTATCCTTTGGTAAACACCATCTTGTGCTTAATAATGCGAACTTTATCGCTGACTTTAAATTCACGATTTATTATATTGGCTACACGTTTGGGTACAGGGTTTAATCGATTCAATACTTTTTTCGTTTTTACCGTCAACTTGATTCGGTTTCATTCCAATAGACCTGTGAAAAGTGTTGTTATATTTGGTGATACGCCCAGGTAATTGTTTCAACCAATGATACGAACCCTGTTTATTGAAAACTCTACATTTGCGTCTTTAACGTCCTATTTACTGTTCTACTATGGCGTCCTTCTTTTCAGAAAAAGTAGCGTAGTGATTGATATTGTGTTGTTTTAGCAGATTCTATACGTGCACATTGCAAATTCCTTTCCATCGTCCGTTTGTAAATTACGCATTGGGTGTGATTTTAGAAACGGTCTCAAGGCGTTAGCTACCATCACTCCTGTCTTTCTTTTTATTGGTATCGCGTCGGCGACTTTAGTAAAACAATTAATAATGGTTAGTATTGTAGTAAGGAGAAAAAGCTGCAGACCGGTTGCTTCCACCAAATTTATGTAGTAAACTCCACCAAATTTATGTAGTATAAAATAGAGTGGAGATAACATAAGGAGGCGACCTTCATGAAAATTTATGTAGAAAACTCCGCCAATATTACGTAGTATAATATGGCAAAGCAAAGTTTGGTAGAGTAGACGGCGTTTTCCCTTCACCGAAATTCAGAGGGGAAAAGACACCATTGTAGTTCGCCAACTGGTAACTCCAAGGGTGCTCCACGCCAAACCATGAGGCAAAGAAAAAGGCAGTCCAACCCACAAAACATTGAACCATTGATATTAACTTCCACCATCCAATTTTTGAATCCAACCAGGAACTGTAATTGAATTCAGAATTAATTGGCAACCCATCGAATCGACATAGCATAGCTCAGATGATGGTAGACACAGAACCTCACTTTTAATACTGCGGAGGCAAGATTTAGAAGAATTTATTCCGGTTCAAGAGAAAGAAAATATAATCTGACACAATAAATGGAGTATTTTTTTTTTGGTTTAACGTCCGACTGAAAAAAATACTCCATTTATTGTGTCAGATTATATTTTCTTTCTCTTGAACCGGAATAAATTCTTCTAAATCTTGCCTAAATGGAGTAAACACTAAATTTATTCATTAACATATTAGTGAACGAAAAAGTATGCAAAGTAGACATTCACAAATAATAATCCAAATAAAAATATAACTGATGAAGGATTATTAAATAAAAAAATATATATATAACTTAAATTTTACTGAATACATAAAATTTACTGCCTTGTCGTGTGCACAGTCAAAAAAAGCTTATTTGTGGGTTGCTTATAATTTTGTAGTTTAAAATAATAAGTTCAACTTTATGTTACCATGGATTGAAAAATTTATGGAACAATATATAACGAAAACTTAAAAATAATAAGTCTGGTTGAGAATTCATAATAATGTGTCGCTTTTCAAAAAGAGGAAAAAAATTATAAAATCAAAATTTACGAATTACTGATTACAGATTAAATAGAAAAACTGAAATAGACATTTTGAATGAAACTTTACGATGAATGAGATAAACTGAAAGTCCAATAAAAAAATTTAACTAACGACAAAAAATTTAATATAAATGATAACAAAATATATAAAAAAAACTTGAGTAGTGAAAAATAAAGAAAAGTATGTTTTTTAGAAAAAACTTCACATAAGTATCCGCTCTCAAGCAGGAAACATAAAAAAATTAAGAACTTGACTGCTTAGAGCCCAGTCAGGCTAAAACTGAGAAAGGGAATTTCTATTGTCTGGAAAGACAAAAGAAATTTCAAATGGTAAGGTTTTAATGAAATGGAAATTTTCAGTAACGATAGTTTCCAATGCGAGATATTAAAAGATATAGACTTTAAAAAAATGTTTAGGAAATGAAGCCACAAAAAAACTTACTTACATGAATAAATAGAAAATGAAAAAGAACCCTTCATTGGTTTTCAAGCACAACCAAGAACTATTTTTAGGTAACCAAATTTAAAGAAAAAAATGTTAGTACGATTACGACTTATTTAAAAAAAAATAGTTTACAATAAACTTTTAGTTAATGGAACTTTAGTACACATGCGTAAGAAAAATACTTGAAAGACACTAGAGAGAGCTTTAGACAATTTGAAACAGGACAAAAGCTTAAACAAACAAAAAATGAACTGATATACAAGATAAGAAGATAACGCTTACAAGACACTGTACAACCTTGTACAACCTTCATAAGGGGAGATCAAAACTAATGTTAATAGCCAAAATGGATATGAAGGTCTACGACAGAAAACAATTTAGGGAAGGCTCGAACCAAAACGAAAGCATTTAACAAGTCAATAAAAACTACGTGGAAGATATAAACTATAACGGAAGAACTTAGCCAACATTTTTTTAGGAGAAAAAAATTAGACTGGATTCGGGTGAAATTTGAAAACACTGAAAAAAAGTAAATCCAAGAACTCATGTGTACCAGTCGAATTACAGAATTTACATAATAAAAAAATTTAAAAAAAATTACGTTAACATCACCACAAAATAATTTTATTTCCAAATTAACTTCAAAATTAGGCGAAGTATTTAAATTTTACATATTTGAAACGTTCCATTATGAAAAGACAAAAAAAATATAAAGTTACCTGAAAATCAGAGCGATTTTCTCTTTAAGACGGCTGGCCTAAGACAAGGTTCGAGAGTTGGGAAACATGAAGGTCGAACATTCCCTCCTCCCGACATGGGGAGAGAGTGAGCATGAGAAACGCGAAATCAACATTAAGACAAATAAAGGAAAGAGAATTGCAAGCGAACAAAAACGTTGCTGTTAGAAGGAGAGGGGAAAAATACGGTGTTAGACTGTAAGCGAGCGCACCCACAGAGCACGCAAGGTTCAAGCGGATATGAAAACGCAACGAGTGCGCATTCCTACACGTGAATATAATCTGAAAGCCTAAAACAATGAAAAAAATTATTAGCGTTAAATACGCTGGAATAAAACTGCGTAATTCTAAAAAATTAATAAAAATTACGAAATAAATCAAGTAAATGAAAATAAACAGGGATTGAAATATTTTTTGAAGGCTGAAAGTCTTAGGAAAATATTACAGTATGTAATTAAAATTAATATTTAATTTTCCATATTTACCCATTTCAACTGGATCAGCCTGGTACAGGTCGTGTCTTCCTTTCAGTGTGGTCGTTCTCCAAGGAAAGTTCTTGCACGCTTGTCTGTGCAGTTCGTTTGCCATACCCGATCGGGTGTCCATGATGCTGTTGCTTTAGATTCGGGTGAAATTACAATTTTATGATCTACTATGGAAGGATATTTTGACACTTATTCGGGATCTAGGTAATTAAATAATTAATACACTAGAGTTTACAATTACAAATATTTATTACAACTAAAAGAGTTACAAAATAAATTAACTAATTATAAAGAAGTAATATAATAAATAACTTAATATTTTACTTAATGCTATTTACAACAATTATATAGAAAATGCACTACAAAATGAAACTGAATACACAATGCATATACACAAAACTGAATTTAATGCTCCTATAAAATAACTTTACACAATGCACACACACAAAGACAGTATAACAATGGTTGACCAACACAATGCTCGGATACGTAACCTGTACTACGCACAGCTAGCCATTCAGTAAACACTCGTCAGAGATCAAACGGATACTACTAACTCCCTGACCGCACTCGGGCGCCTTATAGATATTTATATAGGCCTTTATATAGGTATTTCAAAAAGATAATTCTAGCAAAGCAGAGAAATTCCATGCAAATAATAAAGTAAAGAAAACCCTTTTTACTGGAAAAGTCTGAACTATTGTAAACAAGTAAATAGATATTCTATTGTAAATAGAAAGTGTTACAGGTAATCAACCGGCCCTTTCATAAATAGTTGTTCAACAAAGACCTTTTATAAATAGGTATACTTTTATGTTACTGTTGCCCTTTAGTTACTTTTTTTTATTATCTACTCTTTACCATTTTATGAATGAAGTACTATAAATTTCGCGAACCATGCTTTTCTTCGTAATTGTCACAATATAGGTGTATATATATAGCTTAGAGGAGGGAGTCGTGACAGGCCGAGGGACCACCTTGTTTATTGTGCTCTACTCGAGCACGTTTTTACTGGAGGTGGTGTAGTCTAGAGGAGGGGTCTTGGCGGGACAAGGGACCGGGCTCATTGTTCTCTATTCGAGCACGTTTTGCTGGACGTGGTGATTTTCGTTCGTCATCGTCGTAGTCCAATAAGTAGTGACCGTACGGTAGTGTATCTTAATTCGTCATCAAGGACGTATCGTTTATCGTCGAATGGGGAAAGTGCCAGTTTTTTAACGTCTATTGAGAAAATATTATGTAAACGACTCCTGATCGATGAACATGTCGTGTATGTCAATTTGTTTTTAAATAGGCAGTCCAAGTACGACTGATGTCTCAAGTCTTTCATACATACCCGGTTAACCCCCTTTGCCACTCGTTTTTCACTGTCATTAGTTGTAAAAAAGTACATCTTAGCACGGAGCCCGATAAACTCTTTGATAGGCACTCCGTGCGTTTCGTCGGCAAGAGTGCCGACTTTTTGTTTTTTGTGGTGTTGTAACAGGGGTGATTCGGGGGAAAATTGGAGGTGTCAAAGAGACTCAACCGTTCACTCATGTTATTGTAAACGTTTTCTGTTTTCACCTCATACATCAAGCTTTCAGTGTCAGTCATTAGTAACCGTATATTGTCACCGTACCTGGCCTTTGCGTAATTGTAATGAAAGTTATGTATTACAAATTTTCTCAAGTCTAAGATGGTGAGCCCTACGTAGATGAGACGGTTCAATGTGACTTGAGCTTTGTTTAGGGCGATACCTACTACTTCTGGGTTGTAAGTGTACCACCGTTTCATTCGTGGCTGGCTTATCCATTTATCTAGCTTGTTGCGTTCATTATTCATTTTGAAGTCGGTGTGTTTCCGAACATTTTTTAGCGATTTGTCGTACACTGCGCTATTAAGAAGTTTAAAGAAACGGGACTTGAAATGGTTTCGGGCATTCTTTCGGAGATTGGCGTTAAACTCTATGTATGGGCGAAGCCAATCGGACTGACTGAATTGGATCACGCGGTGGATTTTTTCAAACGTAATCCAAGCGAAAGATAGAGTTGTAGTGTACGGTAGTGGACTGCATACTTTGGCTTGTACAAGGTGGTTAGAATTTAGGTTCTTTGCCAATCTTTCGTGAGTTTATTTTTAGAAACGGGGAGAGGCGCGGTGGTACTCTGTTTTCCGGGGCCAATGGGTAACCACGGTGTTGGTCGTGCAGCTCTTTCGGGTATTCCAAATCAACCTCTAAAATATAATCTGTTGGCGAATTGAGGACATGTTGGGAGCAGAGTAAAAATGGCAGGGGTCGAGGTTGTAATGCTGCATTGACAAGGAACGAAAGTTTTCAAACACATCGGCTAGAAGTAGTGTGTCACATTCATGATAGAGTTCGTGGTAGTCGCCCATATTTTTTACTTTGCACACGTCCCATACACGCTGGGCGTGGTCGTAATCATTGTCCGTCACTGATGTACGAGTCAGTGAACTGTAAAACGTGTCCTGAGTTGGTAATTGTGTCTCGTTAAATTTAGAACAGTCTGTCATGTATTCGTAACAGTAGACACGTTTTCGAAGCAGTAGGTCGCGAACAGTGGTATTTTGAAAACGATAAGAGAGTCGATTGAATGTACCGGTCACGTCAGTACAATGGTTTTTAAATTTTCCGTTAGGGTACTGAGAGAATCGTCCAAAAACTAAACTATCGTCCAAAAAAAGGAGTTTAGGAAGCGTAAATTGTTATCGCTAATTGACATGAACCGCTCACTATTGTTGGCTATACATGAAAATGTGTCAACTTTGAATATACCTAATCCATGGACAATATGGTGACTGTCGTAGCCGCGAAGATTGTGAAAGAAAACAGAGATATTGTGTTTCACGTAAGGGGCTTGAAGATTGCATTGATGGTGAGCGGCGCCTAGAAACTTGCCTGTAGTATGGCATTGATGACGCACCTTGTAATTATCGGCAGCGATAAAAGGTTCGTTACAAAGCATACACAAGATGGCAGAATTATATTTACGGTAGTCATTAGGCATCATATTTATAGGGGCACCTTTTTTTAACTTGTCATAAAGTTCTTTGCTGACCCCAATCAATTGCTCTATCATTTTTCAATGACATTATCATCATCACTATGGGCCCGATATGTGACTGGACCGAGGAATATGTTACAGTCTTCGTCAACAATTACATATGAAAACCTGCTTGCAGTGTGTTTATGTGTAGGATGGTTGAAAGACACTGGATGACCATTCTCGTCTACTTGTTGCGTGTGCGAGGTGTTTAGCGGGGTGATGAAAGATTCAAGGTCAGCGTAAATCGTGTAGGGGAGTTTCACAGTTTTTTTAACTCTCTAAATTTCATAAAATATTTTACGGGGTCTTTTGGATCTGGTAATTTCGTTCACTCAAATCCTACCCGGCCTGCTGAAAGGATACCCAGATGATGATGATGATGAATTTTGTTCGTTGTAAGCCAAGTTCTTGTCAAGTTAACATATGCTTGTCCCGGTTTGATTTACCATTAACATTTGTAAATCTGTGATAGCAATAGTTGCAATAATATGCTGCTTTATTGGTAACTGATTGTAATGGACGTAATAGACGAGATAAGCCATTGTACTGCTGTCCCGTACGAATGTTAGTTTTTGTATTTATTAGACAGTAATGAAATTGGTCATGGGTGGGTCCGGGTAGCAACAGTAAATGTATTACGTGTTCACGATTTCGGTATTTAGTCCACGTACACAGGGCAAATTACGTCGGTGTCGGTTTCATAACTTAGAACGTTAATTGATATTGTAGGGGGGTTTGTAGTTAAAATTTAGGGGTGTCTGTTAATTTCACGGGTAAACTGATACCGGCAGTGTTTAAGGATTTTAATTATTCTTTGTACAAATTAATTTTTTTGTGTTTTGTGGTTGTTGGTAGATGTGTTCTAATACGGACCAAATAAAACATATACTATTGTTCTCGTTTTTATTACTTATGACCGCCCTACGGTCGTCGATCTTCTTTGGTGTAGGAGTGAATGAACCAGCTCCGAAGAGTGGACTCTATTGGACGATATGTAAATCACATATTGTGATTTTTTTTCAAAGTCCATCTACTACCTTGTGACGTATACGAATCAATACTACTATGGATTTTATGAACCGCGTCTACATATTGATTGTCCATTTCGGGGATATTTATTTCTGCATTAATGAATGGTCTTATCTTACAATGAAAAACGGCCGTCTGGACAATAGTAGTTGGTTCCGCTCTCACCTCGTGGTATATAACTTTTTCCATTTCTGCGTGCATTGTAATATACCATTTGATGTTGCCGCTGAACTGAACTCCATAGTAGACCAGCTCGTCTATAACGAATGGTTTCATTTCACCGAAGAAAACTAATAGATTACGTACATCTTGTTCTGTGAAAGTGTACTGCAAAGAAACGACACGAACTTCGAGAGTGACAAGAACTTCAGCATCAGCATCGAACATGTTGTCGAGTGTACAAACAGCAACTGCGAGAAATGAAAGAGGTTACTTCTATTTATACCGAATGATTTATCTTCCCTCTCTCTCACTCTTACAGTTTAACTAAAGTAACAACAACAGGTAAAATTAATACGAAATTTCAGTACTAAAATTTACCTTCTGAAGATGTACTATGTTATTTACTATAATAAAAATATAATTGCTCTTTGTTATTGCAGTAATTATCTTTATTGCTTTTCGTTGAAACAAAATTAGCTTAAATTACTCAATACGTTCTCTTTGAGGCAAGACACATGTCAACCGATACGAATAAATGAAGGACCAGTCCTCAGTCCGATGATGAAAAATACTTGGGAATGCACTTGGATCGACGCCCCACCTGGTCTGAACATATTTGGAACACACGCAAAAGACTAGGAATAAAGCTGAGAGATTTATACTGGATGATGAACAAACGTTCACACTGTCATTAGAGAGCAAGTACCTGCTATACAGTCATATTAAAACCGCTGTGGACTTATGAGTTACCGCTTTAAGGATCAGTTGCGAAATCTAATCTTGCTATTATCCAACGATTCCGGTCGAAAGTTTTACGGATTATAACAAATGCTCAATAGTAGTTTAGAAAAGCCGATCCGAGCACAATCTTGACCTTTGACCCCTGACCTTGACCTTAGGTCTAAAAAAATTGACCTCTGACCTTAGGCCTAAAAAAAGTTGACCTTTGACCTTAAAAACAAAATCCCGCAAAAAAAAAAATCCCGCAAAAAAAACCCGCAAAGAAAAAAAAATCCCGCCAAAAAAAAAATCCCGCAAAAAAAAAATTATTTTGGCAAAGTTCCAAACCCGATTTGCTCCGCAACGGCTTGACCGATTTTGATGCGGGTGGTACCCACGTGACCGGGAGATTGAGATCTACAATATAAGCCTTAATCCGTAGCCGTATCCCCGATAGAACCCGAGATCGCTTGTAACACGTGACCCGCCGGTCGGATCAACGAGGTTCAGGTACCCGCAGGATCCGGACATTCCGTGGAACGCGTTACGTCCGGTTTCGAACGTTAGGTTCTTTCGGGATCCGAAATTAATAAAATTAGGAAATTTCGTTTTGGGACACCCTATGCTTTGTTTTATTCGCATTGACGTCATCCGGTTTTATCTATGCACGCGCCGGACTATTGATCGGGATGATGCAACTTGTTATTGCAATTAATTTTTCTAGATGATGCAACGTGTTTACTTTGTTTATTTGCAGTGACGTCATCCGTTTTTTATCTGTGCAAGCGCCAGACTATTGATTGGGATGATGCAACTTGTTTATTACAATTAATTTTTCTAGATGATGCAACATATTATTCGTTAAAGTCACGTGCCGTCGAGTCAGCGATAAGTTGTTTGTTTCAATCTTTTTAAAAAAACCGTCGACGTCATACCGCTTGTTATTCTCATTATGTACACAGAACCGCAGACTCAGCGTTTCCAATGCATTAGCATAGGGGATTATGTGTATAAAAGCGCGCCGATTTTCCCATTGCACCATAACTCTACTGTCAGTCGTATACCACTGCTAGACGTCACAGTTCATCTTCTGATTCTTCTTCTTCTCTACCTGCCGTTAATTGAAGGTGAGTTTTATTCTACTTTAAGTAATCAAATTGAACTTTAAATATTTTTAAATTTTAAAAGACTTTAGCACTTTTATGAAATATGCACTTTGAATCTTTTATAAAAATTAAAACCTAAAATCTGTTTATAAAATTATGACGTAGAACCTCATACGAATATAACGACGGGTAACACGTTGCCGGTACAGCAACAACACCAGTTTTAGCCGTTTTTGGTACAACAACAAAAACAACCGTAACAACACCAGTTTCAGCGTTTTCTATTATAAATACGGAATAACAATTTCCATACCTAAATTAAATTGTTCTAACCGCATGTCGGTAGTTTAGTAACGCATGTAAAACGCTCGTACACTGAATATTTAGTCTGTTGTTTTAATCTGCAGCAACACAACAACCGATATCGACTTAAACGTAGAATTAAATAAATTTGAACTTAAAATCTTCTTATAAAATTAATAATTTGACTAACGCATGTAAAACGCTTGTACACTGAATATTTAGTCTGTTGTTTTAATCTGCAGCAACAACAACCGATGCCGACTTAAACGTAGAATTAAATAAATTTGAACTTAAAATCTTCTTATAAAATTAAGACTTTGACTAGTTGAACTTAGAACGTAGTAGTATTAAAACGAGTCTCTAATGCGTGTTTCTGGTTTTGTTCTGTTTTAGTTTAAAACCATCCACCACCTCCAGCAACAACAACAACAACAACAACAACAACAACAACAACAACAACAACCAACAACAAAATCAATTTGTTAGATCGACAGCTCTTATTTAAAGGTTGGTCTTATTATAAATACTATACTGTAATAATAATAATTTACATACTAAAAATAAAGCGAGATTTGTTTTAACCGCATGTGATGAGTTTAGCAAAGCGAATTCAAATAAATATTTGAGTAGCCTAGTTTCAAAGACGGCCAACTCCATTTTTATCAAAATTGACATTATGATTGATTCTTATGTAAAATTCGGCGTGGAATCTGAATTTGAGGTTAGTTCGTGACAAAAACGGCTAGAAGTAGGTTAAAATTCAATTTGAAAATTGAGCTTAGTTTCATAAACGGCCAACTCCAAAGTAGCCTGGTTACAATATCGGCCAACTCCGTACTGAGCCAATGAGAGCTTCAGATCTAGTCACGTGACTGCCGTAAAGACTCATGGGATTGTTATTGGCGTAAATGTGTTAATTTTGTCGGTATTACAAGTTTTTGGAGCTTTTAATGACATTTATACCATCTGCTTAGTTGGTGACTGGTATCCAGGACAAAGCAAAAATACTACTATGCTGACAATTTGGCTTGCATTTTGGCCTGTGTTCCTTCAAATATTAAAAAGTTCAAATATATCGGAAGTTGTTTTCCGTGTTACTAGTCACTCTTATATGCCAAGTGACAGGGTAATTGGATTAATTGAAAGGGACTTGAGAAAATCGAGACAATAATTCAGTTTGAAGAGTACCATAAAGTTTTCAAAAACGATGGTTCTCTCAAAATTTTAAGAACCGACTGAACCAACTTAGACTGGAAAGCTGAAGTTTATAATTTGACTTTATCAAATTTAATTGTGTCTTAGTAAATTAATTTTGATAAAAGTTTATAGGTTATTGTTATAAACTTTTGTCAAATTTGTTGATTTTTGTAATAAGTAACTTATCACTTTACTAACTTCATTAGTAAGTTACTTATTATTGCGTTTTTATTCTCTTTCCCTTTAAATTGTATTACTACTAACAGTCTGAAAATCGTATCTTAGTTACAAAATAGGCCAACTCCCAATGTTGGTTACAAACACGGCCAACTCCATATTTCAATTGCAATTTTCTTCTTTAATTGAATCCATAAAACCAAAATAACTGTGGTCTATGGTTTTTTAGATCAAAATTGATCTATCAAAAAAAAATCAGGTGACATATATAAATAATTTTATGCAAACCAGTTTTTCTGCTCTCCTGAAAAATTTTGAAAAATGGAGTTGGCCATCTTTGTAACTAGGCTACTCATTTAATTTAGAAACCCTTGACTAGTCTCTAATGCGTGTTTCTGTTTGTGTTCCGTTTCAGTTTAAAATCACCCATCACCACCACCGCCGCTACCACTACCATCACCACCGACAACGCCACCAGCATCAACAACATCGACATCAACAACAACCAGTGTTACGCACCAGCCTTCATTTAAAGGTTAGACTTATTTTTAAATACGATATTTGTACTAACTACATATGATTAGTTTAGCATTGTATCTAATACCGAATATTATATCATACTAATAAAGTTATTAAACAGTAGTCTTTACTATAATTATACCTAAAACGTAAAGTTTGAACTTACTGTAGTACTAGTCTTCTACGTTAACCTAGCGTCGTCAACGCGCATGTTGGGGGGAAGAGTTTGCCACTAACGGGAGATATTGTGCGTGAGGGTGGGGAGTCACCGTGCAACGTACAACTAGCGCTATCGCAGGAGACACGTGTGTGAAGACGCACGCACGCTCAAGTGCCTTTGCGCATTTATCAAATGAAAATGTTTGTTTTTTTCTGTTTCATCTTTTTTAGTTTATTTCAGGGTTTTAATTGTACATCACATTTATTAATTCAATACACAATTTTAAAACAACAGATACAATACAATTAGCATTATAATTATACTTAATAATACATTTATTATTAAACCTATTTTTTAAAACAATATTTATGGTAATGGCTGTATACCTTCTAAATCTTCTTCATCAGTGTCTGACTCGGAATTATCAGCACTGTCATCACTACTGCTGCCAAGCGCAATAATCATTTCGTCTGCCATCAAGTCTGCTGCCCTGTCAGATTCGAAAAACTCATTTTCTGTTTTACGAACATGGTCACAGCAGTTCTTCCAAAATTCCGGAGTCAATTCCTCAAACTTTTTATTTACCATATCTCTCACGTCATTTATTGTGTTGCCAATATTACAAGCCGCTATGTCGTTTTTTACTCTTGCCCATATTAATTCGATCGGGTTGAGTTCTGGATGATATGGCGGCAATCTTAATACGCTGTGTCCGTGTTCTTCCATTATTTTATCAAAGTAAAATTCTGCTAAACGGGGTTTGTTTAATTTTACTAGCTCGTATAATTCCGAATTAAACATACTAGCACAACATGGAATATTTCTTGATCTCAACCAGTCCCGTAATATGTCCTTTCTGCTGTTCGAATTTGGTGCTGGAGACAATATTTTGTTGTGGTATGGTGCATTGTCAACAACTAGAACAGAATGTGCAGGAAGATTCGGAATAAGCTGCGTTTTCAACCATTTCTCGTAATTCTGTGCATTCATATCGTTGTGATAATCCCCTGTTTTCTGCCCAGATTTAAAAATCAGCAGGGCACCAGTCACTCCTCCATTCTCATTCCCAGCATGTGCAATTATTAGTCTCGATCCTTTTGATATGTTTTTCTTATAACCATTACTTGTGCCATCAGTCCATGCGAATGGTTTACCGTGGGTGGAATGGATATACGACTCGTCGGAATAAATAATCGGGCGTCCCTCTTCTCGATAAATTTTAATTTTTTTCAGAAACATGATACGTTTGAATCTGATGTGCTTTTCAATTAAAATTTTACGATTGTCTTCAGTTCTTTTCCACTTGAAACCCATGTTGTTCAAAATTTTCCGCAATGTTTCTATACAAACGTTGAGTCCTAGTTCAGGATTTTGTGTTTTCAAGGTGGATAAGACTTTCCCCAAAGTTGGTAGTTGTTGATAATTTTTGTGAAAATTATAAACGATATTCCTCAAAGCAGACTTCTGAAAACTATCAAGATTTGTTTTCTTTATTTTCTGGTCTCGAGTTTTTCCTGGTGTACTAAATGTGTCATTTGCCCCTAATTTATTCGATTCCGTGATAACTTTTCTTATTGTGTGTACCGATATTCCACAGAGATTAGCCACGCGCTTGTGAATATTGGAACGTTGCATTTCAGGGTTTTCTGCTGAAATATTACTAAATACATTCATGATTATGCATTTACTCTGGCTTTTAAGAGCAATCCCTGCTCCCAAACGGCGTGCAGATCTTGGCTGAGGCATTATATAAATAGAAGTGTAAAGTATTAAAAAATACTGTTTTAATAATAGTATTGAAAAATACTGTTTCAGATATAGTATTGAAAAATACTGTTTAAATAATAGTATTGAAAAATACTGTTTCAGATATAGTATTGAAAAATACTGTTTAAATAATATAGTATTGAAAAATACTGTTTCAGATAATATAGTATTAAAAAATACTGTTTAAATACCAGTCACTAAGCTGACTTCACTAGTAAGCACAGAACGATGCGACTGATCCACTTCTACGTATTGCATCGAACACGAAACGGTTCCCCTACTCCTTACTTCCTATACAACTTCTACCTTTACCCCCACCCATTCCTCTACAACAGGCGTACCGAAACTAGCCTTCTGCGCATCCTGCAACTACGCTAGGATAACTTGGAAAAATTATAACTAAGAGAGGCAATTTATGTGCCAGTGTACCGTCGAGATCTTTGATAGACGATGAACCATCGTTTTTGTTTTACAGCAAGTATGCGGACATTGCGAGTAGTGCTCCCAAAAATACAAGGGAGGATTTGGGGGCATAGGATCTGGGCTGGGGAGATGAAGGCGCTCCTCTTCGTGCCTGAGGCTGGGGATTGCATGTCGGCATGGGTAGACCTGCATACTCTTCGGGAGCTGGGGTTGTACGAGGAATTCCGTGTATACCTAGATTCCCTTCAATCTACAACCCCGAGGAAGACCCGGTCTAGGAGAAGAAGGAGAATGTTGAAATAGGTAATTTTATTATTTAGATGTTATGAAGAGGGTATTCATACGACATCGGAATAAAATTATACCTAAAACTTAAGACTTTGACTAGTTGAACTTAGAACGTAGTAGTATTAAAAATCGTTTTATATTTTCTGTTGACAGCATGATTTACGCTATAACAATATTCTTATGCGTTATAGCGTTACTGTTTATAGTACTGCTTTACCTGCTATACAAAATCTACGTCATGATAGTAGGTGAGTGTAGCGCCACATCAATCTCAAAATAAATATCTCTATGCTATTTTGTATAATACATACGGTATTTACATACTAACTATTTTGTTATAGAGATGTCACAACATAATGGACTAACACCCGCCCAAATAGACGGGTTGTTAGAGGGTGGCGATCCGAATGAAGAGGTTCCTCAAACATCGCGTAGAGGTTCTCCATCCTAGCTGGAGTTTGTGACCAACTACCCAGATTGGATGGAGGAAGATGAGGACACAGTAATCATCCACCATGATGTGCCTCCTCCGACAACGCAGAGGGACCCCATTTTGTTTGGATCACCAACACTTTCCATTGAGTCTGCTTCACCAACGCCATCGATGACATCACAACATGCGTCTCATTCCCCATCCCCCTCACCTCCGCCGCCTACATTATGCAGAGCCTACTACAACCATCCCAACGTAGTCAGATGTCCGGTATGTTTGGACAGAGTGCCGAACCGTGTGCTGCTGCCATGCCGGCATGTGACATGTACAGAGTGTTGGTTGCAGCTGCGGCATTGTCCCAAGTGTAGGAAACGGATTGAAGAAAATATAACAATCTTCCTGTGAGGTTAGTAGTTTTATCGTGTAGCAATACGAAAAAAGTAAATACATCCTGAACGACCGCTGTTACAACGTGTTATTTGTTTCAGAATCCTAGGCGGAGACGAGAAATAAGTTGACGGACCAACGGAGAGGCATCGACCGGTTGATAATTATTGAAAGGTAAGATGGAAACAGAACTTGTAACTAAATTTACAACACCATAATTATTTGTAGGTTAGAGTTGACGACGTAAATTTTGACTGTTTTGTAAATTGCTGCTAATGCAGATGGTGAAGGATGAAATGAATTTATTTGTAATTTGAATTGATTATGTTATTATTTGAATTTATTATTACTTATAATAATTTAATTTTCGCTTTTTTAAAAACTTGATAAGACTTTATAGATATTTTTTTAAAATTTAAATTCAAATTTAGTAAACTATTAATATGTAACCTAATGATCATTGCAAAACGGTAAATAGGCCACCATCTGTTTTTGCATTTACAACAGAGTATGCTGTAACGTAACTTCTTTGTTTATCGCCTTGCAGGATGAACAGCCAAAGCAATAATACAATTGTTTGTCGACATGACGGTCTGCATAGAGTCAATATGGTTATTTGTCCCTATGACAAGTCGCACGTTATTGAACCTGGCAGGCTGATGAGACACCTGCATCGTTGCTCCCGTAACCACCGTGAGTCCGATTTGGTTGTATGTAAATACAACTGTACTCACCTCACCGAGGAGAAGGAGATGTCGCGACATCTGGAAGAGTGCCCCGATTCCTGGAAGAAACACTGTGGCATCAGACAGGGAATACGATTCGAAGCCGAGTTAATGCATATCCAGATGCCTCCGTCGGCTGAAAATTGGGAAAAGGAGATGTCGCGACATCCTGCAGAATCCGAGGCGGAGACATAAAATAAGGTGTCGGACCAACGGAGAGGCATCGACCAGTTGATAACTATTGAAAGGTAAGATGGGAACATAACTTGTAACTAAATTTACAACACCAGAATTATTTACAGGTTAGAGTTGACGACGCATATTTTGGTTTATTTTCAGGATGTCTGCATTCAGCACCCGGTACTTTGATTGTCCGTTCAGCAGGAATCACTTGTTCACACCCAAGGACCTGATACGGCACACCGCCCACGGTTGGAAGGAGAACGGGAGGCCTGACCGTATAAAGTGCCTATTTAACAGGGCGCATTATATAGAGCCGCACTTATGGACGCGACACATCACCAAGGAGTGTATGTATTCCTGGGCGATCCTAGACGAATTACCATTGGACGGCGATGAAGAGCTCCAATCATATGTAAATATACAGATTATATAAATTAGCTGTAAGTAGGTTACTGTTCCACTATAATGCACATAAAGGGGTGCGCGTCGTCCCTGTTCGGCTACAATATGACCCGTGATTTCAGCGCAGAGATGGTTAGGTGGTATTACAGGACGCTAAGATCTCATTGCGATGAAGACATATGCAAGTTCAACAGCCAATACCGATTGCGGACCTGCTACGTTAGGAACAACAGAGTTTCACACGTAAACCACGTATTACTGTTAGATGTGCGAATTTTGCGATAGGCGCTAGTAATCTTCTTTTTTGTCATTGTTGCAGGCGTCGACGAAAGGAGGAAGAGTACCGCAGGAGACTAATACGGTTTCGGAAAGAGCTGCTAGAACTACAGCACAGAATTCTAGTCTATTCGACCCGGAAGACCTTCGAACGCATGTCCCTCTGAATTCTTCCTCGGAAGGAGCCATTTACAGCGACAACTGGCGGATAAGCTGCGTACTAGGCGATATCGAGTGTTCGGAGGAATTCTACGGGATAATCGAGGGGACGTTCCCACACAAGCCTTCGTGCATTACCTCGATCCGCTAGAGCTGCTGCTAGAATTTCCTTCGCCTATTTCGTTCTTCACCTTGACAGATTCGCTCAAAGACTACGTCGACAGCCTTGTGTTCGATATCGACCATGTTTGTAAAAATGGTACTGCTGAGCCGTAGGATGATGGATGCTGGTAAACCCGACCTCGAAAGATGCGGTCTGATCCACTGTTCAGACTCCAATCGCGCGACTTGTAAAGAATGCGGATGGTGGAACTCTTCCGATACCACTCTACTACACGCGAGTAAAAATCACATCCTCTCGAGTCCGAAATGTAGTTTAGGCAAAGAAGTAATGGAATGTTACAGATTTTTTCAAGACGTCGCAGAAGTCTCCGAAATAATTTTTAAAGAAACATTTCAGAAGTGGCCTCATGAATCTCCTCGGGTGAACGACCTCGTAAAATCGGGGTTCTACTATACGGGTATACTAGACGTCACTGCATGTATCGAATGCGGCGTAGAGCTATACCAATGGCGAGTCGACGACGATCCAGACACCGAACATAGGAAGGCTTCGCCATATTGTCCGTTAGTAAATAGAAGAAAAACTCGCAAGAGAATAAACCGAAGGTGATCGATCTAGGCCTCTTCATATTGTAAGTTGTTAAATAAAAAATCGAAGGCTGTAATATTTAATTAATAAATGTATGTATATAAAAATAACGTCTTTTCCTTTCAAAATCATTATTTAACCTAGATATAAGCAGTGTCGCTCTCAGTGCAACGCACGATGAGCTTAAGAAGTGGTATAGCGCGCGAGCTTCACAAGCAAGCGCGCAGGAACTATCCCACCAGAAACGTACAGCTGAAGGGTATCGATGACTTGTATCGGGCCGATCTGGTCGAGATGATCCCATACGCCAGAGTCAATAAGGGCTACAGATACATAATGACAGTAATAAATTGTTTTTCTAAATTTGCTATTGCCGTACCGCTCAAGAGCAAGACGGCTGAAGAAGTCGCTAGAGCTCTCGGTCCCATTTAGCAACTCGAAGAGGTTAATGAAGCTGATCGCCAAGCCCTCTTTCAAGGACAGGATCATATACGACGAGTCGCAATGCGCTGTCGAGCTGTCCAAGACCTCGGCCCATTTAGATAAACCTATTTACGTAGGCGCTACGGTCTTGGACTCCAGTAAGACCTTAATGTATTCATTTCATTGCGATGTCATGAAGAAGAGGTACGGGTCGTAAATCGACCTCCTGTTTCGACCGACACACAGCAGGAAAAAGCTGCGCAGCTAGCAGGAATAAGCAGGAAAAAGCTGCGCAGCTAGCAGGAATAAGCAGGAAAAAGCTGCGCAGCTAGCAGGAATAAGCAGGAAATAGCTGCGCAGCTAGCAGGAATAAGCAGGAAAAAACTGCGCAGCTAGCAGGAATAAGCAGGAAAAAGCTGCGCAGCTAGCAGGAAAAAGCAGGAAAAAGCTGCGCAGCTAGCAGGAGTAAGCAGGAAAAAGCTGCGCAGCTAGCAGGAATAAGCAGGAAAAAGCTGCGCAGCTAGCAGGAATAAGCAGGAAAAAGCTGCGCAGCTAGCAGGAATAAGCAGGAAAAAGCTGCGCAGCTAGCAGAAATAAGCAGGAAAAAGCTGGAAAAAGCTGCGCAGCTAGCAGGAATAAGCAGGAAAAAGCTGCGCAGCTAGCAGGAAAAAGCTGCGCAGCTAGCAGGAAAAGCTGTACAGTCGCTGGTCGTGTATATATTGACGTCATTTGTTGATGAATAGACATCTGTTTATTTGCAACTCTCTCTTCTTTTAATTTGTAGGTTGTCGTCACACATTCGGTTATTGTATTAAACTGCAGAATCGGGGTTTTGGTTGTATTACCGATAAGTGTGAAATCTGCTTAATTGTTTAGAACGTTGCATGTTGTTGTTACGAGTCACGTTGCATGCGCGTGCCTTTCCGATGCAAGTTACTTAACGTACAAATAAACTGCAGATTCAGCGTTTCCATTGTATTTGAATAGGCTCCAATTATCTGTACAAAAGCCCGACGTTTTCCCATCGAATCATACCATCAGTGCACGTTACCGTCAAAAAATATAAAAACTGTCAGTTTTCATCATGTCATCGTTGATAGCGGTTATATTTTGCATGGTTCTCACCTCTGCAACGTCATTCATCTCTACGTCAACCATAGAATATCTACAAGCGTACGGCTATCTCGCGACAGAGACAAACGCTTCATTCACAGATCCCGAAACCATCAAAACCGCTTTGAAGCAATTCCAAGAATTTTACGAATTACCGATCGATGGGGAGGAGAACGAGAACACTACCTGTTTGATGTCACAACCAAGGTGTGGCGTATTCGATTTAGCATCCGCCTATAAAACTGCACCGTATTCGTGGACAAAAAACAACTTATCATGGCATTACAGCCTGGCCACGCCGGAAATTGTAGCGACTACCGAACGCGCGTTTGAAATCTGGATGAACTCGTCAGGACTAACATTCCACCAGAACAGCGAGAACCCAGATATTGTGATAAAAAACGGCCGTACCCTTCACAGGTACAGTAAAAGAGTGAGCGGTATGTGCCCCATACGCTTCGACGGACGAGGTGGAACATTAGCACACGCATTTTTCCCCAATAGGAATAATAGTGTTGTAGAGATACACGTGGATGCAGACGAACAATGGGACTACAGTTTGGATCGATTAATTCCATCCGGCAGAAGCAACTTTTTAGCGATGATGTTACATGAAATTGGACATGTGATAGGAATCGAACACTCTACCGATAGACGTGCTGTCATGTATGCGTATTACAGAGGATACACCAGTCTAGCCGAGGATGATATCAATGCTATTCAAAGTCTTTACGGTAGACCTAGACCTCGAACAACGCCGTCTACGACTGCTACTACAACGGCCGTCACCACTGTATCACGAGAAAACAGCACCGCTCCTCCGCCGCCAAGTGAAGGCACTGAACTTAAAACCTTCATTTGTCAGCACATCGACAATACGATGAAAATGGTCGTCATCAATAATAGGCTTTACATTCTACATGATAAACTTGTGTGGTCATTAGACATCGATGGAGAGTTCCATCACTCGAAGAAACCATTGGTGCTAACCGACTGGTTAAAGTTTCTACCGACAAATTTTAATATTACAGCGGTGTATCAAAGGCCTAACGGTCTGGTAGTTATGCTAGTAGACGGTCAGACATTGTACGTATTTAATATGCATAACCTTCAACTGGATACTGGATATCCAGTATCGGCCGCGAGACAATTCGGCATACCAGAGTTAAGTGATATACACACTATTATCAATACGTACACAGGCAAGACGTACGTATTATACAATGATATAGTCTATGCCGAAATAGACGAAAATGATTTCACCTCGCGCGAATTGGGAATGATTACCAAAATATTTCCTGGTATACCACTCGGTCTAGACTCTGCTATGCGATACACAAACGGAATACTCTACTTCTTTTTAAAGGAAACCTCATGTACGAGTTTAGCGAATTTTCAGGTAAACTACTACGAGCCGGCAAGATCGACTATACTTTGTTCGGAATAAAATGTTACGACAGCGTGATTATTGATCAATTTCGCAATATACTTTCGAAATATAATTTATTGCCTAAAAAGTGAATTATGTAACACGAGTTTTATTCTTCATGTACGGCTGTCCTTAGTCTGGGCCATTGTAATTTAGTTATAACTTTGATTTCAGAATATATGTATTAAACTTATTTTCAAAACGTGTCATCATTTCAACACCTTTACACCTGTAGATATAAGTTTTGCTAAAGCCGAAGGCTTTCTCGGTCGTGAAGCCAAAGCGCAGCACGACGACAGGATCCGACCGGTAGGTCGGATCCCTTCGGGAATCGGAACTCGACTTCCCGGTTCAGGTATTTCAGATACTTGCAGAGGTTCAGGTTACAAGAAATAAAAGACAGATTCATAAAGGAATAAAACATTTATTGTTATGATATGATGACGATGCGAACGAATACAATTATATGACGAGCTAATAATAATACATAAAACTACAAACTAGTAAAATGTGCGGTATAAACTTAACCTATTGGTTGGAGATTTGCTGTTAGATACGGATGGCCGTAGAATGTTGCCTTCCTGAAACCTTCGCTGATTCGTCGAGCAGCTAACTGCCTGAGAGTCTGAGGCTGAAAATTAAACGTTAAACGTCTAGTAGAATATTTCTTCTTCCTCTTTTGCGTCTTACCGTTGTTGCTTATACACCTCCCATCGTCTATCAGGCATAGTCCACGCCAGAACCCCTCCTCTAACACCAATGCAGACATGCAAAGAGGTATGTCAAACTCCGATATAAGCGAAAAAGTTTTAATCATAGGCCATGTGGGTAACCCAGTATGTTTTAGGCTTATTATATTTAAGGTTTTATTTTTATATTTAACCCATGTCGAATAAGGACTCTCTGGGCGACAATCAAATAAAAAAATGTCTATATCTCCATACGCTTTGGTCCTTCCCAACACATATGAGACAAAACCGCTTGCTATGCACCAGCCAGACGCCCCTGCGGTATCCACCGCCGTCTGAATCGCTTCGATGAAGCCCTCATCAGAGAGCATCGGGTCTGCATATTCTTCTACATATTCCGTACAGGACTTGATAGCCCATATCAGACTGCGCTCTAAGGCGGCAGCATCGATGAGGTAGTGATAACGGAATACTTCCATTAGAGGAGCGATGAATAACTAAAACAGAAGAGAGCGTAAAAAAAATATTACTGTTAAAATTTCATTAAAATAATCCATGTTAAGGTTCCATTACTTTATTCTACATTGTACGTTGCAATCTGTTCAATTCAGAACAATAAGCAACCCCATCAGACCCTCCCAGGAATCGATCACCGATCCTGCCTGCATGTATTTTAGGTACTATAGGCGGTTTAGGTTACAAGACATAAAAGACAGATTCATAAAAGAATAAAACATTTATTGATATAAGATGATTATGACGATGATGAAGATGAAAACGAATACATGTATGGCGATGAGCTCTTAATAAGTAAAACACTGCAATTCGCTTATGATAAAGTTACCATGTATTCCCTTACAGTTTAGCTTGAGGGATTATTATATATATGGGATTAGGGTGACATAGCGCTTGAGGGATTATTATACATATACGTAGGGAACGAACTGCGGCCATCGATCGTGGATTGCGTGATATATGGTTCGCGCATGCGCGCCTTCCTCTACATCAATCGCCATGTGGGACGGGAAATGTATAGGGCCGCACTCGGTTTCCTCAAACCTTATATAATTACTATTTATGTAAATAGGTTTTACGCGACAGTCGAAAAAGGTTCTCCTGAGAAATCGATAGAAGTCTCCGACCTGTCTGAGGTCCTCTACTTCTTCGACACATATTCGGAAGGAAAATCCGAATTCGTTCCCTACGTTCTAACACATCTGGCAGACTTCCTCGTCCTCAGAGTCTACGAGGCCGTCCACGGACACTTCCTCGTCCTCAGAGTCTACGAGGTCGTCCATGGACTCATACGCCGTCAAGTCCATGTGGTCGTCCATGAACTCATACGCCGTCAAGTCCATGTCGGCCTCTTCGACGGCGACCGTCCCGATCGACAAGACGTCGTCACCCTCCACCGAATCATCCTCAATCATCTCAGCTTCTACCTCCTCGATTGTAATCATCTTTGGCTGATACCTCTCGATGTACATGGCCTACAACAAAAATAGACATGGTATCACACTACTGATCGCCGGGAAATGAGCGAACGGTTCAGGTCAAGCATGAGACGTACGGTACGCACTGAGGCCACCTATCATGGACAGAATGGTAGATATGACTTATGGAAGTCAAAGCATCTGTTCGTATATGGACGGCGCATGGGACCATACTCTCTAGAGGATACAACATCTCGTAAGAGTACGAGGGGAACAGCGCCCTTAGTTCCTGAAGAAACTGATGGGCGTCTTCGCCGATGTCTTCAGGCTCCTCTAGATCGTCCAGATCGTCCTGAAGTTCGTGAAGATCTATAATAAAAGGCCGTCCCCTCTTCGTCGTTTAACTCCTCGCACTGCTCGCATACCTCCTCATCCTGTTCTTCTTCAATCTCCTCGTCTGTCTCCACGTTTCCAAAAATGCTCACAACCTCAGGCAACGGTTTTTTTTTTTTTTTTTTTTTTTTTTTTTGTTTAACGTCCGACTATTCTGCAATTACTGCTAATGCAGACGGTGAAGGATGAAATGATTATTTTGTAACGTATGAAAAGATGCCGTGCCTGAATGGGATTCGAACCCAAGACCGCATGATGAGAGGCGAGCACGTTACCAACTGCGCCAATGCGGCCGGCTTGTGAATGCAACGGTTTGTGAAAGCACATTTTTATATGTCTGAAATATAAATAAGAATTTTTAAAACTATATGCGTAAACATATCCAATCGCGTAATGCGACTCGACAGACTCGAGTGAGACGCAAACTCATTCGCCCTAGTTTCGAGACTAATAACAATATACCTATGTTCTTACAACTAATAATACTGATGCCGCGTAAACTCCAATACTGGTGCGGTTCGACGTTTAGAGGTCGGATAAAGTCGGCTAGTAGACATATGCGGGGACTAACGGGATGTGCGGGAGGGATGTGACCTAACCCAAAACGTTACGGAGCTCGGGCGGGACGTTTCTGTGTTCGTACGCCAAGGTGCGGGTGGCATCTACGGCGATGCGCGTATCGTCGTAGTTGCACAGCGCAAGCTTGCTAGACACAATGGTGTTTACTATATGCTTGCGGGATTGGAACATTTTCATATCCCTGTACAACCACAACGAGGGGTCTTCGAGGCACTTTCTATAGTCGTCAAAAGTGATGTCTTTCTTGACAACATTCTTTTTGACGCCTATGGCCTTCTTCTGGATATCTCCCTCGACAGTCCTGAATGTGTAGAGTTCCGCTAGTCAGCATACGCTACTATAGGGACGGGGAATATATGATTGTAGTTTTCGAATTTCATTATTAGGTTTGAACATCGTGAAACTGCATGGGGAGTTCTCTGTACAGTACTCGCGATGGATCGCCATCTTCTCCCTACCCTTAGGGTCATCCTTGTAGAAGGTGAAACACCGCTTGCATACGTTGATTTTGTGTTCATGTTTCGTCAGCTGTTACCTGATGAGTCGAGTAAAATTGTTGATGAAACAATAATGCTGAACATCACCATTTTTAACTAGAAGAAGGTCGAAATGGACGTCCTTTTCAACATCTGTTACGACTAGAGGTTCTGTTGCCTCTTTTTCGGCTATCCCGTACACGTTGACGGACACCCCGTTGGCCTTGGCGTTGATAGGTGTGGGGAAATCTACCATGCTGAAGTCATACTTGTTAAGCAGGGCGTCGTATCGTCTATCGATTCTGTCCCTGTGAGGACCTGACACGTGTTTACATAGGATAGCCCACTTGAAGCACCTTTCGTCTCGATTCTTAACGTTGATAACCGCTTTGCGGTTCTTGACAAACGGCGGAAGAGGTAGGTACGGTGAGCCTCGGACCGGTTCGTACGTTGGGACGGGGAATATATGATTGTAGTCTCCGAATTTCATCATCGGAGGAGTGTCATCATTCGGTTTGGGCATCGTGAAACTGCATGAGGAGTTCTCTATACAGTACTCATAGTGGGTCGCCATCTCGTTAATAACCGCTTCGCGGTTCTTGACAAACAGCGGAAGAGGTAGGTACGATGAGCCTCTGAGCGGCCTGTATCGATTGATCCTGAGGAGGATCCCATCGACAGATACTAGAGACCATCCGCTTCACTTTCCCAAGAACTCTACCTCCTCGTCTATAAGCTTTTGGATGCACATGTCTACAAGCGTTCCTATATCCGACCCGGGAAAGACGCAGGTGTTAGCAGTCTTGAACCCTATATCTTGCACCTCCCCCGTCGTCGCCTTCTCGTACGTGCACTCCACTAAGATGTTAAATTTAAACGATCTTAGGGAGGTCGACATCTCCTTGAGCAGCGACCCCATCTCTTCCCTCAGGTGGATAAGGAGCACTGGCACGTCTTTAAATTCCTCGTTTGCGTTCTTGTAGTAATACGTCCGGAGGTTACAACCGAACGCATTCTCCAAGACGCAAAAGGTGCCAGACTCTTGAACTTGATCCAACCTGATTCGCTTGGCTTGTCTTTCCATATTTCCTGCAAAACCATATGTTTTAGTTTAACGGGAAAAGTATGGTACTTTGAAATGAAAACAATGATAAACAGTTTAATACATTTATTCTCTTAATGCTATATAAATTTAATACAAATGCTATTACTAATACTAATACTGCTACTAATAATACGATGGAATGCGCATCCCGTCATTCTGTCTGAGGCTTCACCGCAGCGATTTTGCGGATTATTTTTTTGCTGCCTCGGTCTCTCAAGATCGATTCTAGCATGTCGTGAATTACGTTATCGACCGCCGTCAAACGAGGATCACCCTCGTTGGCGACGAGCTCGACTCTGCTCTTCACGCGCTTGAACCTGTCCCCGAAGGACACTCCCTCGATCTCGCTCGTCTCATAGAGCTCTATTCTCATTAGGTATTTACCTCTCTTAGGTACCGACCATGCATTATAATGTTTCTGGTCGGTCTTGAGCTCTACGGACTCCGAGTACGATGATGGTTCCCGTGAGGGACCTGCATCCTCGAAGAGAGCGGTTATGGGTCGTTTGGCCGGTCTGGCCCTCATGAGATCCCATAGATCGTCGACGTCCTGCTCCCGGTACTGTTTCTCCTCGGAAGCAGGCGCGGTTCGTGCGCATTCCATCAGGAACCCGACAGTTAACCTCTCGTCCATCTTCTCCAAGACGCCCATCTGGTTGTTCTCATTGAAGATGGGCAAGAGCATCTTCAATTTCAACACTTTAAAAAATTCGAAGATGCCTACGGACAGCTTTTTACAACTGTCGGGTTCCCTACCGCCCACCCTAGCGATCGCGTCCTCCCATTTCGCTAGGGTTACCAACCCGAATGTATAATACTGTACTACCACGTCTATCATACTGAACATTCGGGTTGGTAATCGGGTCGGTTGCTCCACTCGTGCCGCCGGCTGGGCCGGTTGAACGGGCTGCGCCGCAGGTTCGACCACTTGCATCTCCTGTTGCGCATGTACGTCCTCCGGCTGCACCTCGACTGGTCGCTGGGGTGGCTGAGGAGCTGGGACCTCCGGCTGCATCTCGACTGGTTGCCGAGGTGGCTGAGGAGCTGGACGCGCCGGTAATAACTCGACTTCGGGTCGCTCGTCGTCCAAGTTTATTACCGGCATGTTTCTAGCCGCCCCCAACACCTCGTCAAACAGTCTTGCCGCTTCCAGTCTCGACAATTCCCGGGACACGGATGGAGCTAGATTCATCTGCACAGAGAACATTTAGCATTAGAACCTTTTGGATAGAATACGAGAGGTCAATATATAACAACATCCCAGCGATTAAGTCTTCTTCGACTTTCAACGAACTGAAAGAGCGTAACGTCACGCATACACATGCGCCGGCCAGTTCGCTGTAGCAGATGTCGTTCAAATCATAGGCGAAACCGCCTCTAACATAAGATCGTAAGACATATCTCTGACCTTCTTCAGGTCTCCGACATCCGCCGTAGGGAAGATCCTAGACAGAATCGGATGAACAAAGTCGTGAGGTAGTACTATAGATACCCTCCACGACAGCTCCTTCAGCACTTCCATCTCCCATCGCAGGATGGACCCTGTGCTACAGGAATCGTCGGTAGAAGCCGCCAACTCATCAGAAGTAAAGCATCCGTACGCCTCGTAAAATTTTGAACTTATCAGCATGCACGAGCATGCCAGTAGTTGTAAATCATTCGGTTCAGTATCGGGCTTGCGGTTAAGGAACCGATCGAAAAATATCACTGCGGCTGCAGCCACCTTGTGGTACATTCGCCTGTACTGACATAAATCTTTTATCCATCCTACTACTACGGTTCTCATATTCTTTCGGATCTTAGATCCATCACATAGATATGAGTAAACGGTTGGTGGAGGCTGGGATGAAAGCAGATTGTACAACACTACGTCACTTGTAAGGTTTGTATCTGCATATGCCACAGTCTCGGCTGCGGTTTCCAAACATAGAAGGTTTGTAGCCATGTTCTCTATGTTGACGATATTATCTTAGTAATTACTTAGTTAATTTGTACCGCCGACAAATTACTTACGGTGGGATATGTAGCCTCGCTGGTTGATGGAGCTGAAGGAGGAGATGATGGCGGTAGACGGTGAGGTGCTGGTGTTGTTGATGGAGTTGAAGCGGGTGACGATGGGGTGACGGAGGATGCTGGGATGTTGTTGTTGTTGTTGTTGGTGTTGTCGGTGGTAATGGTGGTGGTAGCGGCGGTGGTGATGGTCGATTTTAAACTGAAACGGAACACAAACAGAAACACACATTAGAGACTAGCCAAGGGTTTCTAAATTAAATATTTATTTGAATTCGCTTTGCTACACTCATCACATGCGGTTAAAACAAATCTCCCTTTATTTTTAGTATGTAAATTATTATTATTACAGTATAGTGTTTATAATAAGACCAACCTTTAAATAAGAGCTGACGATCTAACAAATTGATTTTGTTGTTGGTTATTGTTGTCGTTGTTGCTGGTGGTGTTGTCGGTGGTGATGGTAGTGGTAGCGGCGGTGGTGGTGGTGGTGGTGATGGTTGATTTTAAACTGAAACGGAACACAAACAGAAACACGCATTAGAGACTAGTCAAGGGTTTCTAAATTAAATATTTATTTGAATTCGCTTTGCTACACTCATCACATGCGGTTAAAACAAATCTCCCTTTATTTTTAGTATGTAAATTATTATTTTTCCAGTATAGTATTTATAATAAGACCAACCTTTATATAAGAGCTGACGATCTAACAAATTGATTTTGTTGTTGTTGGTTGTTGTTGTTGTTGTCGTTGTTGCTGGTGGTGGTGGTGGATGGTTTTAAACTAAAACAGAACAAAACCAGAAACACGCATTAAAGACTCGTTTTAATACTACTACGTTCTAAAATTAACTAGTCAAAGTATTAATTTTATAAGAAGATTTTATGTTCAAATTTATTTAATTCTACGTTTAAGTCGATATCGGTTGTTGTTGCTGCAGATTTTTTTTTTTTTTTTTTTTTTGTTTTGTATAACGTCCGACTGTTCTGCAATTACTGCTAATGCAGACGGTGAATGATGAAATGATTTTTTGTAACGTATGAAAAAATGCCGTGCCTGAATGGGATTCGAACCCAAGACCGCATGATGAGAGGCGAGCACGTTACCAACTGCGCCAATGCGGCCGGCAGATTAAAACAACAGACTAAATATTCAGTGAACGAGCGTTTTACATGCGTTAGTCAAAGTATTAATTTTATAAGAAGATTTTATGTTCAAATTTATTTTATTCTACGTTTAAGTCGATATCGGTTGTTGTTGCTGCAGATTAAAACAACAGACTAAATATTCAGTGAACGAGCGTTTTACATGCGTTACTAAACTACCGACATGCGGTTGGAACAATTTAATTTAGGTATGGAAATTGTTATTCCGTATTTATAATAGTAAACGCTGAAACTGGTGTTGGTACGGTTGTTGTTGTTGTTGTTGTTGCTGTACCAACAACGGCTAAAACTGGTGTTGTTGCTGTACTGACAACGTGTTACCCGTCGTTAAATTCGTATGAGGTTCTACGTCATAATTTTTTAAACAGATTTTAGGTTTTAATTTTTATAAAAGAACACCGCCAACAGTGTTGCTTAACACTGCCGGTCCCAAGCCCGGGGCCCCATCATGTGATGGGGAAGTGTGGAGGGGGAGGAGTAACAACCTCGTTAAAAAACCTGGGTCCATCTGGCTCCGGATGGTAGCACCCAGTAAGGGTCCCTGCCTAGGGTTACAGGTGAAAAATGGCCAACGGTCTATTTGAGCAGAGGAGGAATTTTCCCAATAGTCAATAGAGCGGAAGAGTCTAGGGGAGTGAACCCCGAATGATAATCCTGCAAGTTCAGGGGCAGAAAGGTGGCAGCCCCACCACTGAACTTAACCTGCGCAGCGCCCGTAACGCGGCCAGGGGATTTCTTAACTACTGGCAGCACCCAAGATAGCCTCGGAAATAGGACCGGGAATACAGGAAAAAATACTGGAACGTCAAAAAATAAAAAAAGACCTTGGATAACGGATGTTTCAAATGTAACCACTTGGAATGTAAGAGGACTGGCGAGTAAGGAACAGGAACTTTCAAGGATTTTAGCCAGGGCTAAGATTGACATTGCGGTTATAACAGAAACGAAAAAGAAACTTAAGGGAACACAGCACATCGGTGATTACTTAATGATATATAGCGGCGTGGGAGGTAACCAGCGTGCAAGTAAAGGAGTAGCTTTGATGATACATAAGAAGTGGCAATCAAGAGTGAAGAATTACCAATATGTATCAGATCGTGTAGTTACTGCACAACTCCAGCACTCACGTGGGACACTTCTGATGATCGGTGTTTATGCTCCAGAAGAGGGTAAACCGGTGGAAACTGAAGAACTATACAAGAAACTTCAAAATCTCGTCACTGCTAATGGAAGGAAGGTAGACGTCGTAATTGCAGGTGATATGAATGCTCGGGTAGGGAATCAACCAATAAAAGATGTAGTGGGAAGTTTTGGTGAGAATTTATGTAACAAGAATGGCGATGTTCTTAGAGAATTTGCTACGTTCAATGAACTAAAAATAACAAACACGTTTTTTAGGAAACGCGATATACATAAATATACATGGACGGCTCGAGGTGCACGCTCATTAATTGATTACATTATTGTTAATAAAAGACTATCAAGCCAAGTGAAGGACACAAGAGTTTATAGGGGATACGATTTATCTACAGACCATTACCTAGTTGTCTCGAAAGTTATATTATATACAGCATGGAAGAAAACTCGCTCAACTTCTAAGAGGGTCGAGAAGACGCAGGTATATAAAGTGCATCTACTGAGGGATCAGTCGGTGAGACAGTTATACGTAAACAGACTCAATGAGGTATTGGCAAGAGTAGCTAGTAGTGATGATGTTGAAGAGGAATGGCTTAATATAAAGACGTCAATTGAGAAAGCTGCTGCAGAAGCTTTAGGGACAGAGTTTAAATCAAGGAGTAGGAAGGGTTTAAAGATCTGGAATAGGGAGATCGAAGCAGCCATTAATAAAAAACAGGAGCAATACAAACGCATGCTAAATAGTAAAAATGACACGACAACAGCCTTGTACCGGCTAGCAAGAGCAGATGCAAAAAGACTGGTGAGAGAAGCTCATAACCAGTCATGGAATCGCTTTATTAGTGAAGTAGAGAACGACCTGCATGGACAACAGCAAATGGCTTATAAAGTTATGAAGCACCTAAATGCTGATGTCAAAGAGACAGTACGGTTAGAGGTGATATCAGAGAAGGATTGGGTCGACCATTATAGTGAATTATGGCGTGACGTCTTAAGAACTAATAGTGGTTTAGTGAAGATGCTTTGTGATAACTGTAACCCAGATCTGATCTCAATGGAAGAACTTACCACAGCTCTACAGCATGGGAAGAATAGGAAAGCATGTGGTTTGGATGGTTTGAGGATGGAACTCCTAAAATATGGTGGCCTCTTTTTAGGCCTTCGTCTGCTACATCTATACAATATGTGCTGGAGAAGCCATAAAGTACCGAAAGACTGGAATTCAGCAAAAATAATTAACTTGTTTAAAAAAAATGATAGAAATCTATGTGCCAATTATAGAGGTATAACACTGTTAAAACACAGGCTATAAGCTGTATGCATCCGTGATCAATGAACGTTTAAAAGTATTGGCAGACTGTTTGATAAATGAGGAGCAGATGGGCTTCAGAAAGGGGAGGTCGTGTACGGACGCTGTATTTGTTCTTAAATTGATGATACAAAGAAGAAGGGAGTTTAATCTAGAAACCCATCTAGCGTTCATTGACTTTGAAAAGGCCTTTGATAGTGTTAATAGAGAGCAGCTCTGGGAGATAATGTATGTGCAAGGATATCCCCCACATCTGATATCAGTGGTACAGAGTTTGTATGAAGATACAGCTGTCCATATACAGGTTGGAAATAGACTGACATCAGCGATTGATACAAATAAGGGGGTGAGACAGGGTTGCAGTTTGTCTCCGACGCTTTTTAATATATATATAGATTGGATTCTGAACAAGTGGAAGGAGAGCATAAATGCTGGTATACAAATCGCCGATTATGATTTAAGCTGTTTGCTATATGTGGATGATCAGGTAATTATCATGGAAACTGAAAATGATTTGCAGAAAGCTGTGTTTGAACTACAAAAGATCTGTGAGGGTTATGGAGTGAAGCTATCTGCCGCTAAGTCAAAGACTATGGCCTTTAAGGGCAAGTATCCAGTCAGAACGAAAATCGTTATAAATAATAAAGTTTTAGAACAAGTCTCGCATTTTAAATATTTAGGATGTGACGTAAGCTTTTTAAAAGATGACGATGTTATGAATAAACTGAATAAGTTTAGAACAATTTGCGGGACAATACATCGAACTTTGAAAAATAAGACAAGAAAGGATACAAGAATTAAACTGTACAAAACTATGGCAGTCCCGGTTTTGCTGTATGGCAGTGAAAGTTGGACCATGACGCAACGAGAGAGAACTCTAATACAAAGTGCAGAAATGAAGTTTTTAAGGGCGACGGCAGGCTATAACAGACTGGACATGAAACGTAATGAAAGTATTAGAGCAGAATTACAGGTCCAACCACTATTAGACGGCATTGCGCGCTACAATTCCAGGTGGTGTGAACATGTGAATAGAATGCGAGAGGAAAGACTACCAGTCCAAATATTAAGTTATGCCCCACGGGGTAGACGTGATAGAGGAAGACCGCTACGAAGATGGGTGCCGGAACAGGCTTTAGGCCTATCCGTGTTTGGGTGATGATGATGATGATTTTTATAAAAGATTCAAAGTGCATATTTTATAAAAGTGCTAAAGTCTTTTAAAATTTAAAAATATTTAAAGTTGAATTTGATTGCTTAAAGTAGAATAAAACTCACCTTCAATTAACGGCAGGTAGAGAAGAAGAAGAATCAGAAGATGAACTGTGACGTCTAGCAGTGGTATACGACTGACAGTAGAGTTATGGTGCAATGGGAAAATCGGCGCGCTTTTATACACATAATTCCCCTATGCTAATGCATTGGAAACGCTGAGTCTGCGGTTCTGTGTACATAATGAGAATAACAAGCGGTATGACGTCGACGATTTTTTTAAAAAGATTGAAACAAACAACTTATCGCTGACTCGACGGCACGTGACTTTAACGAATAATATGTTGCATCATCTAGAAAAATTAATTGTAATAAACAAGTTGCATCATCCCAATCAATAGTCTAGCGCGTGCACAGATAAAAAACGGATGACGTCACTGCAAATAAACAAAGTAAACACGTTGCATCATCTAGAAAAATTAATTGCAATAACAAGTTGCATCATCCCGATCAATAGTCCGGCGCGTGCATAGATAAAAAACGGATGACGTCAATGCGAAAAAAACAAAGCATAGGGTGTCCCAAAACGAAATTTCCTAATTTTATTAATTTCGGATCCCGAAAGAACCTAACGTTCGAAACCGGACGTAACGCGTTCCACGGAATGTCCGGATCCTGCGGGTACCTGAACCTCGTTGATCCGACCGGCGGGTCACGTGTTACAAGCGATCTCGGGTTCTATCGGGGATACGGCTATGCATTAAGGCTTATCTTGTTGATCTCAATCTCCCGGTCACGTGGGTACCACCCGCATCAAAATCGGTCAAGCCGTTTCGGAGCAAATCGGGTTTGGAACTTTGCCAAAATAATTTTTTTTTTTGCGGGTTTTTTTTTTTGGCGGGATTTTTTTTTGGCGGGATTTTTGTTTTTTTTGGCGGGGTTTCTTTTGGGGGGTCAAAGGTCAACCTTTTTTGGGTCAAAGGTCAAACTTTTTTAGGCCTTAGGTCAAAGGTCTTTTTTAGACCTAAGGTCAAGGTCAGGGGTCACGGTCAGGGGTCAAAGGTCAAGGTTGTGTTCGGATCGGCTTTTCTATACTACTCTCAATGGTATGTGACAAATGATGCGTTGCATAAGGACTTACGTGTTAACACCGTGAAAGAAGAAATTACTCAGCTAAGTTCTAAATATCAAGAAAAATTGCTGATCACCCAAATTCTTTGGCGCTTAATTTACTTGATAATAGTGAAGACGTAACACGACTAAAACGAATAAAATTGCTTGACCGTCTATTTAGATTAACCGACTAAACTACATTGTAAATAATGGTATTCCATATCAACATCAACATCATCTCTATCCACATCATCATCTTCCTGTACGCATTCTACTCTCAAGGCTATTATTTTTGTTTCCTTTGGTATTACATTCGTTTATGTTTTATCTAGTTATTGTTTTCAAAAATTATAAATAAGTTTGTTTTTCTTATAGAAGCAATACCATTGGGTCTTGTCTTCGTCATGTGAACACTTTCATGTTATTTACTTATGTAGTTGTGTTGTTGCCACCTGTTGTTGATGGTTGATGTGTTGATGGTTGTTGTTGTTGTTGCTGAAAATATAAACAAGATGCAATTAGAATTTGAAACTGTTGTGTGTCAAGTACATTAAATTGAATTTAATCGGATAGTGTTAAGAGCGTATTTCGTTATTGTTAAATGAGTTAGTTTTATTGCATCGAAGGATAAAATTGAAACTCAGATTAATAACAAGTTTGTAGTTGCTATGGAGGTTGACGCCAATGTTTGGTGACGGTTGTTGGTTGTTGAAGTTGTTGCTGCAAACTAACAACAGACTATTAAAATACTGATTTAGTAGTACACTACGTACATTTAAATTTATAGACCCCAAAAATTTTCGTGCCGACTAGATTTTGCCAAGTTACCATATAATCATTAGTATTGTTAAGTCTATAATATTATTAGTTGTTAATAGTCTATCTGTATAAACATTCAATTTACCAAGTTTATAATTATAGCAAGTATTTTATTTGATGAATTTAGTACAAGACTCACCTTTTAGTATGAACAGGTTGCAGCGGAAAGTAGCAAGTAGCAGAAGATGTAGCAGTAGAGTAGCAAGTAGCGAATCGATACTTGTGTATGGATCAATACTGGTGGTATGATTAGATGGGTAAAACGGAGGGCTTTTATACGGATAATTTTCCAATGCAAATACAATGGAAATGCTAATTCTGCAGTTTAATAAATTAACATAATTTGCAACAAGTGCATCATCCTATATAAAATAAAAGTTGAGAACCGCAATTAACAGATTTCATCATTCTAAGTAACAGTCGGTGCGTGCAAAGACAAAACAAATAACGTCAAAGCGAATAAACTAAGGTATAAGGTGTTCCGAAAAGAAGTTCCCTAAATTACTAAATTTCGGATCATGAAGGTACCTACTCAAAACCTGACGTTACACTTTCTACAAAATTTCTTGATCCTGACGGTACAAAAACCGTAAAAAACCGACCGGCTGGTGCGGAGTGACGTACGATCTCGGATTCTATCGGGGATACGGCTATGTTTTTGTGCTTATCTCGTATATCTCGATCTCTCGGTCACGTGGGTATCGAATAGTTTAAAACTGGTCCAGCCGTTGCGGAGTAAATCGGGTTTAAAACGTTGCAAATTTGGTTTTTGAGGTCAGAGGTCAAAAGTCAAAGTCAGAAGTTAAAGATCAAGGTCAGAGATCCAGTCATGGGGCAATCACGTGACCTTGGGTCAAAGATCAAGGTTGGAGAACTGGTTTTTCTATACTGCTCAGGGTGACCACTTATAAAACAACATTTGCTCACTAGTGAAGTAGTTCATTAGCGTAGATGATTTGTGTTTGTAATGGGCATACGAATATTTTCATCAGATTTAGCTAATTTTTAGAGTTTAATTTATTGGTAATTGAAAAATTGGTTTGTTTGTATTTGACTTTACTGCAATTGAACAAATTCTTATATTTTTTCAGAGAAGTTATGGCAACAACGAAACGGCGTTGGATTATGATGGGAAAACTACGAAAAAGGTTGTCGATGAATGTTTTATAGTGTATCGTTAAAAAACAGCAGCAAATAATCATGGTGTTCCAAGAACCAGTCTGGTTACAAAGTAAATAGAAAAAGAGAAACAGGCGGCGACAATGAAAGCACTGGCTGCACAGAAAAAGAAAGCTCAGGAGTAAAATGCTCAACCGAAAACATACGAAGCATAATCGAAAGAAAAATCATCGTCCTCAGATGATTACAATACTATTTTATGGGCACCGTCTGATAATAGTGATACAAACGATGCTATGAAGCCAATGCAGAAAAACTAATAGAAGTTGGTAAGGAAATAGAAGTGTTACAAATTCACAAACTTGTGGGAGACGGGCCTGACAAAGCCGAACAGGTTTTGTTGGTAAAGACGTTCAGAGAAAATGAAAAAAAAAACATGAACGATGCCAAATAAGGCAGTATGCCTTAATAATAATATAACACTTGTCTGAAAATTATTTTGTTATAATAAAATAGGTATCCTATAGTTAAACCACGCAAATGTGTACCGAAAAAAATAGATATAATCAAAAATATAATGTGATGTAGGTGCTATGTAATGATATTCAGTTAAAAATTGTTATTTTTAATTACTTGAACAGGATGCGAAAAGCATTCATAAAATATGGAGAGGAAACAAAACCATCAATATTTCTCAAATAAAAGATCTTATTCCTCGGGTATTTTGGTGGTGAATATCGCTTTCAATTTCAATTTCCTTCTGACTTAGGTTATTAAAAGAAATAAGCCAAAGTTGCTACAATTATCAAACTATTTTAATCAAATATTCACTGATGATATTTTAAATCTTTTACATATTTTTTTTACTTAGAATTAATGTCAAATTTTGTTTTTTATGTGTGTATTCTATGATTTGGATACAAACGTATTAAATAGTTCTGGATGAACTTCATAATATTTTAATTTACACACATCTCTTTATAACCTGTCTCTTTTTTCATTTAAATGACCACAATTTCCTGATTTTTATCCTGTGTCCACTACTCATACATTTGAGTTTCTATTACTAGAAAATGTCTTACTTAAGGTGTCCGTTACTGACCCGTTTTTAAGTATTGATTTCCTGACCAGTAAATGTTGTCTGGTTAAGTAGTGATGTTTTTAACATATATGTTAAATAAAGGAAAGAATGGCGTGTTATTTAATGCTAATCTGCAAATAATAGAGCTAAAGTTAAGAAAGATTTTTATAAAAACATTTAAAATGTTCCTTGAATTGTCCACTACTGGCCCTTTCGCCCTAAATGAGAAAAGTTTTCAGTTTCAAAGAACAGATAGAACCAGTGACCTAATCAGTCTTGTTTACCTGATATGGTTAATCCAAAGTCAGTTGTCGAGGGGACTATGTGAATGACAATAACATTTTGCGGGTGGTTAATTTATGATACCAACGGTGTTGGTTACCGCCACTAAATGGTAGTACAGCAGTTTCACCAACGCGGGTTTACAGAGTGGAGCAACAGCAGAGTTACCCCTAAACGTTGGTAGAACGTTTCTAGGAGCATGTGTCGCGGCCTTCTCGCGTAATGCAAATAAACAATGGGGTTTTGGGTGTATGACAAAGGAATTTCACTGCACTAAGCCTAGAACAAATAATGAAGTACACACTCGGTTGGACGCTTGACACATACGCAGAATCCACTCGTTGAATACGTCACTGGAAGCCTTGTTACGGCGGTTGAAGCGAATTGCAGTAGAACTGTAGAATTTACTAAACACGTTGAAGTTGAGAATTTTTTTTTATATGTTTGAATCCTGAATCCTGAATCCTGGTTGAGAGGGCTAAGAAGCCCTATGATGGCGACATCGTGTTAAGGAACACCTGGTCGCTCGGGGAACAATATAACAGAATAATTGCAATCTCAAGAAATTTAGGGGGAATTTTATAGTTTAAATAGGAAATAGGATTCTGGTTCGTGGGACATTGGAACTGGGACTTGAAAGGAGGTAATTTATTATTATAAGTTATTTGTGGAAAATTTAAATTAAGGGACAAGTGGGTTTAAGAGCAGCTCTTTTATTTTATTTTATATTTCAGTGGCCTTTTTTCAGTTTTGTGGGAGTCCTATTATCTTGGGGCGGGGAAGGCATGCATTTTACTGAACGTGGACTAAAGGTATAATTTAAGGTAGGGGTTAGTTTATGATTTCAGGGGAGACGGAAAGGGTAGAGTTTGGCATAATCGCCGGCCTTTTTATGTTCTGAGTGTTTATCAATTTAAAATGGCGGCTCTTTTCACCGTAGTGGAGTGATTATGCATAGGAACATGGGGACAACTACCAACTGGGGGGAGTGAGTCATACAAGTAGAAGGGGCATGGGCAAATAAGAGGAATACAGGGCAGAATAAAAATGTGGCAACTCTAAATTTTGTTAAGTGGGTCATACTGCAATTTAGATAAAGTCGTGGAATGGTAATGGCATAGAGACTTCAGGTGGGTGTGGACGTCGGTACAAGTCCTGAATGATCTGGGGTCCGTCAGTTTTCCCAGCGTCGTGTAGCCGTTTCGAGGTATTGTAAATAAAGTCCTCCATAGAAGGGAAGAGAAGGTGTTCGTGTATGATGCGATTGGATATAAGATAGTGGAACTGTGTGGTGCACCGGAGGACTTTGTTCTGGTATGCTGAAGTACGTCTTTTGTTGGACTTGGAGAGAAAGGACCACCATCCCGGTGACCCGTACAAAAGGAAAGGACGTAGGATAGAGGAGTACATCAGAAGCTTCAGTTTTGAGGAGTATGCAGGAGAGAGGAACAAAGGGATGAGTAAAGCGAACAAGGCCCTACCCTTGCTAAGCTTGCTGTTTATGTGCTGTCGAAGTGTCAATCGTTTATCTAAGTCAACCCCTAGATATTTCACGCTGTTCTGCCATGGGAGGAATTCCCCTTCCAATCGTAAAGGCGGAGGAACATTGCGTTTTAGTGTAAAGTGGATTGCTTCGCATTTTGTGGGGTTAAGTGATAGTCTCCAGACACGACACCAGCTAGTGTTGTCTAGAAGCTGAGTTTGAAGCGCGCGGCAATTGAGGCGGAGGCATCTGGCGTGACGGTACAGAATAGCATCATCGGCAAACAGTCCGAATTGGATTGAATCACGGACAGGAAAATCGAAGGTGTACATAAGATAGAGGATGGGCCCAAGGACCGAGCCCTGAGGTACACCCGCGGACGAAGGGGTGAGTGGGGACATGGCCATGTGGAACTGAGGAATAGTGACAGAGACTTGGAATTGTCTTCCAGTAAGATAGGAATGGAGTAATCGGACGGTTGAGGGGGGAAAGAATTGTGCCAGTTTGTAAAGGAGGCCCATATGCCAGACGCGGTCAAATGCAGCCCGAAAATCAAGCAGCACAGCCGTCGTGTCACAGTAAGAATTTCTGGCATCCACAAGTGCCGTGACGATGCGGAGGAGTTGGGTAGTTGTGGAGTGTCCTTGACGAAAACCAAATTGCTCGGGGGGAAGAACAGATTCAACAACAGGACGCAGGCGCGGGAGAAGAAGCCTTTCGAATAATTTTGACAGAATCGGTAAAAGGGAAATTGGTCTATAACTTTCGGGATCAGTCGGACGTTTGTGGGGTTTCAGAATAGTAATGTCTTTGGAAACCTTCCACGAAGAGGGGAAATGTTGCAGCGCCAACACTGCATTGAATATTGCCAAAAGATGAAGCTTTAGATCTGGCGGGGAATTCAGGATGGCGTATCCAGAGACATTATCAGGACCAGGGGCCTTACGCGGATTAATCGAGGAATTAAAGCGGTGAATGCACACAACACGCGAAGACAATACTGAATGAGGTGAACACGACAGACTCGTACTGAATGCTAAGCGTTACTCAACTGAAACCGACGCTTACAAGCCCGGAGACATGTTGATACATGAGCTGAATTGCGATCGGACAGAAGGCCAACTGACAGGCGCAAGCAACCATTAATCGATTTTGCCTTAAGCACACTAAAATAGATCTGTTCTAGAAAATTCTATGAAACAGGCAACTGCGTGCGAATCCAAAATATCAACGTGTGATATCCAACAAACCAGTTTAAGCACTGTTGACAAACAAGACATTAGGATCTTGTAATCACCTTTCATTACACAACGTACTATTGTTTTCAATGACACAAATAAATATAATCAACATTTGTGAGAGGGCACTTTGTGTTGTCAACTAATTTGAGCACTGTTGTAAGACAAGACATCAGGATCTTGTCATCACCTCCCATTACACTTAATCTACCATGCTTTCAATAACGCAATTAGTAGCTATATCTATAACTAGGTTGCGCTTCTTTATTACTACTTATCCAAAAATTAACAATGCTTAAGGTACATGATTCAACGTTTTAATTTTAACGAGTCAAAATATACAGTAAACTATTTCCTTATACACAAAACTACAGTTCCACTGTCTCTTTAATTTTATTTCAAACCTCCAGTGATAAAGCAAACCATAAGCATGATATGCATATAACTATTGCTTTTGGTTATTGATGAGTCACTTTTTCCATGTTTTCCTCCACCACCTTTAGTAGTAGCAGGTCTTTCGGTTACAGCTCCATTAGAACTTGATAGAATCCAATTGTGAAAATTACCGACATTAGAAAAAAATAGATTAAAATCTTCATTGCCACATCGATCATCTCCTAAATCAGAACTTCCACTGCCACACTTGCCAGTAGGTGGACCAATAAAACGATTAAGACCCTTAACTACTCCATCACAGATAATAGCACCTCCATTACAACGGCAAGGTCCTTTACCTTTCTTATTTTTTAGGCAAATATCATCTCCTTCACTGTAACAATAAAGCAAAATGGATATATAGCAAATTTTTTATTTTTTATATTTTTGTATTGTTATCTAATCGGGAAATACTTTATACATCACCTCGGTGTGGCAATTGCTATTTCCAGTTGCATATCTGGCTTTAATAGAACAGTTGTTGAACAGACATTCATATGTGTACATGTTTGGATGTCTGGTGAACCTAATACAGCGTCTGTATAAATCTCAGGCAATCTGTATTAATAAAAACCCAAAACATCGTTCTACCAGTTGACTGACGGGTAGGATGAATATTTCACAATCGTCTTCCACAAACGCTGCAATCATCAACGATAACTCTGTGATGCGGGAAAATACTGAGAAAATGACAATAATAAATGATTTAAATATCGTCCTAGAAATCCATAAAGTCACTCTTTCGGGTTCAGAAGTTAATTAAACAATCGTGAAAAACTCCGGGTAAAAATGGTATTCATAAATCAAAGCAGAGAATCAAAATACTTGTAAAATAACTTAGAATGGAGTTTTTCAATAAATTAAATAAATATTCGCAATTGTTGTTAGTTTAAGACGTTTAATGAAAAAAATAATGAAAAAATAAAAATAAATATTAATTATAAATTTACAAAATGTTATGATTCTAAATTTTATCTCGTGGTTGTAAAAATGAATAAGTGTTTATTGTTATTGCTTAAATTAAAATGGCTACCTTTAAAAAAATAATTGGAAAGCTACTATAAAAAACAAATGAAAATCGACTTACGGCTAATGAAATTTTACTTACTGGCTTTCAATTTACTAAATGTATTGTTATTTTAAGAATTTGAAAACTTTAGTGAATGATATTTTTGAATTTAAAAAAAATACTGTTTCTATAATAGGAAAAATATTTTTAAAAAAATTCACTCACCCTGAATATTTTTTGGCATTTTTTAAGTTGTGCCATTTGGCTACTCCATGCAATACGGTGTATATGTTGTCAGCACTACACGAAGGAAATCTGCACTCACTGAATCATTTACTAATAATAACTAATAGTTTAATACATAAAAAAATGTTCAAATATTGGTGTCTCTAACATTACTTTAATTCCTAACTAATAAAAATGAATATATATTATATTTACAAACCCTACAACAGGCCTAAATAACTAACGGGTGATTCAAAAAGAGCGCCGGTTTTTAAACGGCTGGTAAATTTTTGTTTATCGGTTGGCAACATTGTTAGACCTCATTTCTATTTCGGAGAACATTCCGATTGACGATTCAGTTGTAGTTTCTCTTGTTCGCAGTGTAGTACTCTCGCAGTCTGTGTCTAACCATGGAGAAGTTTACTATTGCACAACGAGTGTTAATCGTCAAAACATTTTACCAGAGTGGAGAGAGTTATGCGGCTACTGTCAGGCGACTTCGCGGTACTCTAGGACGTAATGAAGCACCGAATGAATCAACAGTTCGCAGGCTCTTGAAAAAGTTTTTTGAGATGGGTTCAACAGTCGACCTTAAAAGTTCTGGACGTCGTCGTTCTGGCCGAACTGAGCAGAACGTTGCGTTGGTTCGTGACAGTGTGGCTGTTAGCCCAGCAAAATCAATACGTCGCCGTTCTCAACAATTGGGTTTACGATGTTCTTCTGTACGGAGAATTCTTCGGTACCATCTCCAATATCACCCGTATAAAATTCAGTTGACGCAACATTTGAAAGTGGCAGACCACCAGAAGAGACGACAGTTTGTTGACTGGGTATTGAGAAAACGGCAGGATGATGACACCTTCGCAAACAAAATTGACGCCTTGTGACTTTCAACTTTGGGGTCATCTGAAGTCATTGGTGTATGCCAATAAACCCCGAAATATCAATGACTTGAAGAAGGAAATTCGACGGGTTATCGGGCAAATGGAAGTCGAAACTTGTCGTGCAGTAATATCCAATTTCATGGACAGAGTTGATGCGTGCCAGCGCAGTAGAGGAGGACACATGCATGACATCATTTTTCATACATGAAATCGGAAGGTAAGATGAACTTGTTGATGTATTTATTTTCAGTTTTTCAATAAAATAAATCTCTTAATTTGATATCAAAACCGACGCTCTTTTTGAATCACCCTATAGTAGTTTTTATAATTATAAATTTAACCGAATGGTTCATTACAAATGTTGTGGCTACTGTAAATATTTTGCACATAAAGTAAAAGTAGCTAAAATAAAATAACTAACCTAGCAAATGGAAATAAAATTAACAAAATAAAAATTATTAAAATTCAAATACGGCCTACTAAAATTATAGCTACTATATAAAAACTCACTACTAAAATACATAACTAAGTTATTAAATAAAAACTAGGCTTACAGTAAAGTAAAAGTAGCTAAAATAAAATAACTAACATAGCAAATTGAACTTAAATTAACAAAACAAAAATTATTAAAATTAGGCCTACTAAAATTATAGCTACTAAAAAAAACTAACTAGGCTTATAGTATCTGAACACAAAACATATTTTTTTTAAGCATTTAATTTATAATTTATTTAATCAATGTTTTTAACTGTGTGATACCTACGAAAACAGTTATTCTTATTATTAAAGCACAAATAGACTGCACATTTACTACACTTGACACGTGTGAATCCTTTGCAGGGTGAAATTTTGCATCGGTTTTTTTTTGTCAATGTGTTCCATCCAGTGATCTATTCTATCTAGGCGAACTTCTCGCGGAACATCTCTTGTAGTTTGCTGCTTCTTTTTTGGAGGTTGACTGTCAACAGCAGCTAATGAAGGTCGACCTCTGCTTTTCATGGTAGATTTTCCAGCCATACACATGATTTGGGCTATATTTAGTTTGAAGTCAAATAAGGAAAGAGATGAAGTTTTTAACGTCTGACCCTTATTTTGTTGGACCCTTCTGTACAATAACCAAGCATTCACGATGGTAAGATCAAATAAATGATAAAATATTCGTAAATACTATCGTTTTCTGCATTTCATAGTAATCCTACTACGCCCCAACAAGCTGTTGGTTAGATCAACGCCACCCATATGTTTATTATAGGTGACAATTACATCTGGACAGTCAAATTTCTCTTGCTTTTTCTCCTTTCTGTTATACCTAGTAACTTTCTTAACAGGATTTTTATATCTTTCCAAGCAAGATTTGAAAGCTGAATACCATCAATATTCGCAACGAATTCAACTGATGTCCCTCTAGGGTGTGATTTGAATTCAGCATCTGGTGGTAATTTACAATCTTTTATACGGTTACACCGTACAGTCCCTAATAACAAAATTCCTTTTTTCTTCAAGTATAAGATTAGAGGAATACTCGTATAAAAATTATCATGATATAATTTGTGATTTGAATTTTCTGGAACACAACGTGTAAGCCTCACAACTATGTTGCTACTTGCTCCTAGATCTGGCTCATCAGGCATACGTCTACAGGTATCATTTTCTTGTCCTGAATAGACTTCAAAATTGTACATGAATCCTGAGACCCCACTCAATACATATAGTTTATACCCATATTTATGGGTCTAGTTGGGCATGTATTGCTTCATGTGATGCTTTATTTTAGTAGGGCACACTTGTTCATCTACTGACACAGATTCTTCCATTGGAATACTTACAAATTTTTTAATAATTGGTCAATTACAGGTCGTAGACGAAATAGTTTGTCATGTCCTGGTTCATCCCTGGGAAAAAATTTACTATTGTCATTGAAATGTATAAATCTTCGAATATTTTCAAAAGCATTTAAGGTCATTGTATCTTGTACCAATCTAATACCAATAACTGGATGCCAATAATAACGGACATTCCTTATACAAGTAATGCTGGAAAGACACAGTATTCCCAGGAATTTTGTTAAATCATTTTCTGTAATGGTACTGGGTTTTTCAGGAACAATCTGTACACTTTACAGAGTACTCTGCTCACTTATTAATTTAATAAGGTCTTTGTCAAAAAAATAAGAAAAAAAATCATATGGTGATTCTAGAGAAGTTATCTCACTAGGTAGTGTATCATCTCCTGTGAACTCTACTTCTGAACGTTGCAAAAACGTTTTTTCCCAATTTATTCCATTAGTCTTTCTCTCTCTCTTTCTTTCTCTCTCCCCATGTGCCTTACAGCGTCGGGGTAGTCTCGGACAACTTCCTCCATTGTACTCTATCTGCCGCCAATCGTCTCATTTGCCCTAGGGCCATGCCTCTTTCCTCTCCCAATCTTCGTATGTGCTCATCATATGAGTATCGTGGACGTCCTCTTTTCCTACTCCCGCCAACGATCACGTTTGCATACTGCTTGGCTTTCCTTTCGTCATCCATTCTTTGTATGTGACCCCACCATCCCAATTGTTTTCTATCTATTACCTCCTTCACATCCTTCATTCCTATTTCCTCCCTGATTCTTTCACTTCTTACTCTATCTCTCAATGTCTTCCCAGCTGTCCTTCTATGGCACTTCATTGCAACTGCCCTGATTCTGCTCATTTGTTGTTGCTTCAAGGGCCAGCTTTCTGCACCATACAGGACTATTGGTTCAATAATACTTTTATAGACCCTGTTTTTTACTGTGGCACCCACTTCTTTTTTTCCAAAAATACAATTTCTGGTTGCATAGAAGGCCCGACTAGCTTTAGAGATTCTATTTCTTAGTTCATCATCTATTTTCCCATCGTCCCTTACTACTGTACCCAGATACTCATATGACCTCACCTGTTCCATTACCTGTCCTTCCACATCTATCCTAATTCTTTCACCTTCCAAGCCATTAACCACCATCACTTTACTCTTATTGATATTCAGTGTCATGCCTTTCCTTTTAATCTCTTCATTCCATTCAATTACTGCAGTTTGAAGCTTTCTTTCAGAGTCAGCAATAAGAACTATGTCATCTGCAAATAACAAAGCTTGAGCAAATATGGGCCTCAAGTTCCAACGTCCCACCATCATTCTGTCAGTTCTTCTTTTGCAGATTTTATTAATTTCGTCCATTATCATCACAAAAAGTAGTGGACTCAAACTGTCTCCCTGCTTAATTCCTTTTTCCATTTGTAACGGTCTTGAAATCCTTCCACACGTTCTGATCACTGCAGTCACATTATTAAAAACACTTTTTATTGCTCGCTGTAATTTTGGTGATACGTTTTTGGCAACCAGCGTCTCCCATACAACACATTTTGGGACCGTATCGAAAGCTGCTTTGAGGTCCAAGAATGCCAGATAAATCCGTTTTCCCTTTTCTATAGACTTCGAACAGATTGATCTCAGCGAGAAAATATGGTCTTGAGTTTGTCTGCCTGGTCTGAAGGCACATTGTTCCTCCTCAAACTGGTCCTCCACCACCGCACGAAGTCTTTTCTCTAGAATTCGGGTATAAATTTTCAATACAACCGATGACAAACACACTGCGCGATAGTTTTCACAATCAGTTGAGTTACCTTTTTTATACAGTGGGATAATGATATTTTGTTCCCATTCTTCTGGAATCTTTTCCTGTTTCCAGAATCCTGCAATAATTTTGTTAGGCTATTCACTATGCATTCACCTCCTTTCTTCAGGTATTCAGCATGTATTTCATCTATTCCTGCTGCTTTCCCTACCTTCATTTTTCGAATTGCATCCCTAACCTCTTCCTTTGTTATATCATATTCCATTAGTACTTTCTTTATTTTTGTGATTTATCAAGGGCCTACTTCTTCTACTTTTCGGCTGCTCAATACTATCAGCACTAACAGTAGGCTGGTTTTCATTCCTAGGAGACTGCCTTGTAGGTTGTTCACACCACTGGTACTGGGTAAGTTAGTATCAATATAATCAAAATTATCAAAATTAACCTCAGTGTTTGAATTTTTCCACCTTTCCAAGTTCCTCCTCCAAATCAAATTCTGTAAAAAGAGCATTTCCATCAAATTCAGGATCCTCTTCATCATCACTTTCCTCATTTTCACTTCCACTAGGAATTTCAACATCAAAAATATTTTCTTCAATTAATTTTCTTAATTTCATATCACTGTCCACATAATAAACACTAGCCGCTTCGTCATTCATTTTGTAATTTTATAAATTTGTTTGTAAATTGTTATAAAATTATCCTAAATAATACACCACAAAAGTGTTGTCTTTTAGCAACTCTACGTACACTTACACTAATATATTACAGTTAATTGCACAAAATATAATAATAATAATAATAATAATCTTTGTAATTTTATTACACTTTATTATAAATACATTATGGTAGAACAAATCGAATTACCCACTTTATATACAAACGAACGTATAATACAACGAACACGATGTAAATAAACGAACTAACGGGTGTTTCAAAAAGGACGCACTTCGAAGTTTGAGAACGCTAATTTATTAAGTAATTACAAATTATACAAATTATATGGTATGAAATTATTACCTTTATAACATTCAGATTACCTTTAAAACTTTACAATAAATGTTCAAAATGACTTCCTCCGCTTGTAATGCAAGTTTGGACACGTTTCATAACATTTGTAGCCACTTTTCGTAGTGTTTGCTCATTAATGTTTGTAATCTCACTTTCAATATTAGCCTTCAATTCTTCAATTGTATGAGGATTGTTTTTAAAAACTTTACTCTTTAAATTCCCCCAAAGAAAAAATCCGCAGGAGTAAGATCTGGGGATCTTGGTGGCCACAATCCTTTTGATATCACACGATGGCCAAAAAATTCTCGTAACATATTCAGCGTTTCAGTAGAAGTATGGCACGTTGCGTTATCCTGCTGAAACCAACAATCTCGATCGTGTAATTCTAACAACGCTAAAAATTGTTCAATTAAGTTGCGGTACACCACACCATCTACAGATGTGTCAAAAAGTAAAGGCCCAACAATACGACGCCGGGAGATCGCACACCAAACACCAATTTTACGTGCGTGTAGTGGACGTTCATGAAATGTGTGAGGATTATGAGCGCTCCATATTCGGCAGTTTTGGCTGTTGATGTAACCATCCAAGTGGAACCATGCTTCGTCACTGAAATAAACAGGATCCAATATTTCAACACCGTTGTCATTAACAAGAGAACGTATCCAACGACAATACTGTATACGTTTCCCATGGTCAACTTCTTTCAGTTCATGAACGACACCGATGCGGTAAGGATGCAGATTTAATTTTTTTGTAGCCCATAAAGCGGAAGATAGTGATAATCCAGCCTGTGAAGATAACTTTCTAAGTGATTTGCTGGGTGAGGTAGTCAAACGTTGTTTCACATCGTCCAAAACTTGTTCTGTTAATACTCATGGTCGACCTGTGCTTTTCCGATCCTGTACACTGCCAGTCTCACGAAATTTATTAATCAGACGCGATATTGTGGTGTTATTAGGTACTTCAGAATTGGGAAATTTTTACTGGAACTCGTCTTTCACTCGTTCGTAAGATTTATATGCGCAATAACTTTCAATAATAACAACACGTTCCTCCTTTGAAAAAACCATGTTTGAACTTATACAGGCACTACAGACACAAATGAATACTGGGATAGCACTAGTACATGTCAGTAATACACAATGGGTCAACAATGAGTATGTTAGTGCCAACTGTTATTTGGGGGAAAAAATATTCCCTATGCAGAAAATATTAACCCTTAAACTTCGAAGTGCGTCCTTTTTGAAACACCCGTTATAATCTCAAAACACACTCCGCTAGTTCAGCTCGAACCGCATGGAGTTGCCACCAAATGGCTACCAACATTGCCAACGCTTTAGATAAATATAAAAATACATAAAACATAAACCAAATAGATGGATGAAAGAATTATTGCTATTTCATCACCAAACTATTTTTTTAGCTCTTCGTTTTAATATTTTAGTTAGAAAAATAGTTTAAAGTTGGAAGAATTGCATCCTCTTTGTTTGGTGAACATTCAGTGCGTAGTAGTAAAAATATGGACTAAAGAACTCTATCAAGTGGTTAGAAATGTAACTACGCTGTAATATTATAAAATTTATAATTAATGAAAAAGACGCTCGATACATGAAGTAACCATTTGTCTACAGAATTAAAGTAATACATCGTAATTAAAACTTGTTGCCATTTGGCAACTGTATGCACTTAAGGGTTTTAAGAATTTGGAAAATAAAATTTTGAAAAAGTGAATTTAAAAGTTGTCTCCGCTGTATTTAAAAAATTGTTAATAGTTTTACCGGTTCTTATTTCTTGAATCTTGGTCTTTTCTCTTGATGGGAGGTCGGCGTATCGCGATGGTTCTTGATTAGGTTATTGAAATTGAAGTTATTAATTAATTTCACGGATTACAAGATTCAGTTTAGTAGTTAATTATGAGTTTAAACTTTTATGGTCAGGAACATAAATATATTTTATCGTATTAATTAATTTTTTAATATTGAAATCTTAAAATTTGTCAGAGCGTCTATTAACGATGTGAATTGCACGGCTCTCGGAATAACACACCTCCTCGAGTCAATGGCTCAACCAACAATATTGATATTAAATTTGATTCAATAAACATAAGAATGTTCTTAAAATTCGGATCACTATATCAAATGATGTATTATGTATTAAGTTAATTATTTTTGTTCTTAATTTGCTATTCTGTTTTGATTTCGATTTTTAATTCCTATTTTAGTAAATATTCATTTAGATGCTGACTTCAACAACGTAGTACCAACTTGAAATAATCTTCGTTCACGGGTTAAATACAGCGTAATTTTACTAAGATATACTGTATTAATAAAATGATTATAAATGTTTATTTTGTCAGTTTCTACCATTTACAATGTTAATAACTCTATTTAAAAGTTTTTACACATATTAATAGCCAGCATCTACCTAGTTCATATTTTTGTGTTAAAAACTAGGTAGTGGTACACCTAATCTCGACCGTGTCCAGTAAAATAATTTAATTTAACAGATAAATAATACAGAAAGTTACATATTTATTATTTACATGACATTAAAGGATCCCACACACCGGTGCGAATTATTCGCAGCTGTAGCGGCAGCGAGAATTCCGCGTCACCGCTCAGACCGGCGCGTAAATCGCAACAATAGCGGTTATTTATTTATCAGCATTCACAGTTTTTGGCCTCCGGGCCAGCCCAGTCAGTCAGCTGGTCGAGTGTCGCTATTATTTGTTAAGTAACACCGGTTAGGCAAGCGACTTTGTATGGTGACCAGCTGACAGCCATCCCTGTTTAAACTTATGCCTAATTCACATCAAAAATACAGCGATCAAATTGGGTAGTTGTCAATAATGTATAAAGTTCCCGATAACAAATAAAAGCTACAAAAAAAATTCATAGTTTTTGCAATATGTTGTCTGAAAAAGAAGAGGTACTTGTGTTATGTGCATTGTAGCAGAAGAAGAAAATAACTGGTTACTAATAAAGTTTAATTTATCTAATTAAGTAATAAAATTTTGGAAAGTCTGTAACCTTTGTACAAGGTACATTGTGTTGTTGACAATTTAAAATACACAATGAAATGTATTGCAGCAGTATTGTATGGTATTAACAAAACAGCACAAACAATCTAGTGTGAAACACTCACACAACTTTATCACGCCAATGCAAATAATGACCAATATAACCTAACATTAGTAATAAAAACATTAGAAATAAACGAAAACTAACCTCCATAAACATAACCTAATTTTAATCATGAGGGAAAGACGCAAAATTAAAATCAACCGCAGTTTGGCTTAAAAATACGGAAAAATCACTCTTTCACGCTAAACTAGGCTCTGTAGAGAAAAATGCTTTAAATAAAAGTTGTAGATCTTTTAATTTTCTATAATTTTTTATAGACACTTTTGTCGTAAAATGCGTACTAAGGCTGAAATCTTAAAAAGTCAATTTATTTTACACATTTTCATGGAACAGAAAATCACTAATTACCGTTAACCTAAGCGTTATACAGAGAAATGTTTGAAAAAAATTTAAGATTTTTTAAGCGTCTACAACTTTTATGATATACATTTTTGCGCTAAAATTCATATTAAAGCCGCAATCTTGAAAAATCAATTTTTTTACGAAAAAAACAGCCTTCCCAAGAATTTTTGCAAACATGGCGCCTACCCTATCTTGTAGAGCATAAAAAATTTAGTAAACCAGGCGATTTTTAAAAAATCGTAGGAGCCGTTTTTAAGAAAATCGCAAAAAATTAAAAAAATACACGAATAAACTACTACTTCCGGTTGATCGATTTCGATGCAAATCTTCGTGTCGGATCCAGTAGTGGTATCTAACTTAAGTTTCAAGTTTCAAGTTCGTACGATATTCCGTTTTTGAGATATTCTGTTCACACCCACACACACGCGATTTTAAAAACGCGCGCGCACACACGCACACACAAACAAACAAATCGCTAAAAACATGTTTTTTGGGTTCAGGGGGTCTGAAAATGTATGGATCTGGTGAAAACTCGATTTTGAAAAATCGACATGAAAACAATAGGCCTACTTTCCTTCCTATACAGGGTGATTCATGAAGTTCTCCCGCCACTTCTACAGCACATTGTACTAGTAAAAATAATGAAAAAATGTTATATAAACATAGGTCCGAAAACGCTTCGTTAGCGAGTTACAGCTAGCGAAAGTTTCGGCTGGATTTCAGTTCACCAGGTGAAATGAGGTCTTCCTGGAATTGTGGTAAGGTAGATTAAGGGGCGAATTCAATCATTTCTTATGGTTTTTGATCTGATAAATTGAATAAAACAGGTCCCAGAACTGTAAGTTAAATAGTTTTTGAGAAAACCAGTGTCAAATGCAAAAAATGGAGTGAAAATCACATTTTTTCATCTTTGGGCAAGAATAACTTTGTTATTTCACCAAGAAACAGTTAAAATTTTTCAATAAAAAATGTAGAAAATTTTATTCTGAACAAACCGGTGTAAATAAAGTACACAGAAAGCGAATAGTTTTTGAGAAAACCAGTGTCAAATGCAAAAAAATGGAGTGAAAAAAACACATTTTTTCATTTTAGTTTTTCCGGTTAATTTTACTTTGTACTCTTATGAATAAAAACTCATTTAATCAAACATCTATTCGCTTTCTGTGTACTTAATTTACACCGGTTTGTTCAGAATAAAATTTTCTACATTTTTTATTGAAAAATTTTAACTGTTTCTTGGTGAAATAACAAAGTTATTCTTGCCCAAAGATGAAAAAATGTGATTTTCACTACATTTTTTTGCATTTGACACTGGTTTTCTCAAAAACTATTTAACTTACAGTTCTGGGACCTGTTTTATTCAATTTATCAGATCAAAAACCATAAGAAATGATTGAATTCGCCCCTTAATCTACCTTACCACAATTCCAGGAAGACCTCATTTCACCTGGTGAACTGAAATCCAGGCGAAACTTTCGCTAGCTGTAACTCGCTAACGAAGCGTTTTCGGACCTATGTTTATATAACATTTTTTCATTATTTTTACTAGTACAATGTGCTGTAGAAGTGGGGGGAGAACTTCATGAATCACCCTGTATATTCATACAGGCAAGGGAAAGTAAAAACCATCAAATTAGACCTAAGACTGTAGAACACTCTTAGTAATTTACTTTATTTAACTAAATAATTTTTCCTTGCTCTGTATGAATATATCGGGAAGAACGTATTGATTTTATGTCGATTTTTTCGAAATCCGAGTTTTCACCGGATGTAAACTTTTTCAGACCCTCTGAACCCAAAAAAAACATGTTTTTAGTGATGGTCTGCGCGCGCGCGTATGTGTGTGAACAAAATTCTCAAGAACGAAGTATCGTACAAAGTTGGAACTTAAAACTGAAGTTAGGTAAGACTGCGGGACCCGACATGAACATTTTCATCAAAATCAGTCAATCGGAGTAGTAATTTATTCGTGAAGTTTTTCACTATTTTGCGATTTTCTCAAAAACAACTCTAAATTTATTTTTTGAATTCGCCTCATTTAGGGCTTACTACATTTTTGATGCTCTACAAGATAGGGTAAGTGCTATGCCTGCTGAAATTCTTGGGAAGGCTGTGCTCTTATAGAAAAAAAAGTTGTTTTTAAGATTGCGACTTTATTTGCATTTTAGAGCAAAAGTGTATACGTATAATCAAAGTTGTAGGACATTCAAAAACCACAACTTTTTTTTTTTTTTTTTTTATTTATTTAACGTTGCATCAACTACAACGGTCATTAGCGACGACGTTGGGGTGTAACTGTTTACAATGGAGGATGATATGATTTTTTGTAACGTATGAAAATATGCCATGCCTGGGTGGGATTCGAACCCAGGACCGCATGATGAGAGGCGAGCACGTTACCAACTGCGCCAATGCGGCCGGCCACAACTTTTATTTCAAACATTTTTTTGTACATTGCTTACTTTAGCGGCAAATTAGTGATTTTATGTTTTTTTTCCATGAATATCTGTAAAAAATGTATTTTTTTAAAGATTGCGTCCTTGGTATGCATTTTATGAGACAAGTGTATAGGTCACTTATAATCAAAATTATAAGAAATTAAAAACCTACAACTTTAATTTGTAATATTTTTCTCTAGTATAGAGCCTAGTTTAGAGGTAATACGCCTGATTTCTCGTATTTTTAATTTTTACAGAGGTAAATTTTAATTTTGCGTCATTTGCTCATGATTAAAATAAGGTAATGTTTTCCATTCTATAATGTTTAATCACGATTAGACATAGGTTATAATTTTCATTATTTATATTGCCAAGAGAAAGTCATGTGAGTGTTCATACCAGATTTTCAATGTATTACTTTGTTTTTGTACCTATCAATAATATGTAATGTTTAAACATTCAATAAATTATTAAATATAGAGTTAATAATTTTGTCAGTTTTGTTACTGAACCGTTCAATCCTATACAAAATAAATATCTAATTCTGAGTGGTAACAATATCTACAATATCTGCGGTGTGGTGAAAGTTCAATAAGATTCGAACTTGAAAACCTCATTTTCTCCTAACTGAATGAGATAGACATTCCCCCTTTACCCCTGTATATTTCTAATTCAGTCTCTGGCATTTTGGTACTTCGCGAATTCGCTGTTGTTACAAAAAAAAAAAAAACGCTGTCGACAGCGAACTGAATATTCGCTGTGACAGCGAATAAAAACGCGGCAAAGTCGCGCAAATCTTCCTCCAGGTCGCGCTGGTGTGGCTGGCTCGTATGCCGCCATTACAATAAACATCAGCTGTTTATTGTTGTTGTAACAGCTGTGGCTTACACAACCGGTATTCCGCTGCTTCAGCGAATATTTCGCACTAAAATCGCAGCGAATAAAACGCTGCACATCCGCGCGAAATCCGCTCCGCTCTGGTGTGGGCTGGCTCGTAAGTTGCCATTACTATAAACAACAGCTGTCGCGTAAACAACGAATATTTCGCTACTGCTGCGAATATTTCGCGCCGGTGTGTGGGATCCTTTAGAAAAGAATTAATTTCTTGTTTGAAATATTGTTGACAGCAGATCAAAATGTAAACAAACCGTTTTTGGCGTTGTGTTCATATTTATTTTCTAATGTTTATAGTGTAAGAGCTTGTTCACGAGTTAATTATTTAATCTAAAACTGTGCTTCTGCGTTTTTTTTGTGTACATATAATTTACTATGGACACTGAACCCAACCATTGCTGCACTGATGGCAGCAATCGTACCTAATTACATGAATGGGATTCAGTTCCTGCTAAGAAACGGTCAGCCCCTGGTCCTTCTAGGGGTGAGTCTAGGAAGCTACCTCGACCAGGTTCGATTTTATTAGAAGAGCCATCCGTGACAACGGAAAATCGATTCTGTCCTTACCGATCTTGGTACACCTGCAAAGCCATACATTGAACACTACAAGAAACCGCCACCAGTCTTCCTAACAGACGTTCATGAATACGCCCAACTAGTAAAATCGTTGGAATAAGTAGGCGGACCGCAATCATTCTCGCTTCGGTCAAGTATCAAAGGTGTTACCATTTACCCAACCTCACCGTCGACATACAGACAATTCATTCATCACTCGGAAGACCGAAACGCCCGGTTTCACGCATATCAACTACAGCAACAACGAGCACAACGCATTGTTATTAAGGGATTACATCACACCACGCCAAAAGAGTTAATAGCGGAGGCTCTCAAAGATATGGGTTACGTAGTTCGAAATTCGGTGTTCGCAATTTCGAACCGAGATCGTACACCTTAGCCGATGTTTTTCTTGTTAAGAAGTCGCAGACATACAATGACAAAATATACAACATAAAATCTTTATTATATACTAGAATTATAGTTGAGGAACCACATAAACGGAGGGAAATAGTACAGTGTACGCGCTGTCAAAATTTTGGACACACAAAATCTTACTGCCGCCACCGCTGTGTTAAATGTGGTGGCAGCCACGAATCTGGCAGTTGTAGTAAAACGAGACAGTCACCGGCTACCAGCGCAAACTGTGGAAAGGATCACCCAGCAAATTACAGAGGCTGCGAAGTTCATAAACACCTGCGAGCTAGTTGATACCGTTTCACGCAACCACAAACGAACATACTTCCAAATAACCAGCTACACTGAGACCGGAAGATTTTCCACCTCTGCCGCAACAACCAAAAGCAATACCTAACCTAACTCCATCATCAAGCCCATACTTAACTCATCTGTTACTACCGTCTGGAACACCGGTTTCATTGACTTCAACACCACAACCCCCTACCTCACAGGAAAGAAACAGACATTATGCATGGACATATAATCATCGTCATCTCCCCCCTCATAATTCACAGGTAGGCTCAATCTTCTCCCCAGATACCTAATGTTGATCAGATTTTTTAATTTATTGGTTCAACTAAATCAACACCTCCAGCCTCTTTTCTCGCTCGCTACACACAGATCCCACATTACACAGTCTTTAAGTAGCAGTTATGCATTAATTCACTCACTGCAAATTCAATGACAATTCTACTTTGGAATGCTAACGGTCTGACGAAACGCAAAACTGAGTTAGACATATATCTACATTCTCAACGTATTAACGTAGCCCTAATCTCAGAGACACATCTTACAGCTAGGTCTCGATTTTATATTCGCGACTATAGCATATATCGGACCGATCATCCGGATGGTACAAGCCATGGGGGTACGGCCATACTAGTCAAATCCTCCATCAAACACAATGTTTTAACACCTTTTTCTACTCCTCATGTCCAAACGACTCTGATAAATTTGCAATGCAAGAACATAAGTTTTACCATAGGCTCAGTGTATTGCCCTCCTAGACACATCACATCATAAATTCCCAAATATTTAGAGATTTCTTTAATAGTCTAGGTAATCGGTTTCTTATTGGAGGAGACAGGAACGGTAAGCACATACAGTAGGGATCCCGTATATGTTCTCCCAGGGGCAGAAATTTACTAAAAACTATAACAGAAAATCATCTGCATTATATTTCTCTAGATAGTCCAACATACTGGCCCTCCGCGCGTACCAAATTACCAGACCTCCTTAACGTTTTTGTTTTTAAGAATCTATCACACCTTCCTTTTGAAATAACCACAGTAAATGATCTTTCATCAGATCATTCCCCCATACTTTTAATGGTTTCAGACCAACCAGTCTCTACGGAATGCAGACAGAGTCTTACTCCCGGGCCTATGGATTGGGATCTTTTCCAGTCAAATTTAGAACACGCCTTAGATATCCCATTATCAATTAAAACGGTCTCGGAGGTAGATGATGCTGTTGATTTATTTACTATCTCTGTTCAACAGTGTGCATGGAAGGCTCACTACCATGCTGTCCAAATGTCCTAGACGCCTCACTATCCCACCTACATCAGAGAACTTATTCGAGAAAAACGCCGCTCTCGTAACACTTGGCAGAGAAGCCGCCTACCATCTGATAAACGTCGCTTAAACCGGCTGACAAACGAGCTGAAACAGAACCTTCAAACACACAACACCCGCATATACGAAAATTATACTGGAACTCTGAACGAGAAGGATGGTAGTCTCTGGCGCAGAACAAAACGCCTACTACGGCATCACACGACATCGATGCCCCTTAGGGTGGGTGACGGACCCTGGCTTATAACTGATGACGACAAAGCTGAATGCTTTGGTAGTCATCTCTCTGAAACGTTCACTCCCCATTATGACATCCAATCTGTACATCACCAACGCGTTACTCAGTCGCTAGATGAACCGCTTCAATTATCCCTCCCGCTGAAATACTTTCAGCCCTCCGAAGTAAAATCTGAAATTTCGAGATGATCACGTAAGAAGTCACCGGGTTATGATTTAATAACAGCTGAAATACTTAAAAATTTACCGCGGAAAGCGCTCGTCCTCCTCACTACAATCTTTAATAGTATATTGCGCACGACACATTTCCCCACTCAGTGGAAGTATGCAGAAATAGTAATTATACAAAAACCGAACAAACCTTTTCATTTACCTTCCTCCTACCGACCAATAAGCCTCCTCTCAGTACCTTCAAAAATTTTTGAAAAACTCCTTTACAAGCGCATTTTTCCGCTGGTTCATAATATATTACCTCCACATCAATTCGGAATCTGCGCTCAACTCTCCACTACACAACAACTGCACAGAGTGACTGATTACATAGTTTCGTCTATGGAACAAAAGATGTAGGTGTCCGCAGGTTTCCTGGATGTCGCTCAAGCTTTTAACATAGTTTGGCATACAGGTCTTTTACTCAAACTAAAAGCAATACTACCATTTACCTACTACCTTATCATAAATTCCTTCCTGTCTGACAGATTCTTTAGGGTTCGTTTAAGATCGTCCTACTCAAATTTCTTTCTTGTCTCAGCTGACGTGCCTCAGGGCTCAATTTTAGCCCCAATTCTCTATTCTGTATATACTTCAGACCTACCGACCCTACCCCAGACCCTCACTGCTACCTACGCTGACGACACAGCGATATTAGCACGAGACCAAAACTCTATACACGCTTCACTAACACTCCAACATCATCTCAATCTTTTACACGAATGGTGTAAAACATGGAAAATAAAACTTTATTCGGCAAAATCCCTTCACGTAACTTTCACGCTCCGTCATGGTGATTGTTCACCAGTATACAATAGACAATGAACCTCTCACAAAAAAGATACGGTCAAGTATCTCGGTCTGACTTTAATAAACGACTAACTTGGAGCACACATATTAAACGGAAAAGTTTATAACCGAATTCCCGAGTTAAACTTCTATATTCTCTACGTTACAAACGATCAAAATTACCAATGGCACAAAAATTACTCATATATTGTTCTCTTTTGAAACCTATATGGACCTACAGGACCCCAATTTACGGTTCGACCAAACCCTCTAACTTGCAACGAATTCAAGCATTCCAGTCAAAAACATTACGCCTTATAGCAAAAGCACCTCATTACGTTAGCAACAAAACCTTACAAACAGATTTGAAAACACCACTTATAAAAAATTCCATCGAATGCCTATACAAACGCTTTCACGACAAGTCACACGAACACGAGAACCCACTGGTGCGTTCACTTTCCACCTTCCATGTACCTGATAATCCCCCTAGACGCCTTAAAGACGTTGGAATAGAGACCTGCTAATTTGATATACAAATTTCATTCTTGGGGAGGCACCAATGGGGGCCGTACCCCTCTCATGCCGATCATGTCATTTACATTATTATCTTAATCATCATATTTGCTGGTTGTAAAATTTTACAGTTTTAAATAAAGAATTAACGAGGAAAAAAAACAGATTCATATTTTTTGTTTGAAATCTGATGCAGAGGCTAACCTGTAACATGACCGTAGCCAGCTAGTATTACGTAGGTTATGTTTCTACACACTGACCATGTAACGAGAGATTACTGTGCACCCTGGTATTACTCTATTATTTTAATCTTAATATTATATTCTATTATTGTGTTTTAATGTACATTGTGACTATCTAAAAACAAAGTGTTTGTTTTCAGAATGCTATAGTAGGAGTGAGATTTAAAAACAAATGTTAACGTAAATAATAAAAGAATGATAAATAGGGTTTCCAAGAAATAAACAGAAATAGGCTATGTATAATTGGTCAGGTGACCAACCTGAGTGGTCGGTGTACCTATTTAAATAATTAGCCCTTTTGTAACCCCTTTTTTCAATCCTAATTTATTTACCTTTTGCTAAGATTTATCCTAAAACCGACAGAAAGATTTTTTATTTGTATACGTTTGTTAATGCAGTATTTTCTAGAAGCTAAAATATCTATATAAAGAGCGGGACGTCTTGAAGTTTAGAGTTAGTCTTGAACTGTTATCGAGTCTGTGAATTGGTTAGTGCTGCTTAACAGTTATGTTTGGAGAAAGTCAACGTGTGCTGTGTGTTGTTATTGTTGGAACGCTTATTTTGTATAGTTTGTAAGTAGTATTAATTAAATTACCTTGCCTTCATTTTACGGAACTTAGAGATAAGTGTCACAATAATATTATGTTGCCGTCATATTGTTATAAGAATTGTTTATTTTATGGGGTAGAGTGTTGATCTAGTAGAGAATTGCAATGAGTTAAAATTATAGGCCTAAAATATTTTTCTAGGAAATCGAAAGTAGGAAAGTTTGTTACTTTTCTTCCTTCTATAAGGTTTCAAAATAGCGGTGATGGATCTTAATGTTTGGGAATGTGGTTCGTTGTTCGGTGCACCACCTGACAAGGCGCAACAACTTGTTACAAATGGTTGCCAGCGCAACAATACGCTGCGGATTTTCTAGCGAGGATCCTCGAGATCCACAACTATGCCCGATAGGATCTGCAAGTAGCCAATGACCGAATGAAGGTAAGATACGACTTGATGGCAAACCCCGCTTGATATCAGCCCGGTGACCGCGTGTAGCTCTACAGACCAATAAGGGCAAAATGGAGGTGCCCTAAGCTAGGAAATCAATGGGAAGGCCCGTAATATGCTGTTATCAATCGCATCAACGCGTGGTCTACTCAGTACAGTGATGTAATGAAGCTAAAAAGACGGTCGTTAATCTCCACTGATGGCACCATACTTAAGAGGCTACTTGGAACGAGCAGCCTTAGGAAGGGGTCAATGTAAAATAGTTCGTGATTAGTGTAGAAATGGTTAAAGTAATGGGTTGTCTATTTAAGAATAGGTTATTTATTTTTCTATAGGTTGCGCACATGTTATTTTAAGAGGTGTGTTATTGCATGGGGTGGACACAAGACTACTGTCCGAACCCAATTTATCAAACTTCTGTAAAAGTTTTTTGTTTATGACCTTCCAAAAGCTTTTTTTAAAGTCTGACACAGGACTACTTCTAGCGCCGGTCCGCAGTTACGGTTTTATCCACCATATCAGTGCCAGCTGTGATAGGTTGTCACTCCTGCCGCCAATCAGCGCAAGTGGCAAATTCTCGCCTTGATTGTATACTGTGGGCGGATAAAAGGCGATGCAGATTGAGCCAAGTTGTAACCCAGCAACTCCTTCCTTAAAATTATCATAAAAAAACCCAAAACTCCGTAATCTTGTCCCCGAGCAATCAGGTGATCCTTTCACGACATCGCTCATTATGGGGCTCCTAACCTTTATGGGTTTGATTCGATTTGCCAAGTTGTCAGTTCGATCTCAAACCTCAAGCTGAGAGAATAAGCCTATGAAGGTGATGAATACTACACTGAGTTCAGTTTCTTTGCTCTTTTCCCTGACAACCATTCACTTAGTCAGCGGCCACTCCTACCACAGGCAGCAGGCAAAGGTTAACTCCAATCGACCACGCCACTCCTGCCAGAAGCGAAGGATAGCCACTATCTCGCGCCTTCAACGGGAGATACGGTAAATAGCGCAGCAGCTCCAGATCGCAACCAGCCGGCCGGAATCCGACACGCTGCAGCACATCCAACAGTACTACTTTCTTTCTCGCTCTATCAAACCTCTACTCCCATCACCTGTAAAGTTCATTCCCTGCAACTATTATATTCTTTACCGATCTTTTAACACTCTTCCCGTCCTTCATCCGGACGACCCTCGCCAACAACGCATACCCTCATGTCTCTTCAGTATAGCTCCTTCCCGTACCACATGTTATATTAATACGAGAGTAAATATCTCGATGTAAACCACATATCAAACTGGACTACTATAATAGTATACTTACTCACGGCAGCCGCAATTTGTTTCATCTCGGCCAAATTCCATATCTATGTACGCCACTTTACGTGACGTTACAAAAATCTTTCCTTCACGTTTTCTCCCATACCCAACATACGTGCACTTCTCCTTCTTCTTATCTGGCCACCCACTTTTTGCAACTTTTGCATAACTAACACCTTTGTCAAATTTTGAGTTCAGCTGTAAAATAAAAGTAACTATACCATTACAAAAGATAACACAAGACTTCCAAAACGCAAGGACACTAAAAGGACTCTAAAATAAGGAACATTGCTGTGTGTCTAATTCAAAGGGGAATAAGTCCGCAGTTACCTAATTCACTTTAGCGAAACTCTTTTTGTATAACTCCCGCTATGTTTTTGATGACATCAAAATTCGTTTGTTGGATTTTTAAAGGTAAATTTCTGTATTTATGGTTGGAAAGAAGCCACTTTAGAAAAATATGTATCAGACTCTTTGTAAAATTTGTTAAAAGTATTTAAAAACAACTAGTAGACTATACATTCATGAATTATTGTATACTTTTGCTAAGGTCAGTTTCAAGATCTAGGTAAAATAAATAATTAAACTATCGTTTAAAAATTACAAACAAATACAGAGTGATCCAAAAAAATGTATCCACTGTTTAAAAGTCCATAACTTACAAACTATTGACGGAGTTGTCTCATCTTTGGTAGTGTACTAGTTTGTAGTTCCGACAGTCGCCACACAAGCGTTGTTTTGTTTTGTAGTTCCGGCAGTCGCCAACTGCGAGTGGTTTAACAACATGGTGCGCAACGATGACGAGTTTGCAGAGATGATTGTGTGGTCTGATGAGGCACAGTTCAAACTCAATGGTACAGTAAATCGCCACAATTGCATCTACTAGGCCGCCGAAAATCCGAACGTCCATGTCGATAAAGCCGTGAATTTGCCAGGAGTAAATGTGTGGTGTGGGTTGTCGTACCGGGGCTTGATGGGGCCATTCTTCTTTGACGGCACAGTTACCGGTGAGGTGTACCTTCAGAAGCTTCAGACATCCATGTTACCTGCCATCCGAGACCTGTATGGAGACGGAAGATTTTACTTTCAACAAGATGGTGCCCTAGCCCACTACCATAATCGTGTTAGGGCGTATCTCGACGAAAATCTACCAGGAAGATGGATAGGCCGTAGAGGTGCTGTGGAGTATCCACCACGTTCCCCAGAATTAACTCCTCTGGACTTTTACCTGTGCGGAACACTGAAGGACGTCGTTTATCGACAAAACCCACGCACATTGGATGAACTTCGAGAATCCATCGTACATTCATGTGCAAATATCCAACTGAACACGTTGCAGACAGTAGTTCGTGCTGCAGTTCGGCAGCATCGTTTGTGTGTGGATGTGAATGGTGGCCATTTTGAACACCTACAGTGATATCTTTAAGTAGGACTTTAAGCTACACTTTCACCAAAGATGAGACAACTCCGTCAATTAGTTTGCAAGTTATGGACTTTTAAACAGTGGATAAATTTTTTGGACCACTCTGTAGCTGTTATTAAACACTATAAAAGTTACAAAAAATTATCTTACTTGAATATGTTAATAAATTACAATTACTACAAACAAGATACTTGTAATAAATAATGAACTAATTACAATAAATTAACGAACTTAAAAATAGTATATGGATATCCCCACAAGAAACATACCAATTTGTATAAAAGTGAGTTTTCCCATGAATAAACAATGTCAATTTCTATGTGTGATGAGTGGTTTAATTTTTTTTTTTTAATATTGTTACAAAATGTAGTATACAATTTAATTTAAGCGAATTCAAAATTTATTAGTTCTTTATAACACAAAAAAATGTTCTTTAAATTCAAAGTATTTTACCGTTAAATAAAATGATATTAGCATTAACAATCATTAAATTGTTTTTAACAAGTAGCCTAGATCAAACGTAACAAGTCTGAATAAAAATTAAAATCTTTAATATTACCTAATTTAAAAAAAAATCGAATTGAACCGTGTAAACGAAATAAAATATTAATTGTTAAAAATCGTCAAATGAAACTAATAAAACATTAACTCATAACAAAGAAAAACTCAAAAGGTATAAAAAATATAAAAATTAATTCTTTGAACAAAATTATATAGTAAAACGAGTTTTGAATAAAATCTGAAAACAAGGCTAAGTTTCAAAGAATCTTGCAATGTTAAAAAGTTTGTCAAAGCTTGTTTTTGAAATATTACATATTAAATAAATGTAATATTTTACCGATGTCAACAAATTTTGTTGACATCGGTAAAAATTCAAGCGTTTTTGATTTAATTAAATCAATTCATATATTCTGTAAAAGCTTTCTTAAAATTATTAATTATCAAAATTATATTTCTTAAATCACAAGTTAAAATAATTCGTTTATATTCGGACGAATGAAAGACTGCAGATGAAGGCGGAGCATAATGGCCTAGAACAATGCACAGAGCCAATTGACTTTCGGCAGCCGTATCTTGCGTTGTCACATTGTGGTCCCGCTGTTCACGTTACTAAACCACAGTTTACTAAAAGTTTTGGATTCAATCTTCTTGAACTGCCGTACAAAATATTTGGAACCTGTTAATCCATCAGTTAAAGTATCAAACAACAAACAGAGACAAAGCTTTTATGGCAAGTTTTAAGTATATAGCTTAACGGAATCCGAACTTATTTTTGGATTGTTTGTTTTTTCAAAAAACATTACATTAGAAAAATAAAATTCACCGTTTGTAAACAATTACTCGAATAAATAAAATAATTGTACGAAACATGTTCGCGCCAATATTAAAGATATTAGGCCTAAAAGCAACAAAAAGCTACTTATATTTCTGTTTATTTTTAACAATAGTTCCTGTATCATGTATAATTAAGCAATACTGATGTGTAGGTAGTAATAATTTAACTTTTAACGTGGCAAAATTTATTAATCATAACAAATAAAATAAAAGAAGTATAACTCACAGTTTGTTTTAACACTACAAGAAAATTACGAATAGGCGTGTACGTTTATTTTGCTAGCTTTACATTCACATCAGAAAAACGATCGAAATGTTTGTAAAGTATCAACAAACAATGAGTAGTCATAACATTATTAATGTGTTGTTAATATTAGCGGCTCGCTAGCAAAACAGTATGCACGTATTGTACACTGTTAAAAATGTAAATAATATAATTACGTCAATGTTAACGGTTTTACCTTCTCGGTTTTTTCTTCTCGAGATCTACTAAACATACATAGTACCTACCTGAAGTAAGTTTTAAATTAATTAATATTAAAAAGTTCAGTTTATTTTAAGTCGCATGAATATCTTGGTTATTAGAGATTACTTTGGGCTATAAAACATTGGATTTTGACACTTCATAATTTCTAGGCCCGTAGGGAATCGAATACGGTACCTTCCGCTTCGTAGGCTAGCGCTCTAACCATTACGCCGCGGAGGCGGCCTAATACTTTTTTTTTAACTTTTAAGACCACACTGGATCACTTTAAGTTAGTTTAACATTTATTTAGTCTTACGTTGTTTTCTCTTCTCCCAGTAGGCCCTCATTCTAAGCGATCGGGCCAGTCTCACTTCATCTGATACGACACTCGTTTTATATTGTTTAGTTGGAGGAGGTGCAAATTTAAAGCTTTTAATGATGTTTAATTTTTCGGATTTATTTTGGAGGTCTTCAATTTTTAATCCCATCACCTCCAGATCTTCATTTATTTCTCTCATCCATACCGGTTTGAGAGCGAGTCCACAACAGAAATTCAATATCTGTTTGACATATCTATTTTCTGGATATCTCAATATGTGACCGAGGTATGATATTCTCTTTTTTCTTATCGTCTCAGTTACTGGATCAATAGTTTTGTAAACTTCACTATTGGGTAAAAGTCTCCAGTGTCCTTCCACTTTGTTTCTCTTGCCTATGCAGGTTCTCACTATTTCTCTTTACTTTTTGACAACTCTGTCAGTGTTAATCTTGGATTTTATTTTAAACAGGGTCTCACTGCAATAGGTTATTTTGGGTTGGACAACTGTTTTATAGTGTTTTAATTTAGATTGAATTGAGAGGCATATTTTCTTATATGTGTTTTTCACCATCTTATAGGTGCTGTTCATCTTGGCTGATCTTTCAGTCCAATTTATTGCCTCATTATTATTTTTAGTGATTATTTCCCCTAGATAATTAAATTTCTCAACTAATCCCACTTTGTTGTCATTTATCATTATGTGTTTAGATTTGTCCTCTCCTAAATTCATCTTTTTAGTTTTTTCATACGATATTTTGAGTCCTATCTTTCCTGCTATATCTTCTAGAGATTTAACTTGGGAAATGGTTCCCTCTGCATTTGTTTCTAGTAGCGCTAAATCGTCTGCAAATACCAGACAACTAAATTTCAATCCTTTGTTCTTTCTTCCTAATACCACTGTGGGAGGATTGATTCTCTGCCACTCCCTCATTATATACTCTAGTGCACAGTTAAACAGTAATGGAGACAGTCCATCTCCCTGTCTTAATCCTGTTGTGATGTTAAATTCTTTGGATAGTTCTCCTCTAAATCGTATTTTGGATTTGGTATCTTTTAGTGTCAACTGGATTAGTTTGATCAATTTCGGGTTTAATCCCGAATTTCTTAATATTTTTAGCATGAAATTTCTGTGTATACAATCGTAAGCCTTTTTAAAATCTATGAATGAAATCACTATACTCTTCGATTGTTTCATTTTCTTGTGGTAGTCTATTAGTAGTTTTAAAGTTAAAACTTGATCAGCTCCACATCTCCAAGGTCTGAACCCTGCTTGATAATCTCCCAATTGTTGGTGTAATTGGTCTTTAATTCGATTGTATTGTAAGGATAATATCCTTGAGAATATCTTGTACGTACAATCTAACAAGGAAATTCCTCTATAATTATCCGGGTTGGTCTTATCTCCTTTCTTGAACAGAGGGCAAATAATTACTGATGTCCAATGTTCTGGCAATATTTCTGAGTTGCAGATTTCACATAAGTTCCGATGTAGTTGGACTTGTGTTTCTTTGGACGCATATTTCCATAGTTCGGTTGTGATTGGATCTTCTCCGCAACTCTTATTGTTCTTCATCTCTGTGATTACATTTTGCACTTCCATTAGTGTTAGTTCTTGGATGTTTCGCTGTTCCGTCAAAATTGGGGTATTTTCATCAATTTCAAAAAAGTTCTGTGGGATCTTCGCAGTTCAACAGTTTATCAAATGAATCTGCTAAGATTTCTGCGTTTCCTTGGTTGTTATGGGCAGTTTTCCCTTGTCTATTTTTCAGTATTAGGGTTGGTGGGGCATATTTAGCTGTTTGTTGTTTGAATCCTCTACAATACAATCTGGTGTTATTTTTCTGATTGTTAGCATCCATTTCCTCTAAGGATGTTTTCAGATATAGTCTTTTTTCACTACGAATTATACCATGGGATAATTTACTTTGTTTTCTATAGTCCTCCAGACTATAAATAATACTTATTTATTTTAATAAAAAATGTATTCATATTGAAACAAAAAAATCTGGTGTGAAACACTCACACAACTTTCTCTTGCCAATGCTAATAATTAACAAAAATCCTAACATTAGTAATAAAACATTAGAAATAAACAAAAAACTAATCTCTAAAAATATGACCTTATTTTAATAATGACTGGAAGACGCAAAATGAAAATCAACCTCAGTTTGGCTTAAAAATACAGAAAATCACTCTTTCACGCTAAACTACACTCTGTAGAGAAAAATGCTCAAAATAAAAGTTGTAGATCTTTTAATTTGCTAAAAATTTAATTATGTACTTTTTTGTCGTAAAATGACAAGTCAGAGGAGAGGACTAAGGCCTAAATCTTAGAAAAATCAATTTTTCACACGTTTTCGTGAGAAAAAACAGAAAATTGCTAATTACCGCTAAACTAAGCGTTATACAAAAAAATGTTTGAAACAAAAGTTGTAGAATTTTAAATTCTTTACATTTTTATTAAATACATTTTTGCGCTATAATACATATTAAAGCCGTAATCTTAAAAAAAACACTTTTTTTACGTAAACACACCCTCACCAAGAATTTCAGCAAACATGGCGCCTACCCTATCTTGTAGAGAATAAAAAATTGAGTAAATAAGGCGATTTTAAAAAAAATCGTAGGACCAGTTTTTGAGAAAATCTCAAAAAAACGAAAAATTACACGAATAAACTACTACTTCCGGTTGACCGATTTTGATGAAAATGTTCGTGTAGGGTCCGGTAGTGGTATGTAACTTAAGTTTCAAGTTCCAAGTTCGTACGATGTTCCGTTCTTGAGATATTTTGTACACACACACACACACACACACACACTCACACACACACACACGCGCGCGCGCGCACACACACACACACACCAATCGCTAAAAACATGTTTTTTGGGTTCAGGGGGTCTGAAAACGTATAGATCCGGTGAAAACTCGATTTTGAAAAATCGACATGAAAACAATACTTTCCTTTCTATATATTCATATAGGCAAGAGAAAGTAAAAATTAGAGGCCGCAAAAATATATTGATCTACGTTGATTGTAAAGATTAAAACAAACGTCGACATTTAACGAAACATGATCTTACGGGTGCGTTCTACCTCTGCCGCGCCGCTCAATGTAAAGGTTTAGATGATTACAACCAACTCTGTTGTTATGCAAGTCATAATGAAAGTTTGACATGCCTTTTAAAGCTTAAAATATGCTCTTTTTACCACTAATATTTTTTATATGTGCACTACGTTTAAACTTTAAAAAATTAAAGTAAATCTCTTAAAGTTGTAAAGTTTTCTAAAATTATTTGTAAATTACGAACAGCAATACTGACAAACACTTAGTAATTAAAACTTCAAATACAAACAAAAAAAAAAGATTCATCAAAAATTACTTAGTCAGCTGGAACATAGTCAACAATAAAAAATGGCTTGTTGAGTTTTTTACCTTATTTAAATTTTGTATTGTACAAGCATTAAAAAGAAAGGGTTAATAAAGATTTGCACAGATTTGTTAAAATTAATCTCAAATTAAGTCAAATTGATCAGTGAATTAACTCTTAGTGACGGTAAGGGAAGATAATCTAACATCCAAGACAGGTCATTTTCGCTCCCGAGTTAAACGGGCTGTAACTTCAAAACGGTAAGAGATATTTAAAAACGGTTTTACCAGTGGATTTTTCGCAAAATTCTACATGGAAATGATGTGCCACATGAACACCTTCGTATTTAAAAAAAAAGTAGCAATTACGATGGCTGATCCAAGATAACGGAAATAATGTACGAACATTATTTTTAATAGTTTTTATTCACATACATAAGATTATATTGTGTTTTGAAGAATAACATCACTAGTTCGCAAAATATTTCACCGTGCTCGGACTTTTGAGACACCTCAAAAGACACCTCAAAACCACACATTGTGACCTTCTCACAAAACGTATAAGTATAGGCATTTCATCTGGCGCGTGGAGGCTTCGAATGAATCAGCTTGCATATACTACATCCATCCGTCCCTCACCTATTGTTATAGACTGTTCATAAAACTAATGTATACATTTTTCTACATTTTATAGTGACATTCTTTTTTTGTAAATACAGTACAAACCGAATGGGTAGTGATGTAATGTATTTATAACTAATCATAATTTATTATTGTATTATACAGTTATAGGCTTATAAGTAAGCATAGTTTATTTACAAATTAAACTGGTTTTGACAGCAGGTGACTCATCAACTACATACGCCTAACTAACAAATGAACCGCTATATTGTCATTCAGTGTTTAATCAATTGTCGTTCAGTACAATCATTACGGTTATACAGCGTCGAGGGGTTTTTTATGTGTGCAAATCAAATAGTGTGTTAGTGTGAATAGTGTGTGTGTTAGATTATAGTTCTACCTATTTTGATTTGTTAATTTTTATTAGCGTTATGGTTAAAGTATAAATTTACCTATTGTAGTGTTTATTATTTTGTCGTTTACTAGTTCACATTAAGCTTAAAATGTCTAAAATCGGAGGGAGTAAAGTTCTGCATAGCCAATCTCGGTAGAAAATTGCTAATGTGGTTACGTTTATGACCGAGGAAGCAAAGCATGGCGTTTTTACTATAGATGTTAAGAAAATTATCGAACGCGTTAGTGGCGCAACTGGTGTGTCAAAACGTTCAATTACGCGAATAAAACAAGAATCGAAAGTTAAATTAGAAGGATCGTCACTGTCTTTTACGACACCCAAAAAACATTCGGTACGGGCCAAACCTGTTTCAGATTTGGATGATTTTGACAGGAGTGTTATCCGTCAAAAAATAAATAATTTTTACACAGACGAAGTTGGAAAATGCTTACTAACAATAAATAAATTATTAATAATCAATTAATAATTTATTAATAATAATCAATACCAAGTACGGAGAAATTAAAATGGTAAAAAAGTTCAAATATTTGGGTGAAGTTATAACACATAATGCCATTAATAAAATTCCACTTAAGGAGAGAGCGGAGAAGCTGGAAAGAGCTTTCAACACAGTTAGACACATATACAATAAAAGGAACCCATCCATCACCGCAAAGATTAGACATTATACAACGGTAATCAGACCTTTGGTTCTTTATGGTTCCGAAACCTTGGCTATGAACAAGGAAAACAAAAACTTGGCCCGAATTGAGAAAAGAATCCTAAGAATGATATGCGGACCACTCAAAACAGAAGACGGGTTCAGAAGGAGACCAACATCAGAGATATACAGAGTCTTGGAACCCATAGACTCAGCTATAATCAGGCGTAAACTGAAATTCCATGCACACATTATGAGAATGAATAACCAAAGATGGGTGAAACGGATTTACAATAAAACTCTTAACATGAAGAATAGTACTCATATATTCAGTAAAACAGTTAAACAATTCCTGGAGAGATATAAAATTACAGAAGAACTTTGCCAAAACAGAGAAAAGTTTAGACAACACATTGGAAAAGTGGAAGTCTTTGAATGCGAAAAACCTAAAAGTAAACCGGGGACCAAATGGACCCAAGAAAGAAAAGAACAATTTGCTAGCCAAATGAAAGCCTACTGGCAGCAACGGAAAATGAAGAATATAAAAATAAACCTTCCTAATTAGTATTTGCGTAGTCCTTAGAAGGCTAGACCGCAAAAAAAAGAAAAAAAAAGACTATCAATAATCAATTAAAAAATTAAAGCAGCGCTGTTTCAAAACTGTTACCGAAATTTTGTTAAAGTATAATATTCTTAGAAATAGCTTTATAAATTATAATTGCGTCTATATGAATATTATTGTATAAATGTACGCTTTATAGAAAACTCTGACATGCATTTTGTTTTGAAGTGGGCATTTCTGATACACCTTATAGTATTATAGGCTGAACTCTCTGCAAGCCTGATGAGACGCCTATAGCGGACGGGTGAAAGGCAAAGTGGTCTAAGTCATTTTTTGTTAAAATTGGGATAAGTCAACGTATGAATATTCTCCATAGCTACATTCACCGTCTAGTAATGTGAACTAAGTCATAGTTCGACTGTGTGGCCGCTAGATAGCAGAAGTTTACTGTACCTGATTGTGTTCGGCTGTTTATTTAGAAGGCAGAGTGATCTATGTCAGACTTACACCAGTTTGCCTTAAACTGTTTTTGTTCCATAGCGTGGTAGTTAGTCTTTAAAGCTGTTCTACAGAAATGGAAAATTCGGACAGTAATGATTCTGAAATGGTTAATGAGCTGAGTGTGTTGGAATATTCAGGAACGGATTATGGCCTTCCGATGATTGCTTCAGTTCAGGTAAGTAAATAAATAATATTTATTAATATTTACATATTTTTATTCATAAACTTTTTGGTTAGGTTAAGTGAAAAAGAAGCTATTTTTTGTTTTCCGAAGAAGATTCAGTAACAGATTAAAGGGAGTTGGAAAAAATATAATATTCTTTTAGGTTTAAGTAAATTTTAGGTTTTGTTGGTTTAATTTGAGGTTAGGTACTTTTTTAAATTTTGTGCTTTTGTAGTTTGCCACAGTTACTCCATTCTTTCGTTCTAAAGGTTTGTAGAAACTGTAATACAGCAAGGAATTAAAAAACCTGAAAAATTAACTAGTAAAAATGTGGAATGTCACTTAGTACAAATACAAGCAGTGTTAGAAAAATCAAACCAAAACCAAGTTTAGTTTCAAAAATTATAATAGTTTTGAGTAGTATGAACAATAATTTAAAAAGAAACTGTCGCTAGGAGTTATTTTACTTTCAATATGCACTCACTGACTTTAAATAATAAATCTTTGTAATGCCTGTATCCAAAATCCTTTTGCCCAACTGCTGTATTTTTTATCTTTTGTGTACAACCTTTCGGTGGATCCACCTTCATCAGATTATAGTATTAAAAACTGAAACTTTTTATTTAAAATTATTACAGAAGATGTTTCCTCTGCAGTCACTAGAAACTGAAGAGAAGACATCTTATGTAATTTTAAATGAAAAGTTTCAGCTATTTTTAATACTACTATCTGGTGAAGGTGAATCCACTAAACGATTGCAAGTAGAAAATTGATAGATACAGCAGCCAGGAAAAACGTAGTGAAAAATAATTAATAAAAATAATAATATAATGTTCCAGTACATAATGGTAATGTTTTTTTTCTCAGATGACTCTCGGCATTCTCAACACCAAGAAGCATCTGACGTAGAAATAAATATGCCTGCAAATGAACCACAGAAAAAAACAAGGAAACGCCAAAAAAATGAAAGCAAGCAACAAGCTCGAAAAAGGAAAAGGAATTCTGGTATGGCCTACGAAACCAAGAAAGGTAAACTTGTTTTGTCAAAAATGTTTGTAAATGATCCTTGTTTGTGCAGAAGAAACTGCAATAATACGATTGACGAGGAAAGCAGAAAACATGCTTTTACTGTTTTCAGGAAACAAGGGAATTTTAGCTTACAGAATACATACTTGTGTGGGCTGGTACAGCCCACACAAGTATGCAAAAACGACTTTATGCTCCACGTCCAGTAACAAAAGAGAAAAAGAGAGATATGTTGGACTTGCTAAACTTTATTCCACCAATTCATTATACTTTCTACCATTCTTTAATTACATCAGACACCTCTGAGGATATTGGTCCTTTGGAGGATGTACTACAGATTCCTGAAGATTATTGTAATGATGATTAGTGTTTTTCCATCTATAAATCGTTTATTAGTTTTATCTTTATTTTTTATAACATTAAAATATTTGGTACTACATAAATTTCATTCCATTTTAAAAGTGTATCTTCTTAGTGTTTAAATAAGTGTATTTTTAAGTATTCAAAGTGTGTATTTCTTGTAATAAAACTGTCTCTTCAGAGTAATAAGTTGTATTTACTTTTTACCACTTTTCCAGATAGCATATAATTATACATGACAAATTTCAGTCAAAGTGGTCTAAGTCATTGTTTAAAGCAAAGTGGTTTAAGTCAGACTTAGACCACTTTCCTGCAATTCATTATAATATAACTGGTTTTGAAAACCTAAATATTCTTGTAAGGAAAAGTGGTCTAAGTCTCTTTTTTGCTCTCTAAATAAACAGAATCATGATAATAAGCTTAACTAACATAAATAAAAAACAAAATAATATCTTAGTAAAGCAATACAGTAACGAAAAGTCACTTGTTATAAAAATTAAATGTTCTGTAGCAAAATTTACAAAATATCAGTTATCTCGAAAGTTAGTTTTCTGACTTAGACCACTTTCACTTTCACCCGTCCATTACAGGCTGAACTCTCTGCAAGCCAGATGAGACGCCTATAGCTATACCTGATACACAGTATCCAATTGGCGACACAATTCTCTTCTGTATTACTGATCAAGACTAACTAACTTCAAGATGTCCTAGCCTTTTAAATACCTAACTCGACGGGGTTCTAGTTTAACAGAAATTTTTCTGTACCTAAAAAATATGCAAAGTTTTTTGTCGGTTCTGAGTGAATATTATTAAAAAGTAAAAACATTAATTTAGAATTAAGTACTTATTATAACGTCATAACAAAAGAGCTAATTATCTAAATAGGTACCCCGAGTCTTTTCAGGAAGCCGTCCTAACCTAATACCTAACCATTTGTATACTATTTCTCTAAACATTTCTCGGAAACAACCCGAATACTGTATCACTATTATTTACATTTCAGAAACTTGGTCCCGCTATAGAATTCTGGAACCAACACTCTCCTTTTAGATTGTATCACAGTATAAATTATTTTTGTTTATGTGGTACAATTACTCTGAAACGGCTACACCACATTTAATGAAATTTAGAACACTCATTTAGAGACGTACTTGAGTTGGCCTGTTAATTTTTGTCAGAAATTGTTTAGTAGTATTTTTAGATATTATTGAAGAGTCAAGAACATAAGCATTCACCACTTACGGGCCGAACCAAATAACCCTATTATCATGGCATTGCAATTGACGGGGATGCATGCGGGTTAATTGACGTCGACTTGTACTTTTTTAATTTGATATCGCAGATAATGACCTATGGTAACGCGACGTCATTAACAGAATATGTATCGCATGAAATTCTCTAAAAAATGTATTTTGCCAGAAAATTGCTGATTAAAAACCCTGGATGTTTGCCAAATAAAATCCAACATGTTTGTAGAATTTATATAACCACTTTGTTTCAAACTTAAATTAAATTTAGTTACGTGGTAGGTTGAACAGTTATTTTATTTTACAGTTGCAAGCGATTTTAAATTTGCAAGAAGCATTCAGATAAATTTTTGCTGACACAGCCAAGTTATCATGTTTATAGAAAGGAAACGCTACAATGTGAGTAAGCTACATGAACTCAGAAAGTGAGCGAATGATTACATTTAATTTTCAGTGAATAGTACATGTGATGGCATTCCGCGGTAATTTCCTGTCAGACCTAAAATAGTTAACTTTTAGCTGTGATTATGACCTACCATTTATGTTGGTGAAGTCGACGTATTTTGTAAGCTTGAGAGATTTATTGGACTAACGATTTTACGTTATTAACAAAACGTTTAAGTAATTTACAAGGTTCTTTGGACCCTTCTGCCTAAATAACAGTGAAATTTTTACTAGCATATGTACACAAAGGTTAAGGGATACTGAAATTAGACAAAGTTATTGACTGGCTGCACTACATGGAATACACGATAGAGTTTGAACAGCTAAGATTTTTACGTCCTACTAAGTGCAAAATCTTTCATATCAATCTTAGAAAGATTTTTCAGTATTTAAAATTTCAGATTTTTAAATTTTTTGCAGTTATCTTTTCTATTACTTTCAAAACACCCGGTATTTATTATTTTATTTCAATTAGTTATTTATTATAGTTGTCTCTAAACATTTCGTATGGATTTGGTTTTGAGACGGCTAAATAATAATTTTACATCTCACGTATGCGTGACAAATCCTAGTAAAGGACCTCTTTTATACGGATTTGAATACTAGAATGTAGTTACCGGTGTTCTTTGATGGTTGGGATTCAACTTACCATACTCTCTCAGGAATGGTCGACCTGAGGCTGAGCAAGACTACACCTCATTTACATGTCATACTGATCATCTTCATTTCATTGGGTCATGGAGTTACTCATTGTTCCGAATTGATTGCAATTTACACACATTAGGGATAAAAAAAAAACTTATGCGTGATAGTGGTTTTTTTCCAATTTCAAGTTGAACAGGTATGCGGCTTCAGTTTTGTTGTTCAAGCAGTTTTCATTTTAATCTTTGTTTACATTTATTACCCATTCCCGTTCGTGTACAAAACTTTTTTTAAAGCGTTGCCTTCACTTTTCATTAGAAAATTAAACCATTATTAATGCCAATGGTATTGTAGTAGTGGAAATCCGTTAAGGATTTCATTAATGTTCAAGCGAGGTTCGCTTAGTTTCGTTTCGTCCTCAGTTTATATCCAAAATTAACAAAAGTCGATTAGAATTGGGCTTCCGGGCGCAACTATTATCTTTGACTTTCGCCAAAAACTATGAACAGATATCGAATAATAAAATCCTCGTAATCTGTGGATTGAGCCATGCAACTTTTAGGGAAAGGTAACGGAAATCTAAAAAATGACGTCATAAATAATTTTCTCCGTGACGGACGGTCCATTTTCGAAATACTATAATACTAAGTTTCATCACGTGGGAATCAAGCCCTTACGTCGACGGAAAGAGGTAACCGAAATTTATCACTTACACATCACATAACACAGAACCTTACTCCCTTGACACGTAACGGTTGTCCCACTCATAACCGCCATTACTTCTACTACTGTTACAACTGCTGATAGCGTCAACACTCGACCGTACCCCTGAAGTATTGCCCTACTTGGCATTGCTGCGTGTATTGGTACATTGGTCGTTGGTGGGTCGCACCGATCCATCAAGCGGTAGCCGTACACAAAATGACATCACACATACGCTTGGACTGTTACAATGACACACTTCAATTTACAACACGACATTACAGTTATATACAATCTCGCAATGATATACAAAATTAAATCACTGTACCACTTGTAACATCTGATTAGCAGATTGTTACTGTTTTATTTAGGTTTTGTCTGCGTTTTTGGGTTGTTGTAGTTTTCTTTATCTGCTTTGCCGATAATGCGTTGCTACCTACCGCGAGGTGGCGCGCTCTGTTTTTTTTCTTACGTACTACTTCTGTCCCTCCCGATGCGCTGCCATGTTGTACCTGCCTGCATCTTGTCTGGCGTAGTTTAACCTAGTTACGTTTGTGTTCAGATGTAATTTCTTTACGTAAAATTTTGATTGTTTTAATACTTTTTAGGAAAAAGTATTCTCTTCTGCCCATTGATATGGTAAGCATATTTCTTTTATTAGCATTCCAGGAGCTGAGAATATTATTACGAGTTGTTTTATATTCTTTTGTAAAGCTAAGCTATGCTTAGTTTAGGCCTATTTCTAATTGCAAGTTAACTGTTGTATTAAAACTAAAAACGATTTTAATTGCACTACTTTTGTAAAGATATTATGTCTTCTGTATAAAAAATTGTTTTCTAAAATGATTAGTGAATTGTATTTCGTCAAGTTGTTTTAAAGTCTATTATTGTATTTTTTTTCTAAACTCGTAATTATGTTCTTATTTTCTTAAGTTACTTAACCAAAATTTTCTACTTTACTGGTATTGTGTGATGGTGCTGTAGTTATGATCTTTTTATAAATTATTGACACTCGCCCGATCTTTGCTACAGGGTTCAAGTACACAGTTCGAGTGTACGGTTCGAGTGCACGGTTCAAGTGCATGGTTTGGAGTACCGGGTTCGAGGTAACAAGTTCTAACCAACATAAAACTGCAATCCAGAATTTCAATGTCTACTACCTTCAGTTTACTGATCATCATTTGGATATTCGATTCTCGAATATGATTTTCATCATCCGCCAATATTCTGTCTTGATGGGATTTTCAAATGTCTGGAGCTTTTCCAATACTGTTATGTCTACCATTTCGAGAATAAGATTACCTGTGGGATTCGTGAGTGTTTTTTTACAACATATGTGTTATTAACATGAGGTATGTGACCAGCATCTTTTTATATTTTTGTGAAATCCTCAGTTCCGGTCCACAGTGAATCGGTGAAACGTTTAATTATCTTGCATGAAAGATTCTGTAGTCGAAACCTTAATATAAATTGCAAGTAATGGACAAGAAAATCTTTGTCGAGACATTACCTTATATATATATATTTTCATGTCGTTTCATAATCAGTAATTAACTACTTTAAATGTTAAAATTAAAATATTTTCGTTTGCACAACCTAATGTAACACTAAAAATTTTTTTTATATATTAATATTTAAAATAACTAGCTTAGTTCTAGTTTTGTTTTTCTTTCAAATTCTTATGTAAATCTAAATAATCTTAAATTTTACTGCTTTATTTAACGTCAATACGAAAGTAATAATGATCCTAAATTATTTATTTAATAGTTATGTAGTAATTCTGAAAATTAAACATAATAGTTGCTTAGTCATTAGAAAACCGAATCAATATATGCATATGTTGGCCAACAAAAAAAGTTATTATTAGTTTGTATAAAAGCATTATTTTACAACTTATAAAGTTATTAATTTTTGAATTACCCATATTGTAATTATTGGGTTTGTTGCTAATGTTCGGTCTTCACCGATTTAAAATTTTGTTATTAAAATATTTAATGTTTAATATTTTATATGATAGTCTTATTCTGTTATTAATTAAAATTTTTGCAACCTACTGTGAATGATTTTATTTTTCACTCATGCAACGATCCCCGTGTTTGTTTACCGCTTCCTAAATTTTTTTATTTTATTTTATTTGTTTACACCTTGTCCGACCTGTGGCTTGTTTTTTGTGGCCGTGTGTGTATTACCGGCGGCGATAGGGGTGTTTACACACTGTACCAAGCGGCGGAGGATCAAGTGAAACCTTTCCAATTCACCTCTGACGCCGAAGATTTTCAAAACCTGGGACGTGTGGTCATTGTTGACAACTGTAAACTAGAATATCATGATGGTGGAACGTGTTTCAACCGAAGGGAAACACCGCTGACGTCTTTTATTGTTTCAAATATCGCGTGAACACGAGTGAGTCGGAAAAGTCACGATGACGGATAATGGCCTACGTATTTCCAATAACGTGCGAAGCAGTTTCTCACGTAATCGAGTTGATATAGAATTCTTCTTGTAACATGAACCATAGTATTATGCTAATAACTTGTATTTCAATATTAACATATAGATGGTCCATTTCTAGTACCATGTAAGGAAATTCTTTCTATATTCATCTTGATGTGTGATTCTTATTGCTACAGGCATCTTACATCAATAATCCTAAAAAAATTTATGTCACAGTAATACAAAAAAGGAAAAGGATAATTTATTGATTAGTGTATGTAGTGATGAATCTCCTCTCGGGCATCCGATTTTGAAAACTCAATATCCCACGTGATTGAAAAATCATGCCTTTATGTTTTGAACTTGGAGAAACGCTTTGTGCTTGTTATAACCAACAATATTGTGAGGAATAAATCCACGAGACCTGACTGAATAGGACTGATTGTTAATTAATTATTAATATGGTCAGTTATTTTATATAACAATAATTAATGACTCACCTTTATCAAACCGATTTTATTGCCTAGAGAATTTCCCGGGTCATCATTCGTCGAAAACGATGCGACAATGTCTTTTGTTTGCTCGTCAGTTCCGAAAGTGCCACCACCATAAACCTGAAATTTAGAATTATATTTAAAAATCCATTATCGGCATTAAGTAATATTTTAATTGTATAATTATTTTACGACTACTTAAAACAATTTAAACGTAAAAATACAAAAGTAAATGCATGTCGTGCAAATGACTTAAGAGAATTTTACTTAGTAGTAAGTACATCGTTTCAACTACAGTACGAGGTGTGACTATTCAATAAACAGACTGACGTCGTAAAACATTTTATTTTTATTTTATAGATAATCACTTATTGTCACCTTCAATATACACTCCTTCTCTACTCCTACAACGCTCCATGCGAATTTTCATTGTAGGAAACGGTGCTGGAAGTTATCTTCTCTCAGCTCTTTCAGTACACGTGCCGCTTTCTCTTTGACAGCTTCCACAGACTCAAATCTTGTCCCTTTTAATGCAGATTTCACTTTAGGGAACAGGTAGAAGCAGAGCAGGTGCAAGATCTGGTGAATAAGGGGGATGTTCTAACACTGAGATACTGCACTTGGCAAGGAACCTCTTGACAGATAACGTGGAATGAACTGGCGCATTGTCTTGGTGGAGAACCCATGATTTGTCCTTCCGCATTTCGGGGCGTTTTTTCCTTACTCTTTGACGTAGTTTAGAAAGTATCTGAAGGTAGTAATATTGATTAATAGTTTCACCTTCAGGAACCCAGTGAAGGTACACAATCCCATGGATATCAAGAAAACAAATATCATTGCTTTACATTTTGACTTGCTCATTCGACCTTTTTTGCTCTCGGTGAAGTTCGGCACTTTCAGTGCATGGGTTGGCGCTTCATTTCCGGATCATAAGTAAAACCCCACGTTTCGTCACATGTTATTATCGTTTCCAAAAAATTTGGGTCATTTCAATTGCGTACAAAGTGTCAGTACACACATTTTTGCGAGCTTCTTGTTGTTCAAACGTTAGAATTTTAGGCACCATTTTAGCATAGTTTCCGCATGCTAACATTGTCATGTAAAACTTACCGTAGGGCCTACACATTCTTTATCAATACCTACAGTTTCACCAATTGCGCGAATACTTAATCGACGGTCAGACCGAATCAAATTACCGACTTTTTCGACATTTTCATCCATTTTTGACGTTGAAGGGCGACCTGGCCACGAATCATCTTCAACGTCTTCTCTGCCATCTTTAAAATGCTTAAACCATTAAAAAATACGTATTCGCGATAAACAATCACTGCCATACACTTCTTTCACTAAATTATAAGTTTCAGTAACAGTTTTTCCAAGTTTAAAGTGAAATTTCACAATAATTCGTTGCTCAACTATAACACTACAATTTTACCCGGCAAAACAAAAAAAAAACAACAACGGTCTTATTTACAGAAACGAGACTAGCTACGTACTAAAGAGAACGGTTCACACTGAACAGCTGTTGATTAATGGCGGTTGATGCTGCGGATCATTGATCCGCAGCAGCGTCAGTCTCGTTATTTAATTTTTTTTTTTTTTTTTTTTTGGTTTAACGTCCGACTGTTAATTAACTTTACAGACGGTGAAGAATGAAATGATTTTTTGTAACGTATGAAAATATGCCGTGCCTGAATGGTATTCGAACCCAAGACCGCATGATGAGAGGCAAGCACGTTACAAACTCTGTCAATGTTATTTAATAGCCACACCTCGTATATTGGAATGTTTGTAAATAGGTCTATGATCCAGAATTCAGGTTAAGAGGGCTAAGAAGCTTTATGATGGTGACATCGTGTTTAGGAACACCTGGTCGCTCGGGGAACAATTTCACTGAGTGTGAATCTGAGTAGTAGTCTATGATTGGTTTTATGTTATTGTATTAAGTTTTAACAATATTACCTTACTTTAAGCAGTTATAACAGATAAATATCTAATTAATTATCTAATTAAAATATCTAATTAACTTATTACCAACATTAATAATTGAAATACAAATTATAAGTTTTATTATAAATATTACTAGGTATGTTAATAAAATTTTTTATTTTTTAAATCGTGTTAGTGAAAATTAGTTAAATTTTACAATTTCTTAGTTTCTTTATACATTTTCCGGAAGAAAGTTGAAAATTTAGTAGCAAGTAATTGAAAATGTAATCTTGTAGTCGTTCTATAATAAGCCGCGACTGCCCTTCTGGTTCTTTCTGCCTGGATACAGGAGCATAATCATTTGCTTTAACTGCAGATTTATCGTACAAAATCATTTAAATCAGCAAGCTGCTCAAAAGAAGGTTGTAAGGTGTGCATTGAATCTTTCTTCAGTATAATTCTTGAAACGACCTGACTACTGTGTTTCTACCCAGTTACAAACCTAGTAAATCTTTCATGTAGACAAGAAACAAATTCGGCCCAACAACTGTGCGTTAAGGTGCCCTCAGCCACACCAATCCAATGCCACTAAATACATTATTTATTATTATTATTATATCACATCTGTTATAACTGCTTACAGTAAGGTAATATTGTTAAAACTTAATACAATAACATAAAACCAATCATAGACTACTACTCAGATTCACACTCAGTGAAATTGTTCCCCGAGCGACCAGGTGTTCCTAAACACGATGTCACAATCATAAAGCTTCTTAGCCCTCTTAACAAATAGCCTTCTAACAAATATTCTTCTAACAAATAGCCGAACAAGCAGGTTGCTTAATATTGCAGTATTACATACATTTATGTGTTTTCTTTTTGAAACGTGTAAACCCTATGTTATTAATATTATATTCATAATAACACAAATTTTACGTAAACACCCACGGAACTCGGCAGCTACATAATTCCGTGGTTTGAGAAAAGCCTTCAAGTAGCTACTGACGAAGGAATTTAAGTCGAAGTGATAGACCGACGGTGGAATCGATTTTTTCGGAGTTCCTCTCGGAAATTGAGAAAATTAGCAGTCACTTTTCAAATCAGGGGCAGGTAATGAATTTGAAAAATGAATAATGCTAAAGTGGACTTTGATAATGAGAAGGAAATGTGCAATAATATTGGCGAGTTAAATGGTCTCGTTACGAAAAAGTGAAAATAAAAATTATGACGTCTAAAAGAAATTAACAATAATTTAAGCAGTTTAAGCAGAGATTTAGACATTAAGAACACTGGTTAAGCATTCTTTTGCTGAGATAGTGAAATTATCGGAAAAAGACATACAATCTGGGAAATCTCAAGGAATGCGGTACTGGTGAAATCCAAGATCGGACATGAAACTGAGGAAGAAAACAGCAAAATAATCTGGGATTTTTTGAAAAATATGGCAACAGGAAAAATTTGATATAATTATTTTTTTTATATAGCCCTGTGTCAGGTAAGAAAAGCTGTAAATATAAAGTGAGGGCATCCATTTAGTGTTAAATCCCTCAGTAAAGAAACTAGACTTATAGTAAAAATACTTTGAGACTGCAGTTGAGATGTAGCCAGTAACCGCGAAAGTCGGATGTGAAGGTGCGCCGCTTGGTCTTTATTACCACCAAACTTCAGCTGGTTGTCACTCTGTCACCCACGGACGGTGCGCTCGTAATATTCAAGTGTGGGAAAGTGGCATACGACACCCTCTTCGAAGGCAATGGTGCGATGAACTGGATCGCTGTTGGCCGACGGCTCGTCCAACATGGGGAGGGATTCGTCCTGGCGGCTGTTTGTTCAACGTGGCCGACTACACTGGTCTAAACTGGTACGTTACGAAGTTACGCCCCAGATCACAAAGGACGCATCTCAAAAAACGGGTGACACTGCTACCCTTCTAGGGAGAAGGGCGCAGCTGCTTGTGATGTACAAGTGTGGTAGATTGAGTTGCAGTGCCTCTTCGGGGGTACTGTAATGATCTCGCCGGTGACTCGTCCAACGTGGCTTTTGCCGACACTGATACTGAGGGGATTGGGACCCTGCGAATCACACTGCACCCGCTTGTTTGGTATAGACTCTCTGGGGTAGTTGTTTCCCAGATGCTCCCGTTGATCTTCTCTATTAATAAATCCTTTGTGGATTGCGTGGTGATTGATCTTTGAGGGGTTGGGTTCTGTGTGTGCATTGAACCGATCAATATTGCGCTCTTCAACTCCAACCAAGATCAACCGCCTGGATCAAAGCGAGAAAAAAGGAAGATGTTTTTGGACTTGACGGAGCAGCAAGCATCTCACAAGCATCTCACCTGCAGCTCTCACAGCAGCCGCCACCGCAGCAGGAGCAGCCACGTGCTGCCTTCATTACTCTCTTCCGAGACCAACCCAACTGTCTTTCTTAGGACCAACTTACCGAGGTTTCAACCGACCCTTTTTAGGGCCATTAACAAACTCTGTCCACGCCGGCAGACACTCACAAAACGGCCTAAAAGATTGCATACTGAGCATATCATTACGAACTTCCCGGGGAAGAGATTGCTCTAGATCACTCAGTTTGCCTGGAGAAGGCGGAGGACTTTCCTCCTCGTTTTCTTCTTCTCCTTCTTGAACCGAAAATCTACATCGGTGAAAAAAAAGTCAAAGAGATTAACGATATATTGTTTAGCGCAGTAAGTGGTCAGTCTACACAGAGAAATTTATAATAAAATTAGGAAAACCAATGGTCAGTGTACAACATAGAAAGGTGATCCACTCATAGAACCATTGTTCCCTTTACTCTATAAAGTATTTGCTTCCTGTCTGAATTGGTCATGTTATCAAGGTGGTCAACTTAATACGGGTATTACTGTACTACTGAATGTAATAAGAAATAAAAGTCCCTAACTGACTCATGCAAATAGACAGTGACGGCTATTCAGATGAAGTAGGTAAAGAGCCTCTTCACCTATTTTCTGGATAGTACCTAGATTTACGAGGCGTATTTTTAAAGTAAGGGCCGTTTGAAAATAAAAAAAAATAAAAAGGAAATTTGCAAAAACTAATTTTATTTTCGGAATCTATATACTTTTATCTATTTTTCTATATAATTTTCGGCGCAAGGTCAGGGCTATAGGGTGGGTGGTCCAAAACTTCCCAGCCAAAAGAGTCCAATGCAGCTCGGGTCTGAGTGGCAGTGTGAGGCCTTGCATTATCGTGCAGAAACAAAATTCCTTTTGTGAGCATGCCACGTCTCTTGTTTTGAATTGCTCTGCGCAGCTTCCTCAGGGTTTGGCAGTAGGCTTCTGCATTTATTGTCGTTCCTCGTTCCACAAAGTCGACCAGCAAAACACCATGCCTATCCCAAAACACGGACGCCATGATCTTGCGCTGTGACAAAGTCTGTTTGGCTTTGACCTTTACAGGAGAGTGCGTGTGTCTCCGTTCCATGCTTTGTTGTGGACCACCCACCCTACAGCCCTGACCTTGCGCCGAGCGACTTTCATCTCTTCCGTCATCTGAAACATCACTTGGGCGGCAGCCGTTATGACGATGACGACGAATTGAAAACGGCCGTGAATTTTTGGTTATCACAGCAGGCGGCAAGTTTTTATGAAGAAGGTTTCCAAAATTTAGTTGTGCGATATGATAAGTGTTTACAAAAACTTGGAAACTATGTAGAAAAATAGATAAAAGTATGTAGATTCCGAAAATAAAATTAGTTTTTGCAAATTTCCTTTTATTTTTTTTATTTTCAAACGGCCCTTACTTTAAAAATACGCCTCGTATTTCTCACAAAACACCTAATTTTAATTATTTCTATTATAATAATTTTTTGTTTTGCGATAAATGAAGTGTCGATAATCAGAATCAGAATACTCTACCAGATAACGACAAAACTAATGTGGTTAAGAGAAATCAAGAAAAATAAGGAAGAATTAGGCATCACCTTCGAAGATCTAGAAAATAAAACTGATCAGCTGAAACTATTAAAAGATAAAAATATTAGATTCCAAGGAAAGGTACATAAAAGAGGAAGCAGGAAAGTGATCTTTTCGGAAGCAGAAACGCAAAGAAGATCTGGCAGATTGAAAAAATACTGGAGAAAAATCAAAGAAAAGAACCAGAAGAGAGTGCCCAAAAACTGACTCAAGTGATCCACTGCGGCTCAAAAAAATGAAGTGTCGTGTAAAAAGTGCATAAAGTTACTGTATATTCTTTGAGCTCTTCGTAATGTTTTAAATAACTTTTTGTAATGGTCTGAATGTACCTAAAAGTTTCTCATGTTAAGAGTTAGACGGGTGGCCGCTCCTTTCTTCTAGCGCGAGCGGGTTGCCATGACGACGATGATTTCAGCGGCAAATCCCCATACCTAGCTTGCCCCACCTGACCTCCACTAGTGAAGAGATTGACGCGGGTCGACCAGTCTCGTGCATCTGCATTTCTATGTGCGTGAACGTTCATTGATTTGTATTTTCGGTGTTGGCGCGGTGCGACAAGTGCAGTTACTTTTACTTGTAAAGTTTCATTTTTAATGAAAACTTTTGTTCCACCGATATTTTATAAAACTTCCTTCAAAAAATCATTACTGTTGGTTTAGTCACAAAATGAACTTTGTTTCAGACGAAGTGTAAGAGGGGAACAATCTACTGCGCATGCCCAGTTTCTCTATTACAATCCTAATAACATACTGACACTCGTAGTTCATTGGAATACACAGTCCTTAATATACTACGCGACGAGTGATACAGGATTTATTGTTTTTATTTGGCTATTCCGTTTTTACGTTTTAGGCTAGGTACATTTATACAAATTAAAGTATTATTTTTAATTCGTTAAAACTCATTCAGTTTCTTTTCATTTTAATTCTTCACATTTTATTTATTATTCTGTAGTGTTGTTATAAATTAGTTATCTATCCGTGTATTATAAGTTTATCATGTCGACCGTTCGAAAGCAGCGGAAAACAATTTGAAGTGCGGAACAGAATGTTATTTTAAATGTTATTAATGCGCAAAACGAGACTTTCTTTCTTTTCGCATATCCTTAAAACTCCAGAAAACCGATTATCAAGAAAAATTGTAGAAAAATTCATGTGTGCAAAAACAGAAGGAGCTACAATTTCTTGGCTTGAAGAAATCAAAAAAGACAGAACAGAATTAAATCTAACAATTGCTGATGTCAAAGATCGCTCACCGGTTTACAAAGAAACAATGACAAAAACAAAATTTTATCAGTGAGAACCTAAACGAAAAGAACAGGTTTGTTCAGACGAATTGAGAAAAGCAAGATCCGACAGAATGAAAAAGTATTGGCAAGAAAGAAATGAAAAGGAAATAAACTGCCGAAGAAAAAGAACTAATTAAAGAGACTAAAGTGATCCTTTGTGGTCATAAACAAAAAAGAAGAAGAAGAAGAAGAAGCAAAAAATAAACTATATATACTACACAGTTGCATGTTTTTAGAAATGTACGTACTACGCTAGCAGCAGCGCATTGCCCACACTGAGTCCCGAGTTCATCTCGTCATTACATATCAGTAGATATAACTTACTGTATATCACAGATAAAAATAAACTTGCGAAATATTACGAGGAAAAACCGGATCAGTTTTGTAACACTAATTTAATAAAACTACTAAACCCACATAATTAAACGTGGAAAATATCGTGAAAAGGAAAGAGGAAATTGTTGATGCGTATCGATCTCCGAACAGTATGTCCATCAGTTCGTTGGCTGGTTTTGATGTAATGACCCTGATGCAGACTACAACTGATGTGCTTTGGGTGAGAGATAATAATATCGACATCAGTACCATACTACGAACGAAAGATTTGGCGGGTCGAGTTTTCGCTCATGTCTCCCTTCTACAACCTCCTATGTACTCAGACTCCCCTTACACTCTTTGTAGTTTTATAGGTACAGTGGTTTTACGTGTTAAATTAAATAAAAATAGTTTCAATACCCACTGTACTTTTTCATTTTCTTTATTATTTATTTTATTTATTTACTGCAGTTAGATAATTTATTTTTATATTAAGGGGGGATGGTACCTTCAAATTGAAAAACTCTCTCCTTGTCTACAGTCAACTTTTGTTTGGTATACATTTTTAAGCCCAATTAAAGGAATTTTTTGGTAAATTACATTTCAATAAATTCACCCCCCACCCCAAGATATGAGCAAAGGGATGAAAAATCATGCTTTTACGGGGAAAAGAATTTCTTCATCCAGAATCACACTAGAACCTTTTTTCTTTTTTTAAATTAAAGGTAAAAATATGCTCTATTATCTGAAGCATTTATCTTTTTGAATAACCTAAGATTTCTATATTAGATTTTCTTTTAAATTTTATACGCAAAATTTATTAGTTTTTGTATTGTTTGAACTGAAATATAAAATTTTGTAAAAGTCATCACAAACTATCCTTTGCTACAGATAATAGAGAAATGAATTCTGAACAAATCCAAAAAAAAATTATGATTCTAGCTTTTATAGAAACTGAGAAAAACTTTTCCTAGTGTTTTAAAAACCACAAAAAATCAAATTTACGGAAACGGAAGAAATAAATGTGGTTTTGTATGTTCTACTTACAATTGTCTTCATTTTTAAAATTCTCCAGCTCCATAGGTTAAACCTTCCTTTTCTTTATTCACCTGTTCTTTTCTGATGTTCTGCAACCTCAGTTTTCTTCTGATGCACTGGTATCTTGCCGAATGAGCAGCAACTATCCGCTTCTTCCTTCGAGCATCTCTACGATGTGCTAAGACTCTACTCTTGATACCTGGTGAAATGCTGGCAGTATTCATTCTTGTAAGCAAGGAAAAGTTTCCAAAATTAAATTCACTGATGGCATCAGAAACTGCTGTTTCAATAATATTTTTGGAAACACTCCTTGTTTTCTCGCATTTGCGCCATATAAAACTATGCAGGCTTTCATTTATATTTTGATTTTGCCCCTTTAGGCATCGTTTTAACAGCGTTTCATCAGTCAGTCTGGCATAAATTGGTGCAATATTTTTCAGAACAAGTAAATTTATACGCGTTTTTATATGATCAGAATGTTTACCTGGCTTTTCCTGATTCGCTATTGCTCTATTGAAAAAACACCAACTGTCGACCCCTGTAGGACATTTATTATGCATTGGTTCCTTGTCAGTCGATGAATAATGACGAAGAGTGGCTATAATGGAAGATTTCATGGAATGAACATCTTTATTTCTATTTTGAAGAATTGCATTTTGATACCGTTTTGTTAGTTTATTGATAGTGCTATTCGTCAAAGTACCTTCCCCTTTACCCCCTAGTGTTATTCCTTGTGAACTCCGATCCTTTACTAATTTTCTCAGCGCTGTTCCTAATCTCTTAGATACATGATTCACACATTCTTCTTTTATCAACTCAACATCATTGCCATAAATGTTTGCTTGCTTTAGAGTAGCAAACACAGCGGAGTCACCGTCACCAACTAGTGTTGTGTACCGAAAGTTGTGTTTCACTGACTTTTTCCATAATAATAATGCTGCAGCAGTTTACATTGCTGGAGAAGAACCATAATGGTTTTGACTGCAGTCTGAATTATGACCTTCCTTCCAGAAATGGTATTCTGCACTGTCTTCTCCTAACTGTTTCTTAGTTGCATTACAGTCTCTGCAAAATTTTGATAATACAGTGTAATCTATTACAAAGCCTGTGTTTAATTCAATTACACTCCCTATACCATAGTTCGAGGTATGGCCTCTTTTATGCCATGATCCATCGAAAGAAACAGCTAGGCTAACACACTTTCATCAGTTGCTGATGGGTCCATCTCTTTAAAGTAACGTGCTCGCCTCTCATCATGCGGTCCTGGGTTCGAATCCCACTCAGGCACGGCATATTTTCATACGTTACAAAAAATCATTTCATCCCTCACCGTCTGCATTAGCAGTAACTGCAGAACAGTCGGACGTTAAACCAAACAAAAAAAAAAAAAAAAATCTTTAAAGTAATCTCTGACACGCTGACGAGCTTTAGCGAGAAATTCAGCGCCGTTTGCTGTAGAAATTTTATTCAGCTCATCAGCGTGACTTTGAAATGACTTATCACTAAGCGTTTTCATATTTAAAATTAAACTTACTTGTTCTAGGGCAGACCAGCCCTTGCTTATATCTATAAATGATTGTGTTACTCTCCTATTTACGTCATACACACGAGAACCAGGTATTTTTTTTGAACTTTCTGAAGAGAAAACTTCTTCATCACAAGTACTGCAGAAAATTTTGTAAATACTGCAATGTCCAAAATGTTCAATAACATCAAGTTGTAAAGTGCAATTTTTACAAGTAGGGCACCCAAGAGCTTTTATCATTGTCTTCAAAACATTAGTGTCGGAAAGTAAATAACTTGGGGCAATGTTTTTTACCACCTCGTCACTTATTTCACTTTTATTAAAATCAGACTGTCTTACATTTAATTTACATTCAAAATTTTCAAAATAATTACTGACACTCTGATCTGCTACAACACTGTCAGATGTACCTGGTTCACATGTACTGGATGAATGTATATCACTCACACATTCAACATTTTCTGGGTTTTTAGCCCATCTTTTGGCTGCAGCCAACTGTGCTTTTTTTTTCTTGGACAACCTCACAGATTTAGAATTTTTTCTGGATATCTGCTTCGAACGTGGCATTTTGCAAAACCGAATTCAAAAATAATAAATAATAATAAAATAAAACTATATTAATAATAATAATAATAAAATGATAAAATAATGATATAAATAATGATAAAAATAATAAAATTGATATGATAAGTAAGTTGTAATAATAAAATAAAGTTTTCTAACTAACTAATAAAGAAGTCAACATAACCTCACACCACTATTTGTTTATCCCTAACAAGTTTATTTTACAATAGTTGTGTTGAATAGTAAAAAACTGTTTCCATAACAACAAACATGAGTTATATTTATAAAAAAATAAAACAGCTGATGGCTAAAAACTTTCAAACACACGAATGTAAACAAAGACGCACCACACTACTGATATGTCAACAACCGAATGCTGCTCCTAGCAGCTGTCACATGAACTTACTGACCCCGTAGTTCAAATTATAACCTTAAAAACAAAAAAAAAATTCATCTAAATGCCGCCAGCCGTTCAGAAGTTATTGAATCTGGAAATTCTGAATTTATTTTCAGAATAATCGAAAATTTTCGCCTGACATCTAGTAAGAAAATAATTTTTATAATTTTTTCCGGGCATATTATAACAAAAATAAATATACCAGCGTATTCAGAAAGAATTAGAAAATATAAAAATCAAAAAACCCAAAATTGATTTTTATTAAATTTTTCTCTAAATCAAAGGTACCATGCCCCCCTTAATATATCCCCCCTTAATCCCCCCTTAATATATTACTAATATAAATTAAGTATAAATAGTTGTATAACAGTTATCCCGATGAGGTAATTATGATTTACATAAAAATTAATGAAACACTGGGAAAATAATCAAAACCGAACCGAATAACTACTTAAGGGTATAATATATTAGTATGTCTTAATTGTGTATTAAGAGTATTGCGTAATACTGCCTGCATGCTGAGCATTCTACTTAGTAACCTATTATCAGACTGTTTTGCATATTAATGTTTTGCATACGCTGAAGGGTTACAGTTGAAAGTGAGCTAGGAAATGTGAAACCTTACCGGAAGTTTACTCTAATCATAGCTCACAGATAATTTTTACTGTCTCAGTACAATTGCTCAAAGTCGTTCATCCGCTTTTCTGCACACTAATAAATTTATTTATTTTAGAGTTGGTGAAACAGGATGTCAATTAGGGGAGACGTGATTAAAATAATATATTGATTTTATTATCTCTCTTTTGTGGATAAGATGACTGCCGAAACAAAATGAGAGTGCACTGCCTCAATGCCACGTCACGAGCTACCTAAAGAATTACATAGAGCTAAAACACTGTAGAATTGGATTCAAACAATTTTCATGCACCCAGATGTAAACACCAGTAGCATGGAAAGCAGTTGCTGTCATAAGGTATTTGAATACATACTAGGTATAATACATTACTAAATAGTAATTAGTTTGGAAACTTGTGACCTCATTACCTTCTTACACAATAATATAAAACCATAGTCAGATAAAGTTACTATAAAAAATAATTAAAATGATGAAAAGGAATATTTACCTTAAAATCCTTTTCCGCCTCAAGGAGGTCGATACAATGTCCAGTGGTCAATACCCATAATTCTGCTACTAAAACTCCTGCACAGTCCGGCTGATCAAAATTTCCTATTCTGACCATGTAATTGTATTTTCGGTGAGTATCTTCTGTTCCACCAAGGACAGCCATATTCGGTTTTGATTCTGACATATTGTAGTATGCATTCATATTATTTCTTTGACAATTAGGAGCGGGTGAACATGAAAATAATTCCAGTGTGAACATTAGACCGATTAAAGACAAATAAATTCTTAATTCCATACCTAAAATAATTTTGTAAAAAATATTTCAAAAGTTAACAAAGAAAAATTCAAGTTTAAATTTTCATTAAAACAGTAATTTTGTTCAACTGTAAACAAATTATCAACAGCTTGAAACAATGAAATAAAACAGGTGAAATTTCTGTAGACAATTTAAAAATAAAATGCATTTTCACGGATAATAATGATTATTTATCTAGGCAAACTAGTACGTTGACTTAATATAATATTTTTTATTTATTTTAAACCAGCCAATATTTAAAAATAATATAATACTTTTAAATATTTCTTAAGATGTTTAAACCAGCCACTATTTAAAAAAGAATAACAGTATCTAGAAAGCATTGCACTCCGTTACGACTGGAAGCTGGCACATTGCATACCTTTCGTTTCCAAACCATATTAACAAAATTATGAAGTTCGCTCCACCATTTAACGACTGAGTATTTAATACTTTAATGTCGTTAGCACGGTAAAATCAAATCATTCTTTTTCTGGTATAAGGTTTACCAAATTGTTTGAGTGAATTTTTGTATATTTTCTGAGAACTAACAGTATTTTTTACGTATATTGGTTAATTTGTTTATTTTTGTTAGAAAAGAAAATATAAATGTTTATTTTGGTAAATTAAAATACAAAAATAACCTATCATATGATACACAATCACGTATTAAATTTACCGGGTTAACAAGCTTCATTTGGTTGCAGATTATTTATGATAGATTACCGAAAAGAAGGGTAATAGAATGGGTTGATAATAGATAAGCCATTGAAACAGTTTTGACGTAGTTTTACATTTTAACACCGTGTATTGTTTATTGTAATACATCATCTGTAGCCAGCCTATTCTAATTGTACTTCTTAATTTAGCGAGTTAACGATTTTTTGCAAATGTTATACCATATGTTATATCCATTATGTTATATTACAGTATATTATATCCATAAGACATAGAACAATCAATTTGTAAACCCTGAAAACCCATATACACGAATTTTCATGAAAATCGTTAGACCCGTTTCAGAGAACAGTTGGACATACAAACATACATACGCTAAGTTGTATAATAAACCTCTTAAAGGTTTTTGACGAAATATTACGTTGGAAGCATTGTATATGAAAAGTGCCAGTGACGCAATATTACGTTTCTGTCAAAACATGAACTTATTTTTGCTTTAGAACGTAATATCTCTTCGCCAACAGCCAACAGTAATATGCACCAGTCTTTTGTAGTACTGTTCTCATCCATTGGACCCTAGCAGCGCCTAATGTTAAAATGTTGTTAAAATTGTTTACTAATGTTAATCTTTCCATATTAAATTACAGTTCCCAGGAAACTAGTTGTTATTACGCTGGGCGCACAAGTAAGCAGCAAATGGAGAAACAATAGGGTTGGCACATGGTCCGTGCGACGCACGGACAGTGCGCCGCACGGATCCGGGCGAAAAAAGCGCCCGGACCTTCCCGCTTCAACTCATCCGTGCGAACGCCCGGACCTTCCCGCTTCAACTCATCTGTGCGAACGCCCGGATCAGCCGTGTGCAACTTAATAGGAATTTCCGGTTCAACTTTTTGTCTGCTAGTGAACTTACCACCAGTATGAAGTGACACTAAAAAGGTGTTTTTGTTATTGTGTAAGCGTTGCGTAAGCTGTGATTTCAATACATTGATGTTACGTTTAACTACGGTATGGTAATAAAACTTTGTGAACTGTTTCCATACCAGTATGAATTCGAATAGCAAATTTCGTACATTTCATAAGGAAATTAGGAAGCTGGTAGAAGTGTAAGTATCGTGCTATATAATATTTTCATTGGTAATTATTTACTTATAGGACACCAAATCGACCGTTATATTTAAATTTTCTTACAGTAAAAATGCCTATTGATGAAAGTGTGTATTTTAGTATTCGGATTCAGCATACAAAAAAGTATCAATTTCAGAGTAAGTTGTTCAAATCGGTTTAGTGTCCTATAAGTAAAAAATTACCATTTCATTATTAGGTTCTAGTGCCACTTTCGTTCTTATTTAAGACAGTTATTACTTTTTGGAAAAAAATATACTGTCCTTTCATGTCAGGTATTACCCTATTCATCATTAGTTTCCTTTTTTGTAAAAGTGGAGTGTTGTGTATATGCTTTATCGATTAATAACAAGCATTTATTAATCTGTCTTTAAAAATTCTACAATACTATTATGTAATAACTTATTTTTGACGTGTTTTACTCAAAAAGAATTTGTTTGTTTTTTGTTTTAGTTTGTGTTATTCTCGCTTTCCACGAATTGACGAAGACAAAGCATGTACAACCTAAAGGTTCCCAGAAATTAGAGTGAAACTTGTACAAGTATTAAGCTATACTAGAATTTATACAGCCATTTTGTAAGGTATGTTGTGCTTAATTTCGGTTCATTTTATTTACTATTTTGTTTGAAAGGTGGGGTAGTGAATTTAGGAATCAAAAATTTTTTGCAATGTGTTTTTGTTGCAGAGATTCATAGTACAGAATTTCTTGAATACAAACATTTAATTATGTTTGAATAGTGATAAATAATAAAAAATTAATTTTGGTATTTGCAGTAAAAGGGCTTGCCAGGCAATAAAAAATACAAAAATACAGGCCGTTAAATTTCCCATGATTTCAACCCACAAGATAAATTTACATAAAAAACATGTTAGGTTTTTTTACATACGATAGGCCTAAGGCTTTTTAATGTGTACCATCTGATAAACATATTGATTTAATTTATCTGCCTATCATAATAGTTTTAACACATCATTTTTTTTTTTTTTTTTTTTTTTTTTAATTTACGCCCCAATTGGAGCACTCAAGTCACTCATGGACATGCGTTCCTTGAGGAGTTAGTTGTGGCACCACACTGTTGTTTTCTTCGTTCCCACATCAATTTCATATTCCTTGACCTGGTGGCTCTCAATCTCTCTGCTACAGCTGCATTCAGCTGTCTTCTCTCTCTGAAAGGCAGTTGGGTTATCCTCTTTTCCCTTAGGATGGTCTTCTCTTCTCGTCTCTGGATCATTTCTTCATTTATATTCAAGTTCCTCATGTCTGATATGACTTCCTGTATCCATTTGTTTTGGATCTTATTCTTCATTTGGTAGTCAAGGAGCTGTTTAATGAGTCTTAAGTCAGGCAGTCTGCTAAGGTGGCCAAAGAAAGCGACTCTCCTCTTCCTCATTGTGTCCAATATCGGCTCATTTTCTTTATAAACTATATTGTTGGGGACTATCCACCATTTTCCTTGGACTTGATCCTTGAAATTGATAGCTGTTCTTAATATTCTTCTGTCTATCTTTTGAAGTTTGTCCGTGGTTGATCGAGTGTTCAAGTTGAAAAGGGTCTCACAAGCATATGTAGTCTCTGGCTTGATTACAGAGTTATAATGCCTGATTTTGGAGTTAATTGATAGGGACTTCTTCTTATATATGGGCCAGGTGATTCTTTGGGCCTGTTTCAGTTTGGTTACTCTGTTCTCAATTGCAGGCTTTTCATTCAGATTCCATGTGATTATTTCACCGAGATACTTAAATTTCTGAACTATCTTTATTTTTTCTCCATTGCTTAGTTGCAGGCTCGGAAGTTCTTGTTTAAAGCCTGGCATTATCTCTGTTTTTTCCCATGATATTTGGAGTCCAACTTTTGATGCTATTTCCTGCAGGGTTTCTATCTGTGCGTGGTTTCCTCCATACTGTTGGACAACAGTGCCAAATCATCCGCAAAGGCGAGGCAATTCACCCTGATCACTCTTCCAACTTTGACCCCAGGTGAGCATTTCTTGTTCCACTCTCTCATAATCTTCTCCAGGACACAGTTGAACAGCAGTGGTGACAGTCCATCCCCTTGACGAAGCCCAGTCTTGATCTCAAATCCTTCCGACAATTCACCTCTGAACTTAACTTTTGAATTGGTGCCAGTCAAAGTGATTCTGACCAAATTAACTAGTTTCTTGTGGAGACCAAACTCTTCCAAAATTTTCAGCAGAGAACCGCGGCTGATACAGTCATATACCTTTTTAAAGTCAATGAAGGCAACAACCAGCTTTTTCGCTCTAGTTCTCATGTGTTTCATGATCCATTTGAGGCTGACAATCTGTTCGGAACAGCTCCTTCCTGGTCTGAATCCTCCCTGGTATTCGCCGAGCTCCAGATCCAGTTGGTCTTGGATACGTGTTAGTAAAATTTTGGAGAATACTTTATATGTCACATCCAGAAGTGATATACCCCTATAGTTACCAGGATCCATTTTGTCACCCTTCTTGTAAAGTGGGTGGATGATGCCTGTGCTCCAGTGGTCAGGCATTCTCTCAGTGTTCCAAATATCTATGAGGCGTTTGTGGAGATTCCGCTTCGTGGACTCATGTGCGTTCTTCCAAAGTTCAGCTGTGAGTTGGTCTTCTCCTGATGCTTTGTAATTCTTAAGGGAATTGATTGCATCCCTCACTTCTTCATATGTTGGTGGGGCCAATTTCTCAAGCAGTGTTTTGTTTAAAGGGTTCTTGCTGAATTGGAAGCACTCGGCGGGTTCCTCACAGTTTAATAAATTCTTGAAGTAATCAGCCAGTATTTTGGCGTTGTCTTGGTTGTTGTGAGCTGTGTTCCCATTTTGTCCTTCAGCATGAGAGTTGGCAGGGCATACTTGGAGAGGTATCCCTTAAAGGTTCTATAGTAGTTTTATGTATTATGGTGCTTGAAGGCTTCCTCTATCTCTGCCACTACTTGCTTATGATGATTTCTTTTGATTTTCCTTATTTGTTTAGATACTTCATGGCGCACTCTGGATAGTTCTTCCCGGGACTGCTCCGTTTTCTTCATTTGATTATTCAGCCATGCCTGATGTCTTCTCTTGATTGCGTTGTCACACTCATCATTCCACCATAGGTGTTTCTTCCTTCTCTTTATTGGGGCAAGTTCCTGGGCTACGTCTTTCAGTCTTTTGACCATTTCATCCAGCTTATTACTTAGTGTGGTTCTGGTTCTTTCCTGGAACTACTTGTTGCCCACAATCAAGGCGGAATCATACTTCCTCTTTTCGTTTTTGTTGGTAGGTCTATGTTTGCCTTTGGGAGTTACTTTGATTTTTATTTTGGAAATGTAGTGGTCCGAGTCAATATCCACCCCTCTGAGAACCCTAACATTGTAGATCTCCCTATGGTATTCCTTACTCATAGCAACATGGTCAAGCTGGAATTCTCCATACACTGGATTGGGGTGTTTCCACGTCTTTAGTTTGTGAGGTTTTCTTGCAAATCTTGTGGTTTTGAGGACCAAGCCATGATCTCTACAAATCTCAATCAATCTCATTCCATTCTTCTTTTTTCTTCTGTGAGCCGGATATTTACCCAAAACATCACGGTATTTCCTCTCCAGCCCCACCTGTCCGTTGAAATCTCTTACCAAGATTTTAATATGGTGAGTTGGGATATTTCTTATCAACTGGTCAAGTTCCTCCCAAAAATATTCCGTTTGTTCCTTTTCCTTTTGGTTCTTGATATTAGTTGGTGCATGGACATTTATCATTGTGTATGTTTTTCCAGTCGACCTGAAGGTGAGGGTCGCTGTTCTTGAAGAGGTTGATTTAAAATCTTCAATTGAGTTACTGATGGCTGTACTCACTGCAAATCCAACTCCAAGCTGCGGGCAATTCCTCATGACTCGTTTACCTGGTGGACCTTTGTATATTCTATACCCTCCTGATTCAAAAGGGTCCTGATCCGTGTTTCTGAGCTCTTGGAGGGCCAAGATTGAGATATTCTGCTACACTAAGGTGTCCGTAAGCACTTTCAACTTTCTAGTCTTCATCAAGGAGTTTACATTTAGTGTAGCAAAGTATGAGAATTTATTTCTTTTGTTGAACTTGATATTTTTCGTTGGGGCCTGCAAAGGTGTTTGCTGGCTATCTATTACATTTGGATTGAGGGTTCCCAGGCACTCTGCCATGTCATTATCTTTCAAGCGACGGCCCACCGTATCCGAGTGCCGTCTTCCCTGAACGCGTCCAGGCGGTGGATTATTTATACTCAAAAGAACTGCCATGTTTGACTGTCGGGTTGTCAACCGTGTAATTGGACGAATCCAATTGGAGATACAATTCCAGATGTGATCCAAAAAGGTGATTGTGAAGGATGTAGTGTGAATGATGAGGTTATGACACATCATTATGTATATCTTTAAAATTAAGATTCAACTATACAGCTGAGCGCTGGTTGTAATAACGCGATTTTCTGTCATGTTGCTGCACACAAATCTCATATACGGACTCATTTCTCTCGACGGATTTTGGACAGCATGGGCCCTAGACCTTTTAAAAAATGACTTACTTTTTAAAAAATCGATTTTCCACTGTGTTTTCTTTTTATGAAGGGATTTCCTATTAAATGTCAATTCTTTAATTAAACATCGATTAAAGTATTTGAAAATTTTGCTGGCTTTCAATTAATAACAGAATTCTAAATTAGTTTTTATTTTTTTTAAATTCCTAGTCGTTTTGATGGAAAACGCGCACAAAAAATGTGTGACGTCACGATTTTTTCTTATGTTATGCAGCGTTTTGAACTGGGTACTCATCAGACAGCGCAGAGAGCGGTAACGGATTTTACTACTCCCACTTCTTCCTCTAGCCTTCCCCTCACGGCGTTTGTTAGCGAGAAATGTCACATAGTACGTGCACTTAAGTAGACCTACTCTGTTATGTTATTTTTCAGTTAATTTTGCAGTATACATAAAGATGAGTTTTCGCGATGTCTCCTTCAACCAAATAAACAAGTTCAATTCTTGTAAACTTTTAGCATTGTGCCTACGGCAAGATATCGGAAAATTTAAAAGTGTGAGGGTTTAATAGGATTTTTTTAAATAATATATGATATGTTACAGCCTATTATGTTCTGTTATATTTGTTTTGGTTTTGAGTGACATTCATAATAACTTAGAAACACATTTGCTTTTATTCAAGCAATACAGTACCTATTTCCTATCTAACCATTAATTACAGCTACTACATATATATAAATACTACATTACAGCTACTACATATATATATATATATATATATATATATTACAGCTACTACATACTACATATTTTATAAATACTACAATTTTATACTGTTACGTAATATTTATTACGCTTGTTTCATTTATCATAAAAATGTGTGCAGTCTGAAGTAATGTAGGTGACAGTGATACATAATATTTTGATAAGTCGCTCTCCTTTCTTATCAAATAAACGCGATTTCCTTTGTCTGGACAAAATTGCTAGTTTCAAAGTAATTAATAAAATATTAATTTATTCAGTACTAGGTAATTATTTCTTATATTTGACTCCAAAAACAGTTCAGTAATAATTTCCAAAATACAATATAGTACAAATAGTACAATACTCATTTACTTTGCTGGGCGCTATCGTTGGATTTATACAAAAAAATATCTGGTGTGAAACACACGACTTTCTCTTGTCAATGTAAAAACCCATATTTATAACCTTTATTTCATCATTAGTAAACAACGGTAAATGAAAATTATCTAATTTTAATCATGAGTGAATGAAGCAAAATTAAAATCAATCTGTTAAACTGCGGGAAATCACCAATTTACGCTAAAATAGTCTCTGTAAAGAAAAACGTTTGAAATAAAAGTTGTTGATCTTTTTATTCCCGATAACTTTTATACATTTTTGTCATAACTTCTAAGGCTACTAAGGCTTTAATATTAAAAAATCCCATTTTCTACCGATTTTGATGAAGAAATACAGAAAATCACTGACTGACGCTAAACGTTGTACAAAATATGTTTGAAAGAAAAGTTGTAGGTTTTTTTAATGTTCTACAACTTTAATTTTTTACACTTTTGCTCTATAATGCATACGAGGTGTGGCTATTAAATAACGAGACTGACGTAAAAAAAAATATTTTTATTTTATACATAATCACTTGGTGTCACCTTCAATATACACTCCTTCTCTATCCCTACAACGCTCCATGCGAATTTTCCATTGTTGGAAACAGTGCTGGAAGTCATCTTCTGTCAGCTTCTTCAGGACACGTACCGCTCAAAAATGTTTGAAATGAAACTCGCAAAAATGTTTGTACTGACACTTTGTACGCGACTGAAAATGACCTAAATTTTTGTGAAACGATAATAACATGTGATAAACGTGGTTTTTTACTTCTGATCCGGAAACGAAGCGCCAATCCATGTACAGGAAGAGCCGAACTTGACCGAGAGCTAAAAAGCTCGAATGAGCAAGTCAAAATTTAAAGCAATGATGATTGTCTTTTTTTATATCCATGGGATTGTGTACCTTCAATGGGTTCCTGAAGGTTAAACAATTAATCAATATTACTACCTTCAGGTACTTTCTAAACTTCGTCAAAGAGTAAGGAAAAACACCCCGAAATGTGGAAAGATGAATCATGTGTTCTCCACAAAGACAATGCGCCAGCTCATTCCGCGTTAACTGTCAAGAGGTTCCTAGCCAAGTACAACATCTCAGTGTTAGAACATCCACCTTATTCACCAGATCTTGCACCATGTAACTTCTACCTGTTCCCTAAGAAGGTGAAATCTGCATTAAAAGGGATAAGATTTGAGTCTGTGGAAGCTGTAAAAGAGAAAGCGGCTCGTGTCCTGAAGGAGCTGAGAGAAGATGACTTTCAGCACTGTTTCCAACAATGGAAAATTCGCATGGAGCGTTGTAGGGATAGAGAAAGAGTGTATATTAAAGGCGACAATAAGTGATTATGTATAAAATAAAAATAAAATTTTTTACAACGTAAGTATCGTTATAATAGCCACACCTCGTATTAAGGCGGAAACTTTAAAAAAATGATTCACCACGAGAGCACAGGCCTCTCAATAATTTCACCTAACATGGCGCTTACTCTATCTTTTAGAGCCAAAATTTAGTTAATGAGGCGATTTAAAAAAAATCGTAGTAGCCGTTCCGAGGAAATCGCAAAAAGTGAAAATTTCCACGATTTAACTACTTCTTCCGGTTGACTGATTTTTATTAAATTTTTATTTGTCGGGTCCTCTTATGGTACCTAACTTACGTGGTAAGTTCCAACTTTGCAATTCTGTTCTTGGGATATTTTGTTCATACGTGCGCGCGCACACACATTGGAGACCAATGGCTAAAACCATGTTTTTTTAGTTCGGGGACCTGAAAACGTGTGGTATCCCTTGAAGACTCTATTTCAAAAGTGGATATTAAAACAATACTTTCCCTTTCTATGTAAATTATATTTATACAGGGCAAAAAAAGTAAAAATAGGGAAACTTATACAGACTTTGGTATGCCATTACTGAAGCGATAACATATTGAAAACGTAAAGTTGCCAAAACAGGGTGGACCTCCTCAAAGACGATATCTTAAATGGCCCAAATCATGTATTTTTTGGGAACCACTAGATTTGTCCTAAGTTTGGTTATTTTTTCGAACATACACGTATAAAAGGAACCAGTCTAATTTGCTGCCCGACCTGAAATCTTGTGGGCTATTTGAACTCACTGAAGAAGCAACTCGCTGTCAGCTTGAATTCCTACAGCCTTTTAAATGATATAGACAGGAACTTTGGTGATCACTACAACCACGCAGTGGCAAAATTCACTCGTGGGAAAAGAACTTTACAAAGCTTAGAAGTTACGAGGCGAGGTATCAAGGAGCGGTAGTGCAACGCAATTCAGTGATGACACACTATAAATTACATAAGTCATTGCTGAGCTGCAACCCTAGAATGTTTTCAAAAAATGCATTCTTGAAAAGAAAAAAAGAATGTACATCAATACAGGGAAAGAAGAAAAAGGAAAGAAAAACCCTGCCAAGTTTTATTTTCGGCTGAAACGTCGCAGACTGATAAACATAACGGCCGTAATTTACAGCGCCCTAATTTGTCATCGGTGGTCACTTTGAAGAGGAACGAAACCGCTTTCTAACTAGTCTGAATATCGATGCAATTCAGCGACAGCAACTCGCAGAAAGGACGATGGTTCCGTGTCACTAAGCCGAGTAGCTTGAAGAGCGCAGAAAACGGATCTGTTCTTCTTCGTTCGGCAGCCTCACCAAGAATTTCAGCAAACATAGCGCCTACCCTATATTGTAGAGCATAACAATTTTTGTAAACAAGGCGATTTTTTAAAAAAAATTGTAGGACCAGTTTTTGAGAAAATCGCAAAAAAGTGAAAAATTACACGAATAAATTACTACTTCCGGTTGACCGATTTTGATTAAAAGTTTGTGTCGGGTCCGGTAGTAGTGTCTAACTTAGTTTAAGTTTCAAGTTCGTACGAGGTTCCGTTCTTGAGATATTCTGTTCACACACACACGCGCGCGCACGCACGCGCACGCGCGCACGCACGCACGCGCACGCACGCGCACACAGCCCAATCGCTAAAAACTGTTGAATTGCGAAGTTATGTTTTTTTGGGTTCAAGGGTCTGAAAACGTGTAGATCCGGTGAAAACTCGATATCAAAAACTTGACATGAAAACAATACATTCCTTCCTATATATTTATATAGGCAAGAGAAAATAAAAATATCGTAAAAAAATAAAAATAATTGTGAATTTATCTTTAGTTATTGAGATGTTTATGGAAACTGGTAATGTTTAGAAAATAACGTAAGGGTTCAACACATTTTTTTTTGGATAGAAACTGCTAAATTCCCAACAAATTGTATACCATTGGATGGAGAAAACACTACATTTCAATATTTTGCAAAAAACCGGAAACGTGAAAATTTTCAATATTTTCCGTTCCGTACCGTTAGGTATCGTACTTGTAAATTTGTTTACAATTTTTTTTTTCCAACTAATTTAGCCTAATTGGGGATGAATTTTTTATTTATGACATAACTAATTTGGCACATATACATCTGTAAATCAGAATGTTATCGTATTTAGTTATATATGATTTTTAATTTGATTTTTTGAGAATATATCAGTGAGGTAATCATTGACTTTATATTGTAAATTTGAATATATTTGCCACTTCAAACAATACTACCTATAGACCTATTGTTCAGAATTTGGGTTTACTATAAAATCAATCTTTTACTGTACCTAATAAAGTTGTAGGTACTTCCATTACCAAACAATACAATTAATCAGTCACAAGCTAAATGTATAACTGAGTAAGAAATTTCGTTACATCATTTATTGATGTGTTTATAAATCTATAGTTAGGTTACATTTACACAGAACAGAATACTGAATTACGCTATTTTAGGCTTTGTGTGGGTGGATATGTTTTTTCGGACTCCCTCGATCTCTCTCTACATGCATAACCAGTTGTGAAGTAGTGGGGAGAATGGTTTTCTAGGGGAAATGGGTCTGTGTTAGAACGTACGGACGCACATAAATACGCACACGTAAACACACAACTATTGCTGACTGATGATTCATAAAACGATCAAAACAAGCCTGCTATATAGTTGAATCTTAAAATTAAAAAACTAAGCAGTTATTTTTTAATTATTTAAAAAATTGGGCTCGCATGATCAGACAGTAGATCCGATCAGATTATGAATTAATTGTATGAAAATAATTGGAATTTTATGACCATTGTTTTCTTATTAGTTCAATGAAGTACTTGTATAAGAATGTCTAATTTCAGATTTTTTACTAGCCTACTACTCCCTTATACAAGTTTTAATGTCAGTATGCAATTAATGCGTAGTTTTCTCTGTTTCAGAAGAAGAACGTGCAGGGGCTGCAGCAACTTTCATTGAATTTGTTAATCAACTCCTTGACTCATTTAGTGTCAGTTCATATGCCTTGCAAGGTGTGTAATATTTTGGAAAATTTAGTTAAAACTATGCACAAGCTTTATGCTTGTGATATTACTGTACATAGAATCCACCAGCATTATTATGCCTGTGATATTTAATACATATATTGTGTGTCGTGTATGATGTTGTGATTGTAGTTTATGTTAACATTTTAAAAGAAAAGAATTTAATTTTGTAAATTGAAGATTGTGTTACAGACCTTGTTAGCGCCGATTCGAGCGTGGTGCGGTGCGTTTGTCCCCGTGCGGAGACAAAAAACGAAAACAAACGAAGGATCCCGTGGGACCCTCCTCCAGAGCAGTGGACTGTATGCGATGCGCTTGATGTTGCGCGTCTTGTGCCCTATTTATTTGGTTGACATACCCGGAACGCGATGTGAAGAAAAGTACAAAATTAAGCAGCCTCTTACCTCCTTTTCCAGGGTGAATCGAACTCGTGATGAGTGGGGGGTAAAAGGGGATAGACAGGAATAAGGGATAGGTATACCCACTATACTGCTGTCTTCTTCCAAAGAGCGATTTCTTCGTATGAATTTCCGGTTGTAGGCCGTTTTCCGGGTGCGCGTATAGGCGTGCGGTTCATAAAGCGTGGCGGAGCACTACAATAAAAGTTGCGGACCGACTGTCTCCGGCGCGTACTGGCGAGCGAGTGTGTCGTCAGCTGCTACGACATAAACGACAGCGGCGCCCTCAACCTTTCAACTACAAATTCAAATTGTGGCGCAACCATTTCCCCCCGCCCTGAAAAGATCATTTTCAGCCAACATAAAAACATAAAATAAATGCGGAACATGAAAAACAAAAGAAAACAAAAACAAATTTCTTGGCGATGTGCAACTTGCACAAAGTTATTTACACTGTATACAAAGCGAAATTATTGATGATTATTGCGTCGGTAAAGGACATATTTTACATTTTTGCGTGCGTTGTCGTATGATAATACTGCGTGCAGATAAAATCCAATATCGTTTCCTAAGATGGTAAAAAATAAAATGTGGCCCAGCGTGAGCATTTTTATTATAACAATCATCAATTAACAGTTCGACAAATTTGTCCCCTTTTGGAAGTAAGACTGGATGTTTCTCGTCGTACTCCAAATCTGCGTTATCAAGTCATCCTCCGACTCGTATTAAGTCTTCCTCTATGAACAAATCCAGCGACTGCAACCGAGATGGCGTTAGTCCATTTTTTAAAGCGGTAAAAATGTCTGAGAAATATTTGCGTTGAATATTTTTTAACCAGAACACTTCAGCGGTTTCAATCTCTTCAGCACTGATGAAGAGATTACAAGGTCGATGGCGAAAAATAAAGCGAAGAGCGTAGGCAGTTGATCGTAACAATTTGAATAATGAAGAGAAGCGTTCTATTAAGCAATCAAAACCAAACTCTGTTTGAGTTACAATTAAACAACTAGGTTTCACTTCGAGATCGTGAACAGTATCAGACAAATCTACAGTATCTTCTGCCGTTGAATTTGGCCAAAGTTCTGGTGACAAGGAAATCCAAGATGGTCCTGAAAACCAAATATCATGGTTTACCAAGCATGAAGGCAGAAGACCTCGGGAAAGACAGTCAGCAGGATTCTCTTCTCCTTTTATATGTCTCCAATATTTAGAGGGCAAGTTTTCTTGCAGCTTACTCACACGATTGGCTACGAATATTTTCCAGTTACTCGGTGAAGCAGCAATCCAATGAAGAACCACCGTGGAGTCAGTAAATGCGGCTACTCTGTCAAACTGGTGACGGTCACTATATAGTTTGATGATGTGGTTCATTAGCTTTGACAACATCAGCGCTGAACAAAGCTCCAGTCTAGGTATAGTCAGCGTCTTCGTTGGTGCAATTTTGGATTTTGCACACATCATACGTACTGTAGATTTTGCAGAAGAATCACGAACAATCAGATATACTTCAGCTCCAAATGCCTTTTCCGAGGCATCACAAAATCCTACCAGATAGGTAGCGACGTTTTCGACGACGGCAGAATGGCGTGGTATTTTCAAATAGGCGAGTTTTTCCATATCTCCTTGAAAAGTTTTCCGTTGATGTAATATCGTTTCTGGAAGCGGATCATCCCATTCAAGTTTATGAAGCCAAAGTTGTTTCATAATTAATTTTGCGTATGTGACAACAGGTGCCACTAACCCAAGCGGATCAAAAATTTTTGCGATTACCTATAAGACGGTGCGTTTAGTATCACATGATTGATCTATGGACACTTTAAGAGTAAAAATATCTTCAGCGGGTAACCACCTAATTCCTAACACTTTTGTTATGCTTTCTTTCTCAAATCCTATTTCCCTTTGAGTGTCATCCTGTCTTTATAAATGCGTTGAGGTTCGGAGAATTAGTGTGCCATTTTGCTAAATCAAATCCACCTGAGCGAAACATGGCAATAAGTTCGGTGCATAAATTAATATCACTACTTTCAGTCTTCACAGACGAAACAAAATCATCAACATACATATCTCGGCGTATAGCTTCTACGGCATTTGGATAATTATTTTCTTCCAGCAAAGCTAACTGACTATTCGTTGTGCTATGTATGGTGAACTGGTCATGCCAAAAACAACGGTATTAAACTCAAAAATTTGAATATCATCCTGAGGTGATGACCTCCAAAAAAATCTTTGAAATTTTTTATAATCAGCGTGCACGAGAATTTGTAAGTACATTTTGCTGATGTCAGCAGTCATGGCAAAAGCAAAAAGGTGAAAATTCTATAAGACATCAAAAATATTTGATTGCAATTTAGGTCCAACATGTAACAAATCATTTAATGATTTACCTGAACTTGTGGAGGCGCTAGCGTTGAAAACTATTCGTAAGGGAGTGCTAGTACTATCCGGTTTGTATACTTCATGGTGCGGCATAAAATACTCCAAGCATTCTTCCGTATTTTTGGTTGTACATGAAATAATTTCTCTAGATTTGTAATCGTCAATGACAGACTTGTAATGAAAGTGTAGGGCGGAATTTTTCATTAACCTATTTTCAAGTGAAAGAAACTTTGCGAGACAGCTTTTCTTAGACGATCCTAAAAGTTTTGGTTCTAACTTAAAGGGTAAATGTACAGAAAATCTTCCACTAGGTAGTCTTTTACAAGTTTTGACAAATATTTCTTCACATTGTTCCTCTTCTGGAGTCATTCGAGAAGATTGAGGAATCTCTTCCAGCTCCCAAAATCTTTTAATTGAATTACTCAACTCGTTATCCCGGTTAGAACAAAAACTGTAGCGCAATTTTGTAGCAGGTTTACCTTGGGCTTTACCCATCAGTATGTATCCTAGATAGGATTCAAAGGCAATTGGAGCGTTAGGCGGACCATAAATTTTACGAGAACCTATTATTTCAGGCCACAATTCAGCTCCGAGCAGGAGATCTATTTGACCAGGTGTATGGAAATCTCGATCAGCTAATGGTAAATTTTTTATACGAGGTAGATTTTTATATGATATAACAGTAACCGGTAAATCGTCAGTAATTTTATCCACCACTAAAGCGGTTATTTCATAAGAAGTAAATGTAGGTTGAGTAGATGAAAATCTAAATGTCGAAGTGGATTCAGCCTTCATTTGACAATTACCAATCCCTTTTATTGCAATGTCAATTTTATTTTCTATTAAACCTAGTCGTCTGGATGTTTCACGTAGCAAAAAATTAAGCTGCGATCCAGGATCCAATAATGCGCGTAAATTATGTAAATTTCCCATAGTATCAGTTACAGTAACAACAGCGGTGGCTAAAAGCACGGTAGAAGACATTTCAGCGATTTCTGGAGCGGTGTGGTGCACTAGACTATTAACAGGTTGTGCAGCAACAATCAAATTTTCATCGGTCCCAGAATTTCCCTTTTGAGCGTTTTGAGTCAATTTTCCTTTATTATTATTGTCAAAATTAACTGAGGAGACAACAGAAGCGGTTGCTTGCTAATGTAAAAGTGTGTGGTGCCTACTTTTACATCTAGAACAATGGTTCTTATATTTGCAAGAAGATGCGCGATGCAAATCTGGCGACAAACAGTTGTAACACGCCCCGTTGGTTTTAATGATATTCCAACGTTCAGGAACAGTAGCAGTGCGAAAAACCGAGCATAAATAAAATGGATGTTTTTTCTCAGAACATAATGTGCAATTTTTTAAAATAGACTGCAATGTATTATTTTTTGATTGGTCAGAATTAGATTCATGTGTCACAAGCGAGTGTGGTTTTCTTTCACATGTGTAACCTTGTGAACCTTGCGTGGGTTTTGAATAATTAGGTTTTTGAGTTCGGCCTAATATTTTTGCTTGTTCTTTTAAAAACACAACAAGCGAATCAAATTTCGGAACATCTTCATCGCGACAAGACATTTCAAATTGTTTTACTGTAACAGTATCTAATTTTTTAAGAGCGATATGCAACAATATAAAATCATTTAATTCCGGCAAGTTTAACTGTTTTAATCCTACCGTAGCTTCAACAAAATTTTCTAAAAAAATAAATAAACCCTTTTCACTTTCTTGATTAAGCGGTTTAAAATTGAGCAATTTATCGAGATAAGTTGATGCAATTGCGCGTTTATCGTCATAGCGATCAATTAAAGATTTAAACAAGGAGTTATAATTTTCTTCAGTCGGAAGAATTCCAACGCAAATTGAGCGCGCTGTCCCTTTAAGGTGAGCTACTAAATAATTAATTCGCTCTAAGTCCGACAATGATGTGTTTTCATGTACGAGACGTTTAAATAATTGGTAGAATACGGGCCAATTTTCTTGACGACCATCAAAATCGGGAAGCGATAATTTTGGTAAACGAGCAATACCCGTAGCTTCTGGTTTAGCGGGTGTCATATCCGAATTTGAACCCTTAAGTTTTAATTTTCGTTTTTCTTCTAACGACAAAAATAAAGACTGTACTTTGTCGTAAAAGTCATCGAATGAATCAAGAGCTTGATAACTAACGACATAATTAGGGTCTTTTTCAATTTGAGCGTCAAGGTATTTTTCTAACGCGTCAACAAAATCACTTCTTAGAATTGTGATAGATTTAGCTTTAATCATAAAAAGATCCCTTTTTTCCGGGTCTGCAATTTGACGTGAAAGATCATACAACTTTTGCATTTTTTGAAAGGCATTGCCTCTTTTTATTTCAAAACGTTTTATTGCGGCCATGATAGATAATAAAAAAATGTGACAGTTTACTCAACAAAATTATGATATTTAAACACAATATGTAATTGATTGAAGTATTAATTACAATTAAAACAATGAAATAGAGTTCATAAAATTCAAGCGAAAACAGCTTTGTTTTGTTTATGTAAAACAGCTGAGTATGACGTCATCGATATGATAATATAAGTGAAACATTACATTAAGTAAATTTATTTTAATTTAAATAACTAAATAATTTAATTTAATTTATTAACCAGGAAAATTAATACTTTATTCTGAATAAATGTTCTTATCTTTATTCTATTGAAAAGTTTTGCGATAACGAATCTTCAAAACTGATAACGTAGAAGGAATGGAATCGAAAACTGATAACAATTCCTTATACAATTTCCTTATACGATTTCGATACAATTTCCTTATACATAAATATGCGATCTTCTTTTTTCGTAACCAAATAAAAAATAGCACAATTTCGATTGTTCGAAAAATCCGGTCCGAGAGTACCAAACAATGGTAGCACCGTTGCGAGCGTGGTGCGGTGCGTTTGTCCCCGTGCGGAGACAAAAAACGAAAACAAACGAAGGATCCCGCGGGACCCTCCTCCAGAGCAGTGGACTGTATGCGATGCGCTTGATGTTGCGCGTCTTGTGCCCTATTTATTTGGTTGACATACCCGGAACGCGATGTGAAGAAAAGTACAAAATTAAGCAGCCTCTTACCTCCTTTTCCAGGGTGAATCGAACTCGTGATGAGTGGGGGGTAAAAGGGGATAGACAGGAATAAGGGATAGGTATACCCACTATACTGCTGTCTTCTTCCAAAGAGCGATTTCTTCGTATGAATTTCCGGTTGTAGGCCGTTTTCCGGGTGCGCGTATAGGCGTGCGGTTCATAAAGCGTGGCGGAGCACTACAATAAAAGCTACGGACCGACTGTCTCCGGCGCGTACTGGCGAGCGAGTGTGTCGTCAGCTGCTACGACATAAACGACAGCGGCGCCCTCAACCTTTCAACTACAAATTCAAATTGTGGCGCAACCAGACCTATACACCTGGACACTAATACTTTTAAGTACTAATACTTTTTTAGTTACAAAAATTGTAGTTTTTTAGAAAAAAAGTACTAGTACTAATACTGTAAAACAATATAATATACTACAATACTAATATAAAAAAGTATTAGTACTAGTACTAATACTTTTTAAGTATTAGCCTATTCAACTTACTGTATAATGAGTTTGTTTGAACCATTCCACATCTAAAATTTATGCCTGGTGAACTGAGTAAATACGGCAGAAAAAGGAACTTCAAAATTAGCCAAAATAAAGGAACTTAAAGATTTATTTGCTTATTTAAAAGAAAACAGTAAAACCTTTTACCAAGAATTCCTGGGTAACTTAATGAACAACGGACAGATATAGCCATAATGCTACTTACAGTGTACACAGATATGAGAATGACCAAAATGAGCTAACAAGTAATAAGTTAAATGATAGACGAAGTGGTAATAAAAAAATAAAAGTGACTGTTTTATGATTGTATGGTAGTTTTTGTATGTGTTTGTAACTTTTGTATGTTTTTCCAGTATCAATAAAATAATATCAAACCTTTCATTACACAGCCAATATTATATTTCTTAGTTTAGAAGTATTTTTTACATTACTAAAGTACTTAAATAAAGCAGTTAAAAGTAATACAAAATTTAGAAAACCCTGAAAGAGAAAAACATATTTTTGTAAATGAAAGAAATTCAAAGGCTCCTTGTCTGAAGAACAGAAATAACAAATTTTTGGTTTTCTATAAAAAGGGCCTTCAACCCATAGTAACATATTCTAATATTAGTGGTGGTTTTTGTTGATTTTAACAATATTATAATCATGTTATTGTAAACCTGAAGATATTTTCTTTTTTATGGAACTGTTTTTGCACCGAGTGTGTATACTATTGAAGAGCGTTCACTGTTTCAACCAGTCACCGTGATCACGGTGACAGTGATTTTGCGTTCACCGTTACTTTTAATAGTTACTTGTGATTTAGCAATAACTTTGTATTTTCTTAGTAAATTTTTCATTTGTTATCATGAAACAATAATAATGTTTTCAGTTGTTATTTCAAGATAAATAAAGTTTTGATAAATTAAAAAAATGGGCTACATATATAACTAAAATAAAAATTTAGCCTAAAACTGTTTAACACAAGGTATCCTACCTGTAAATTAGTAATAAAAATAACATTTTGTAGAAAAAAGAGAAAGTACAAGAAACAATATTTACAACTGAAAAATAACAACGCATATTATAAATAAAACAATATAAAATAAAATTGATATAAAATAAATATTGTAACAATATTTACAACTGAAAAATAACAACGCATATTATAAACAAAATAGCTAGGTAGAACGCGGCGTGCTATAAAAATAATACTGTAATGTAATTGTGTTACCGTGATTAGAGATGTAAAGGAGCTACCCTCGTTTTGTTTCGTCTAGCAGATGACAAACATAACAAGGGGAAGAGACTGAGAGAGGGAGAGAGAAAGAGAGAGAGAAGAGTGCGTAAAAATTGAAGTAAAAAAGGAATGGACGTGCCGGTTATCAAAGGAGGGGCAACAGGGAGAGCACTAAGCCCAGTGAACAGACCAACATATCTTACGTAGCTATCATAGGGGCCTTGAAGAAGAGTAAGCATATTCTGTCGTTTTGTCTATTAACTGTGAACAGTGAATGAGCGAGTGAATTTGTTCACTAGTTCCTAAGGTAAAGAATTCGTTCCCTCTTAAAAGTGACAGTGAACAGCGAATGAGTAACTGATTTGTGTAAAAGTGATTGAAGGAACTGTAGAATTACGGTCGCCGTGTCGTCCTGCCTTAAACAGTGAACAGTGAATGAGTAAGCGATCTTTGTAACGGTGACTGGGGAACGGAAGGCTGTGCTATATTGTAGAATAGTTCGGTGAACATTCGCCGTGTCGTCCTGTCTTCCAGTGACAGAAGAGTAAGCGATCTATGTAACAGTGAATGGGGAACGGTTACTCACCTTTATGAACTGTGGTCACCGTGACTTATAAGTAACCGTGACTCGTTCACAGTGACAGTTCTTTTGTCTCTTCTCTAGTGTATACTACTCATACTCCCTACTTGCCAGTAAACTTTGATCAACTGAATTTCAAAACAAGTTTTTTGTGTGAAGGCCCTTGTTCCAGCTATCGCCTCAATTTATCATTGTGACACTTATTCTAGGATCTAGGTTTAAAATAATTACTACACTAATTTTACAATTTCAAATATTTATTACACTAAGAGATTACAAAATAAATAATAAACTAATTAAAATGACTTATTACAATAAATAACTTGTTAATCTACTTAAAATAAATACAATTAATAATAAACAATAAATAACTTAATAACTCACTTAGCTCTACTTACAATCACCTTTATAATACACAAACATACAAAACACAGAAATTGAATTCACAAAAACTGCACATTAACTTTACAATACACTCACAAAAAGACTTTACACTATACACACACAACAAAGGCAGTATACCAGTCGTCGACCAACACAATACTCGGAATAGTTAACCTGTATAACAACCCGATAATCGCTCGTCTAAGATCAAACGGATACTGACTGACTGGACCGCGCTCGGGGGTCTCCTTACATACTCATTCACAAAGATAGTTCGAGAAGAGAATAGAATAAAATGCAAAAATAAAGTACAAAAAATAACTCTTTTATTAATGAGTGCTAGAAAAATCCGTTGTAAACAGGTCAACAATAGGTCTTTTGTAAATAGAAAACGTAAACAACCTGCCCCCCTCATAATAGCTGTACACAATACCTGAACTTTTATAATAGAGATAGTTATTACAATTTCTTATGAATAGACATACCTTTATGGTTATTAATGTCCTATTGTCAATACTTGTTACTATTGTGTATTGTTATCTGTTATTCTATTATTCCTTTACTATTTTTATGAATGAAATTCGGAAACCTTCGCGAAACATTTTTTCGATTTTTGTCACAATATGAAATAGAATGCATTAGCAGTAATGTGCAAAACAGTTGAATGTTAAACAAATTAACAATAAATGTTAAAGCATGAAAGTACATTCAAATTATGTTTTTAAATACAGTCAATGCACCATTTGATGGACTAGCCTCCTAAATATGTAAAACTGTGAAAATTACAAAAATCTGAGGGATGTTAATTTTTACGATGCTTTGGAGCTCTTCCCATATGGTAAGTTTTGAAAGGTTTTTTTTTAATTTCATGATAAGAATAAGGCTATAAGCTAATTCAATTTTTACTTTAAGCACATTATAGAAACATACGTGACCAATTAGGTGATAAATGACTGACTTTAAATTTAACTGTCTTTCACAACAGACATCGGTATCCCCTTAAAGTGTTAAGCTGTTAAGTGTCCTAACCAAGAACTTTTAATTTTTTAGAATTCATTTTGATAAATAATGTGTTGGTTCATTAAATTGAGCATTGACTATATATAATGTTGATTTACCTAAAAATATTGAATATGTACGGTTTTTGAATGTAAATTCAAAGTAAAGTTTCATACTCAGGTCAGCATTATGTGTATGTCAGCATTAGTGAGATTGCCGCTTCACTGCATAAATGAGCTTGCAGTTCCTTTGAGATGCCGTTCTAGGCTCTTTTGCCTTCTCTGCCGTTAAAAACATCTTCCATATCCACCAGTGGAGCCATTTACTATCATCTTTACTGGTTTTTGTCCACCCTGAGTATTTTATTTCCTCACCATCCTCCAACATAGTTGGCGAGTTTCCTCATCACTAGGGGCAGACCCCGACAGCAGACCCAGCTACAGTCACGTATGGGTGTAGTAGAAAAGATCGTTACAGGAATACCGAGATAAGGAACGAACTGATATTTTTTCTATCAACGACAGGGTATCTCAGAACTGAAGACAGTGGTTGGAGCATGTGAGCAGAACGAAATTGTGGTATAATATTTTCTATTGGCCTTTCACTTTTCGGTTTATTTTCTCAAAACTTTCCCATAGCTGCTGTGAACGATTTTTCACGTAAACAGCGAATTTATCAACCACTCGTGGCGTTTAAAATATTTTCTTTCATCTCAATTTAAACCTAATTGGCTCCCCAATTTAGTACAGGTATTCCCATCTTTTAAAGTCCGCTGTGCTGGAAAAAATTTCAGTCACTTGGTTTTGTTAAGTGTTGTGCTTGAGAGAATAAGTGCGTTCGTAATTTAGATTCTTTTAATAAGTGTAACAAGGTAAATAAATATTTATAAATCAGATTAAGTTATCTGATTCTATATGGTGAAAATTTTTGTCTTCGATTGTGGGTTGTATAGAGTTACATTGGAGTTTATGGTTTCAATGACCTCATAATTAATGATCGATAACAAACAATTAAGGGGAATATCGTTGAGTAGTGGTTAAATGTTCGCTCGGACCACAATAGTTCGTTTTACATAAAACTTTATATCGTTTGCTTTGTACGTGTTACCACTCATTGCTCGTGGGCACAAAACATATGCACACCAGCTTTTGATTGGTGAAGTGAAACAAAACAGAAATAAAAAAATTTTGGAAGCAAAAACAAGAAGGTTGTTGTTGTATAAATAATATTAACAAAATATAATGCATAAATACGGAAAAAATTTAATAATTAACAGTGTTACCTTGAAAAGTAGAAATCATCAAAATAATTTACATAATAAAACAATACAAATTTATAAGAGAGTGAACAAATTTGGGGTACATTAAAAATTATATACCAGACAATATTCACTAGACCAAAAAAAAATTAAAGAAAAACAGAATTGACCAAAATTTATGTCAACTATAACATGAATAAATATTTAAATTTTTAAATAATAGCTGCCATTATTCCCCATTAATCTAAAATAAAATTATTATTTTTTTTTAAATTTTATGTCACTTGAATAATTAATTTTACTTTACAAGTAAAGAGAATTAAACGGTAGGAACAACAAAGATTAGAAGTTAATTTTGAAAAATCATTAACATCTGCAAAATGTAATTATCAAAGACATTTAAACTTTAGCATTTAGTAGTAATTTGAAATATAAAAAAATATTTAATTTTCAAGCCGTCAATAAAAAAATTTAGAACAAAATATAGTAGAATTTAAATTTTGAAAAGATATTCACTTTCATTTAATGTAAGAAACAAATGTATTTCATTTTAAATAATTTAATAGAGATATTAAATGAATATATTTTATATTAAGTTCAATATATATATTATATAAATTATATTTATATTATATTAATGTATATATTATATTACGTAGTTAACAAAATCATGATTTTCCATGCAGACAGAACAAGGCTCGCCGCTACGTGACGAATATGGTTTTCCGATTGCATCAGAAGAATTCCCCAGATATTAAAAAAAAATACGATTTCATACCAAAAATAGTTCCGACAACATTAGGATCCACAGTTTACATTTTCATGAATAGAATTGGAGAAACTACCCACGGTACCACTTCCTTGAATGGGAACGGTTTCAATTCCGACAACACGAAGACGGCATGTTTTCAGCAAATCAAAATGTGTTGTCTCCGCAACTCCAACTGACACATCAATAGGACATGATCATGACCCTTCCGGTACTTGAACCCTGGATTGACAAAATCCAAATACCATTAAAATTTTATCAAAAATAATACAAAAGTAGCAAAAACACCATGCTTAATTAGACAAAACAAATTATAAAGATTTTACATAATAATTAGAATTTAAATTAAAATAAAAGTCAAATTAACAACATGTTGCACGGCAATACGCAATAATTAATAATTTTTTAAAAGGCAGACAAATAATTCTAACAAACCATTAACGAATAACGACATTCTAATTAAAATAATCATACAATGAATTGTAATTACAAAATTTACACACTCTTTATAAAAAGAATGACTAGATTAGTTCCAGTTTTGGTTAAACAGAGTAATTAGTTTCAATACAAAACTTTAGATTTTACTTAAAAAAAACATGAATGGCGGCCACGCCCTAATAATTTGCTAAGTTAAAATTAGCTGTACAGAACGTTCAGATTTTTGCCTGCCCTAAATAAAAAACAAAAGCAACACTTACCAAAATATTGGGTAAAAAGAAAGCTTAGAGTTTTTCACAAAAAACCGTAAAAATAAAAACGAACAGAATACTACATTATTAAAATGCGACCGGTTCCAATCTAGACATCTAACGAAATCGTCTGCACAATGCAAATCAGCTGGCAGTGACGTCACAGTGCAGATTGCAAAACATCAGACCACGAGGAAAAGTTACGTAGACGCCCAATAGATACCGTTAGCGCACGGAACCACAACAGACAGAGAAGATCAAGCGCCAAAGACCAAAAATTCAAACATAAGTAACGGAAGCTAACAAGACGTTACATACGATATCTGGTTTGAATCTCTGACCGCTTAATACCGCTTTTTTACGATATCTGGTTTGAATCTGTGACATTCCCGGCCCACAAAACCCAGCCGCTTAGCAATCGATAAGGAAGGCACAGAAAAGATAAAAAAAGGAAAAACAATGGGTGGTTGTTGTAAATATTTAAAAAAACAAGTGTATAATTTCGACTTATTCCATGTGAATTTAATGAAAGAAATATATATTAACAATTAATTTAAATATTAATTTCACAATTAGCTCTCAATATCAATTTAAAAAAATATATAGATTAAACAAATGAATTTAAATAATAGTATCACCTATATATATTTAAGGGTTGGCCAACCAAAAATTAAACAAATAGGATAATTTAGTTTGACAATAAGAATTATCAAGAGCATTACTATTAAAAGTTATAAAAAGACGCTAAGTGACTAATCTTGCTGATGTGACAGTTCATGCATTTTTAGCAAAAGAATTTATCAAAAAAAACAGGTACAGATGTCAGTAAACAGGTAGCTTCAAATTTTCTTTAGTCTCTTCAACTCCTACTCAAAGTAAATAAGATATAAAAAATACATTACTTACAGTAAGTTCCGTTTAATTATATTGGAAAAATTGGTCCATGTCAATTTAGTAAGGAGAACAATGAATTGGTTATAAGAAAATCAGTCAATCTAACATCTCAGTTTGATAATTAATTTCATCATGGAATTGAACCCTGGACAAAATAAAACCAAATCCCAAATAATATATGTTCCAGATAACATAATAATTTTTTTAACAAAACTTACCAACAGCCATTGTTAAGGCATTTTGTACCGGGGTTGCACTATCTTGTAAACCTCTTTGCTTTTTCTTCCTCTTCCTTCTTTCTTCTTCCCTTTGTTGGCCACTTGTAAATTGAAACGTGTCATGTGCGGATGTGCTTCCCGCTTCGTTAAGGCTTATACGTTTTAATCTTTGTATTACTTGTGCTTTGTTGTGTTTTTTGTATGTTTATGTACTTAAGGTGAATCACAAGTTGGCTGTGCGGCGAGTTGTAATTATATGTGTTTATGTATCAAGTTTCAAACTAGCAAGTACGTTTTGCGCATGATATTAGTTTTGTGTACATTTGGTCAATGTTCTTATTCTTTTCCCTTTCTTATTCGTGCGTGATTCATCACAAGTTTCTTGGTCTTATACACTGACCACTATAAATGTGTATTGGTCCTCTAAAGGTTAAATTTCGAGGCAAATTCCATCTTAAAATCCACAAAACCATTATTACAAGGTGCTATCCTTAACAGCCATAATTACAAATAAAAGCAATGCACAAGATAACCAGTACACTAGGCTCAAACGAGTCTATGGAATTTTCTAAATTTTCTGGTGTTACAGTTTAATTAAAATAAATAACCAAGTAAGTGCAATTTAAAAAGTAACTACGTTACAGTCGTCGAGGGCTTATTTAATTTTGGTTATCTTTTCCTTGTATTGTTTTCTGTCTTTGATAAATTTTATTGTTTGAATGGATTTCTCAATCCCATTCTTTCCTAATCAATTAGGATTTTGTTTCTTAATAGGATTAGCTTTGTTATCTGTTTGGCGATCCCCTCCTCCGCTTTTTCGTTCTACGTGGTTTGTCGTTCTTCCTACCTACAGCCACTCGTTCATATATTTTCCGTTCGGCGAGTCGTCCTTTTGTTTCTTATACCTGTAACTTATGTAATAGTAATATGCAATGTATCTTTGTGCGTATGCCGTTTCGGCTTTTGTCGCGTTCGTTCACCCTGATTTCTCAGGTATGTAAATTTTTGGTTTCTCTTTCTCTTTTTTGTACTTTTGTGCTGTACAGCCAGGCCTGTTTTTTTAAATATAAAAATCTGTAATTGATAAAAGTTTTTGTAATATAAAAAAGGAAAAACCTTGTTAATTTTTTTTACTGTATTATGGCTATTTTTTTATTCTCTTTGCGCTAAAATGGTCTTGGCTTTTCTTGAGTTCTTTTATTTTAGCTATTTGAAAGGTTTTTGCTACGTAGTTCTTCTTGCTACTAGAATGTTCTACGTGCCTTTCATTGCATGGTTGCGACATGCTTTTGTTTGCTTTGTTTATTCGGGCTTACAATATTTATTGTTTTTCTAAATTTAAATTCTGCTTTTGTTTTTTTTTTTAATTTCTTTAAAATATATTTTTTAATTATTTTTTTAATGGGAGGTTTTTTCTTGGGTTTTTTTGCTGTTCGCTTATTCCTTTTTGGAATTTGCTTTTCAGGGTTCAAGTTATGGTTCTAGTTCTGGTTCTGCTTATGTTTCTACTTCAAGTTCATGATTTCAACTTCTGAGTTGTTTCGTTAAGATTTCAGCCAATAATTGAATTTACAAAAAACCTTAATTACTATTTTCAACTTGATTGGTGTTTCGGACGCTAATTTCAAAGATTAACCGTAATATGTGATAATGAAATGGAAATTTTGGTAATGTACAATTTTAACATTTACTTATTGGAAGTCTACAAGATTCTTCATTTGTTTCTAAATGTCACAGTTTTAATATATTGTTTTAAAGGGGTTCTCCGGTCTGTCGCATTTTTATTATAAATTTTGCTATAATATTACTTTTACGACTTGTCAAATGATTTGTTATATTCAAATTTTTTTTGGGAGTGCACCCACCTATTTTTTAATCAATCTATTTCATTTAATGTTAACGTGGATCTATTCCACCCTTTTGCATTATTATTTATTAAACTGTAAAGCAACGCAATATTTGTGTAGTGAATTTACTACCACAACCATTTTCCTCTCCTTTTATGTTCGCCTTGTTTTTTTTTTGGAAGGTGTAACAAAAATAATACCAAATAAAGGCATTAAACCAAAAACATAAATAAATTTTAGAATACAGATCAGTGTCGGCCCATAGGAAATTTAAATAAAAAAAAACAAGATACATGTATGAAAGTAGAAGGTACATTCATGATTTAACAAAATATCATTACACAACCTAAATAAAATAGTAATTTAAAAAAAATAAACTATAGAATACATTTTAGTATATAAATGAAAATTGCAGACATAATTTTATATTTAAAAGTGATAATTACAATTATAATTTCAAAGTTCATAATTTACAATTTAAGTAGTAAAAAAACACTTCTCACGGAGCTGACACTTTGACAATACTTTACAATAAACTTTGTAATGGAATTTCTACTGGCGACTAATTAAAAAAAAGCTACAACCCACCTCGAAAGGGAAACGTAGAAAAGGAAAAGAAAAATTAAATTTGCTTTACGGTAAAAGCAATAAATTACAACATTTCGGAAAAAATCACATGACAACATAACATCATTAAACTCAACTTGATTACATCATGGCACACACTGTTTGAGAAACAGGGAAAAAACAATTAATACCAACTCACGGCGACCCCGGTAGTGACCGGCACCTCACGACACAAGAAGCGAGCGGCAACCGAACAAAAATTTAAAGAGCCCACAACAAAATACGAACACATAATGTAACCACGGTTACAAATCTCCGACCGCTTAACTCCGCTACAAAAACCAATGTATCAGCCTGCATCATTGTGCCCGCGTCTATGAATAGGCTACTCATGACGTACTAATTATTTGTTCTCCATTACTAAAAAATTTTACAAGTTTATTGTAACTTATTAAACTTAGCCAAAAAATTAAATTTAGATTACAATGTTTTTCTTTTAATTCAGTTAAAACCATAAAAATAGAACCACAAAAAATATAATGCCAAATTGCAAAATACCTATTGTAATGTCACCGCCACCTCTTCTAATTAATCATTTACTGTGTTGCCGGCTTTGAGTACTTCTTCCGGCCTTTGTCGGCGCGATGGGCCCTTTAGCGGCGAAGCGACAAAGCCTTTAACGGTGCCCGACAATCCTTTCGGCTCCCTTCCGATAAAGGGCTTTGTTGCCAAGGCCGAGCGACTCACCGCCCCCTACCACAGCGCTCTCAGTAGCTATAAAAGCGCAGTGCACTGAGCCGCTTGTCATTGCACTCTACATCTCCGACGAGGATCGACAGACTACATCCACGAGAGAAAGAAGGAAGATGCTCTGGGACTTGCAGCAGCCAGCAACGCAGCAGCCGTCGCCGCAGCTCTCGCAGCTGCCGCCGCCGCAGCAGTCACAGCCACACGCTGCCTACACTGGTCTCCTTCGAGACCAGCACAACGGTCCTTCTCAGGACCAATTTAACAAGGTTTTAACCGCCCCTTCTCAGGGCCATCAACCGGAGCCACGGCTCTCTTCGCAGCCACGCGCTACTTACGCCGGTCTCCTTCGAGACCAGCACAACGGTCCTTCTCAGGACCAATTTAATAAGGTTTTAACCGGCCCTTCTCAGGGCTATCAACCTGAGCTACGGCTCTCGTCGCAGCCACGTGCTGCCTACACCGGTCTCCTTCGAGACCGGCACAACCGTTCTTTTCAGGACCAATTTAATAAGGTTTACACCGGCCCTATTCAGGGCCATCAAAAACATCTACCCGCCCCGGCGGACACACCTAAACGGCCCTTTTCAGGGCCACCGAAATGATAAGGTTAGCCACGTAATGTCACCATCCGGTGACAGTAAAATTTACCAATTTACAACAGCCTCTCCAAGAATTTCAGCAGACATGACGAATACCCTATCTTGTAAAGCATAAAAAATTTAGTAAATGAGGCGATTTTAAAAAAAATCGTAGGACCTTTTTTTGATTTTTTTTTTTTTGGTTTAACGTCCGGAAAATCACAAAAAGTGAAAAATTACAGGAATAAACTACTACTTCCGGTTGACATATTTTGACGAAAATGTTCCTGTCGGGTCCGGTAGACGGGTTTTACTTAAGTTTTAAGTTCGGACGATGTTCCGTTTTAAAGATATTCCATTCACACCCACGCGCGCGCGCACGCACGTACACACACACACACACACAGAGACCAATTGCTTAAAACATGTTTTTTTGGTTCAGGGGGTCTGAAAACGTGTAGATCCGGTGAAAACTGGATTTCGAAAAATCGACTTGAAAACAATACTTTCCTTCCTATATATTCATATAGGCAAGAGAAAATAAATATGTCGAAAAAATTTTGAAGCTATTAGAAACATTGCGGGGAATTATACGAAAAAATTAAACGAAAGTTGGCTGCGAAATAATTTCTCCTGTAAAATTTACATAAAATTTTGGTATCCTGGAAGCTTTTTGTTATCTTATAATGGTATATTTAGTTATATTTTTTAGTTGGATACAAAATTTGACAAAGGAGTTAGTTATGCAAAAGTTGCAACTAGAGGGTGGCCATATAATAAGACTGAGAAGTGCACATATGTTTGGTATGGAAGAACAAAGAACGGAAGCTCTTTGTAACTTCACGTAAAGTGTCTTACATAGAAATGGAGTTTGGCCGAGATGATAATTTGCGGCTGCGATACGTAAGTATACTAGGCTATGTAGTTTGATATCTGGTATAGATCAAGAGATTTAATTACTCTGGCACTAAAATATGACATGAAAGGATAATTAGAGCTATTTTTTAGGATAAAGGATAAAAAAAAATATGCTATCTTGCTCGATCACAATAACAATTATTGTGATCTAATATCACCCGTAATACCTATGCAACTTATGTATTTGAATAATAGAAATACATAATTATACTATATTACAATAATAATAGTTGCATATAGTATATAATGAGAGGGTGTAAGAGGCCCTGGAAATTTGTTACACCTTTCATAAAACAAGGCAAACATAAAAGGAGAGAAAATGGTTGTGGTAGCAAACTCACTTAAGATATTGCGTTGCTTGACAGTGTAATGAATAATAATGCAAAAATATTTATCAAAACATAGTGATTCCAGAATTACCAAAACAAATAAATACAATAAATATTTTCAAAGGACGTCAGTAGGAAGGAATTAAAGATATTTTAATATTTTTACAAATAAATCATGATACAATTCGATTTCGCACATCAATTACAGAGGTTATACAATTTTAAATAAAAAAATAATAAATAAAAAAAATTTAATAGAGTGCACTCAAAAATGTATTTATAATAATTAATATAGAATTAAGAGAGACCAAGGAATTAACAAGTAATAAAAAATAAAGTTCTCATTACAGTTGATTAGGAATACAAAATTTTCTTTGAATTAAAGTTCCTTTCCGAGAGTTTTCAGTATCGTTCCGCATTATCTTCCAAGATACAAACATCAAAAAATAAAATATGTACTTTACCAATCAGGCCACACAGATTAGCTACCATTTAAAGACTCTAGTAAACATGAACAAGCACAGTAGAATACGGATGGTAAAGACAGATCTGCATGCTACACGGACGGAAGCCCAGGTTGGCCGCATCCGCGTCCAGAATGACAGAACATCAGAGAAAACAGGGTAAGAAGAAACCGCAATTATAGATCCAGAACCAGAACCAGAACTAGAACTTGAACCCTGAAAAGCAGATTCCAAAAAAGGAATTAGCAAACAGCAAAAGACCCAAGAAAAAAAACACACATTTAAAAATAAATTTAAAAAATATTTTAAAGAAGAAAATAAAAAAACAAAAGCAGAATTTAAATTTAGAAAATCAATGAATATGGTAAGCCAGATGAATCAAAGCAAATAGAAGTATGTCGCAACCATGCAATGAAAGGCACGTAGAATATTCTAGAAGCAAGAAGAACTTCGTAGCAAAAAGCCTTTCAAAAAGCTAAAACAAAAGGTCCCAAGAAAAGCCAACACCATTTTAGCTCAAAGAAAACAAAAAAAAATTATTAAAGATAGCCATAATAAAGTAAAGAAAAAAAGAATTAAAGAGGTTTTTTTATATTACAAAAAACTATTTTCAATTACAAGATTTTTATAAAAAAATCAGGCCTGGTTGTACAGCATAAAAGTTAAAAAAAAAAGAAAGAGAAACCAAAAATTTACATACCTGAGAACACAGGGTGATCGAACGCGACAAAAAAACCAAATGACGTACGCACAAAAGTTACATTGTAAAACATTGTAAAATACAAAAAGAGCGACCCACAGGACGGAAATTACATGATCGAGTGGCCGTAAGTAGAAAGAACGAAAACCAACGATGTACGAGAAAGGAGAGGAGGGGATCAGCAAACAGATAACGCTAATCTCATTAAGAAACAAAATCCTAATTGATTAGGAAAGAATGGGATTGAGAAAGAAATCCATTCAAACAATAAAATTTATCAAAGTCAGAAAACAATACAAGAAAAAGATAACAAAAATAAAATTAGGCCTAAACAAACTGTAACCGTAGTTACAAATGTGGATTAAGAGATGCTTGGAGAGGTTCAGCTAGATGGAAGGAGTTAGTAATGAAGATTTGCTTCGGAGAATGGTGGTGAAGAAGGGATTGCTGGTGACTGCGAGACGGAGGACAACACAGTTGGCTGGGTCACTGGTTAAGAAGGGAGTGTCTGATTGCAGACGTGCTGGAAGGACCAGTAAATGGAAGGAAGGCAAGAGGACGCAAGAGGTACAAGATACTTGATGATATGAAACAGGGAAAAAGGTACGGGGAAGTTGAAGAGGTTGGCGCGAGATAGGAGATGATCCAGATGATCTTTCCACTAGTACTATAGGGTGATTCAAAAAGAGCGCCGGTTTTGATATATCAAATTAAGAGATTTATTTTATTGAAAAACTGAAAATAAATACATCAACAAGTTCATCTTTCCTTCCGATTTTATGTATGAAAAATGATGTCATGCATGTGTCCTCCTCTATTGCGCTGGCACGCATCAACTCTGTCCATGAAATTGGATATTACTGCACGACAAGTTTCGACTTCCATTTGCCCGATAACCCGTCGAATTTCCTCCTTTAAGTCATTGATGTTTCAGGGTTTATTGGCATACACCAATGACTTCAGATGACCCCCAAAGAGGAAAGTCACAAGGCGTCAAGTCACACGACCTTGGTAGCAATTGATGGTCGGAATTACGAGAAATGATGCGATCCTGGAACCGTTCACGGAGCAACAACATTGTTTCTCGTGCAGCGTGACAGGTGGCACCATCCTGCTGAAACCACAACTCGTCAATGTCCATTCCATCCAAATGACGCCACAAAAACTCCCTAATTTGCTGGGTTAACAGCCACACTGTCACGAACCAACGCAACGTTCTGCTCAGTTCGGCCAGAACGACGACGTCCAGAACTTTTAAGGTCGACTGTTGAACCCGTCTCAAAAAACTTTTTCATGAGCCTGCGAACTGTTGATTCATTCGGTGCTTCATTACGTCCTAGAGTACCGCGAAGTCGCCTGACAGTAGCCGCATAACTCTCTCCACTCTGGTAAAATATTTTGACGATTAACACTCGTTGCGCAATAGTAAACTTCTCCATGGTTAGACACAGACTGCGAGAGTACTACACTGCGAACAAGAGAAACTACAACTGAATCGTCAATCGGAATGTTCTCCGAAATAGAAATGAGGTCAAACAATGTTGCCAACCGATAAACAAAAATTTACCAGCCGTTTAAAAACCGGCGCTCTTTTTGAATCACCCTTTATAATGACTCATGATAGCGGAAGCCTGTAGAATAGTACATTTGACTAACTCAACAGGAATTATACCTATCAGGAAAAGTGATATCATAATGATTGACTATTATACATTTATAAAATTATGTCAACAGAAGCATGTAAATATAACCAGTTTTAAGATGGAAATTAACCATTGCGTCTTTTACTCATGATTAAAATTAGGTTGATTTTCATTTCACATTGTTTACTCTTTGCCCATAACAGGCAGATGGAGTGAAAAATTATTTGCGCTCGATATGCTAGTTCCAAAGCTACAAAAAATAGTTCTGTTTCTTATCACATGGATAGTCAATTACATGACTGAATCGTTTAAGAACAGAGGAGGTAGAGGTGTAAAAGACACTAATCACAGTTATCTTCTCTGAGAGTAATAAATTTCATCATTATATAGCCAGACTTTGTGGTGAATGAAGTGAAGGTGTCATTTGCAAGGTGGAAAGTAGATGGTTTTCAGTGGGCCTGGCATGCTGATAAGAATACTCTTGTAACTCAGTGAGGAAGGCATGGTAAACCACCTCACTCCTCGTTTTACTTAGTAAAGCCTCTACAAGTTCAAACTAGCCTTTCGGCTGATGATCTAAACAACAACATTGTTTACTTATGAATAAACAAAGTTATATTGTTCATTATTTACGTATGCAATAGAAAGTCGTTTTGAGTGTTTCACACCAGATTTTTCTGAAGTAGCTTCGTTCCATCCAGTTCATATTTCATAATCTATATAGGAGAGATGGAGCACTGAGTGTAGTGACCTGCTGTAAACCAAAACAGGAATAAAAATGATAGTACTACGTAAATAAGTCGAATATTATTTCATTCAGGTTACTAGAGCGGGGTTTATATTTAATTCTTTGGGTGCAGTTTTCTTTTCGTTATTAGTATTTGCTTTATTCAGAAAGAAAATACTTGCCGGCCGCATTGGCGTAGTTGGAGTTGGTAACGTGCTCGCCTCTCATCATGCGGTCTTGGGTTCGAATCCCATTCAGGCACGGCATATTTTCATACGTTACAAACAATCAATTCATCCTTCACAGTCTGCATTAGCAGTAATTGCAGAACAGTCAGACGTTAAACCAAAAAAATAAAAAATGAATAAATAATTTATTTAGAAAATTTTGGTCGTAATATTTTGGAAGTTGAGAGAAGTAAGTTTTATACTGAAGAAATTAACACACTAGCATAAGATAAACTTTCAACGCGGTGCGTCAGTTGCTTTTGCAGATAATAATATTAACATTCAGGCTGTTAATTACGTTTATTTAGCTAAAATGGTGTATACTATACGAGCTTGCAACAAAATCCTACATTGCTACTTTTTTGGTAGCAAAAACTTATCATCGTTCTGTGTGAGATTAAGGGATGAGAAAAATATTATATTTTCTTCCTTTGGTTGACGGCATTATAAAAATAATGTGTGTGCATTTTATTCGCGGTTCCTAATTTATTGAAACTGATAAATGGTGCAACTGATAAACGCGTGCTATTAATCGGTATCGTGGTTTCTAAACGACCAAGTTCTGTGTGTATTCATTCTCATTCTGTTAGTTTATGACATACATTATGATTATTAGTTGCGGCTTTATTATTAAAAATGATACCAATGTAACCTAAGAAAGGAAGCAACACTCTAACGCAATATGCGAAGGAGCAAAACACTCGGCCGATTTAGTAACTATTCTGAAACTAGATAAATTAAGCTTTATCTAAGGAGTAAAAAATTGACCAACTCTGCCACTTTACTCAGCGATAACACATTAATAACTATTTGGTTAATTGATTTATACAAACGATTTTAAAAATATTGCATAAAACTACAGCTGCACAGTTCAGAGATTGCAGATCAAGGCTGTACCATTATGAATTTGTTTGGTAACATAAAATTAAAAAAAAACAAAATTAAAATCAAGTATTATTTCAAAAATGTGGTATTCAACAAATAATTAAGAGGAATGGAAACATTCATGCAATGCAAAACAAAATAATAGTAACTAATATTAATTTTATTATGATATTTAAATAATTCAATTATACTTAAACAATTATTGATGAGTAAAAAATACAAAATATTAACAACTTAAATTTTATTTTATATTATTTCTTTATAAAAACCTGATTAACAATACTTAAGTTCTCCGCAGCTCAAAATATAAAATATTAAAATGGTCGCGCCTTTGATTAACTTTAAATCAAATATAACTGAAAAAATAATGGAAAATCACGCCATACATCTCTAAAATCTTGACATACTCTATTGAAATTACGCCAAACTCTCTTGAAAAATTAAAATTGCCCTCCATATAAAAACTCAACACCGCCAATGGTGCTTTTTAGCACTGCCGGTCCCAAGCCCGGGGCCTCATCACGCAAACTGATGAGGAAGTGTGGAGGGGGAGGAGTAACAACCTCGAACAAAAACTGGCTCCATCTGGCTCCGGATGGTAGCACCCAGTTATAGGGCCCCATCCTAGGGTTACAGGTGAATACCGGTCAATGGTCTCGACAGCGGAGGAGGAAACATTTCCCAACGGTGAAGAGAGCAGAAGAACCTAGGAGGTGGGTCGCCGAATGAATTCCAGGGCATGTCCAGAGGCTCTAAGGTGGCAGCCCCATCACTAGATTACTCTACAAAGCGTCGGTAGCGCTTTTAGATGGAAAATATATTACTCACAAGTCTCAAAGGAAAGAACCGGACAGGAACAATGGTAGCAAAAACGGATTAAACAAATTTAAAGATTTTGGGATAACGGAAATACTAAAATTGGAAACATGGAATGTAAGAGGATTGGCACGTAAATAAGCTGAATTATTGGATTGTTTGAGAGATAGAAAAATAAATATTGTTGTTATTACAGAAACTAAAAATAAATTAAAGGGAACAGTAGATATGGAAGAATACATGATGCTGTACAGTGGGGTAACACAGAATTTGAGAGCTCGCTCTGGGGTCACAATATTGGTGGATCGAAAATGGAAAGCCAGAATTAAAATCATATTCATTTGTTAATGATACAATAATTGTGGTTCGGTTTAAGATTGCCAGAGGAAGGTTAAGTGTTATTGGGGTATACGCACCAGAAAATGGTAAGGAGGAGGATCTGGTATTTTTTACTGTCAGTTACAAAAGCAATTGAATTTATACAGTAACACAGATCATGCAGTTATAGCTGGGGACCTAAATGCAAGAGTTGGTCAACAACCCATAGAGAATGTAATCGGCCTTAATGGGGAGGATCATGTTAATGATAATGGTAGGAGGTTTAGAGAATTTACAAACTCAAATGCACTTAAAGTGACAAATACTTTCTTCAGGAAAACAGATATTAACAGACAAGTATACCTGGAACGCAGGAGGCCTTCGATCACTGATTGATTATGTGATTGTCAATGAGCGTATGTCCTCACAGGTGAGAGATACACCTGTGTATAGAGGACAGGATGTAAACAGTGATCATTTTATGGTAGTATCTTCGATTGAAATATGGTCAAAGTGGAGGAAGGGTCATAAAACTAACATGAATAAGAAAACAGAGGTTTACAAGGTCTACTTGCTTCAGGAAAAGAGTATTAAGCACATGTTTCAAGTAAGGCAAACAGAGTACACAAAAAATGTTCCCACGAGTGACAATATTGAGGAAGAATGGGAGAATTTGAAAGGTCTTCTGATTAGAGTGGCTGATGAAGTGTTGGGTAAGAAAACAGTTAACAGGCGTAAGAAGGGTGTAAGAATATGGAACGATGAGATAATGCGAGCGATAGAGAATAAAAAATGCGCTTATCATCATTACCTCCAAGCACAAACAGCGGAAACATTTGATGAATATTAGAGAAATTTTTCTAAAAATATCATACGTAGTATGCACGACCAAACGTGGAACATATTTATTTCCAATATAGAGAATAACGTACATGGTCGCCTAACTGTTGCTTTCAAAATTATGAGACATCTCAACCAAGAAGAAAAGGACACGGTTAATCTAAATTTAATTGCAAAGGATCGATGGGTGAAACATTATGAAGAGTTATGGTGTGACCCAAATGTTACACACGAAACCGTGAATTATGAAAATATTGTAAGTTTATATTTATACAATTTATTAAAGTAAGATAAGACTCACCTTTAAGTAAAACTAGAAGTTCTGTTAGGTAGCTTAGGTATAGCAGTCACAGTTGCTTAGGTATAGCAGTCACAGTTGCACTGATGGTATGATTCGATGGGAAAAACCGGCGGGCTTTTATACAGATAATTTCCTAATGCTAATACATGGTGCCTATTGAAATACAATGGAAACGCTGAATCGGCAGTTTATTTATTTATGACGTCAATGAAAGGCATGCGCATGCAACGTGACTCGTAACAAACAACATGAGTCATTCTAAAAAATTAAAAAGAATAGAGTTGTAAATAAACAGGTTTCTTCAACCCAATTATCTGACGGCACGTGTAAGTACAAAACAAATTAAGTCAATGCAAATAAAATAAAGCATAGGGTGTTCCAAAACTAAAATACCAAAATTACCGATTGTTCGGATCTCGAAGGCACCTAAGACCCGAAACCCCATGCGATACGTTATACGGAACGCCTCGATCCTGCGAGCACCTAAATCTCGCTAATCCGATCGTCCGTTGCGAAGTCATAACCGATCTCGGGTTCCATCGGGGATACGGTTATGGCTTGTGGCTTATCTTGTAGATCTCGATATCCCGGTCACGTGGATCCCTAAACCATCAAAATCGGTCCAGCGGTCGCGGAGCAAATCGAGTTTGGAATTTTGCCAAATTGATTTTTTTTAGGGATTTTTTTTCCCCGAGGGATTTTTTTTTGCGGGAATTTTTTGAGGTCAAAGGTCAACTTTTTTTTGGGCGGGATTTTTTGAGGTCAAGGTCATCCTAGAACCGTCGGGTCAAAGGTCAAGGTCGTCCTGAAACCGCCCTTTCTATACTACTGCCATTAAGTCATGTTACCAAGATACACGGATAATTTTGGGCATAAGAGAGGAACAATCTAAATAAATACGTATTAACCGAGGGTTGCACTAAGGCTGTAGTATGTCTCCTACACTTTTCAATATATATATAGATGACATGGTTAGAAGATGGAAAACACAGGTAAAGATGAGAATTGCTGTGGGAGAGATGGTGAACTTGAATACCCTACTATTTGCTGATGATCAAGTAATAATATTCAGGAAAGTGAGGAAGCTCTCTGCAGAGATCGATATTGCAACTGGAAAAGGTTTGTGCAGCCTACAGTATGAAGATTTCCTTAGAAAAAACAAAATCCATGGTCTTCTGGGGTAAATACCCAGTAGTACGAAAATATCTGTTCACAATAAAAAGATTGAACAATTGTTCCGTTTTCGATATCTTGGTTGCGACATCACTTATGACATAGATACAGACATTGACTACAAACTTAGTTCCAGTCGGTGTGTGGAACCATTCGACGAGCGCTCTCCAAGAAAACTAGGAAGGTGACGCGATAAAAATTTTGTAAGGTGATGGCAATACCAACATTACTCTATGGTTCAGAAACATGGGTGAAGAGTCGGAAACAATTAACGAAAATTCAGGCATCGGAAATGAATTTTTTTAGGTCAGTAAAGGGCTGTACAAGAGTGGATAGATTATATAATGAAGATGTGCGTAAGGAATTGAACATCTTCAAGTTTGAAGACCGAATAATAGAAAACAGGCAGAGATGGCTGGCACATTTGGAAAGAATACTTGATGGGCGTATACCTAAGGAAGTGTGGAGGTAGGCCTATAGGCCGGTTGACCGAAGGGATATTGGAAGACCCAGGAAAAGATGGTAGCTGTCCTTAAGAAAATTTGAAAAAAAAACTTTGGGATCGGAACAGGCGATTCGCCTAAACCCTGTAGTGAAGAAGAAGAGAAGATAAAAACTCTGTATTCCCCCCCCCCTTATGTATGACGTCGGACCAATAAGAACCCTTCTTTTAACTTTCGAAGGTCTCATCTTCCGTTAAAATTTCCAAAAGACACGTGTAAGCAATTACTACACACAGTACAATTTAATACGATTTAGTAATTTCTTACTTAAACACCGACACAGTAATTTTTTATTTAATGGGCTATTGAAATAAATAACGAACTTTTCCCCCATAGATACATTTACTAAATAATTTTGCTGACACAAACATACATAGAAATGTATCACTATTATGTAGGTACCATTAATTTATGAGCTAACAGTTACATTTAATTAATTGTTTTCTTTTATTTTTAAAATGATTGCTTTTAACGAATATTTAAAATAAACTATTTTCTTTCTTCTTTTAAATATACATTAATTTATAAGCAACATAATTAATGTTTAATTATGTGCAATACAAGGCGGAGCATAGTTATTAGCTCACAGCACAGAGCCAATTGATTTAACACCAATCGTTAGTTATCCTTATCCATGTTGTGGTCCCTCTCAAACACTTGACATTACTAAAGATGTAGCACTCGATCATAATGAACGGTTACAAAATATTAGAAATTGGTTAATCTATCTATTGATTAATTAAACAGTCAGCCAAGACAAAAATTTGCAGTGCGAGTCTAATGCTTGTTTACAAATATTGTATTGAATTAATAAAATTTACAGTTTGTATACAATTATACGATTAAACAAAATGTACAAAACACGAAGGCCTAAATTGTAGAATTGTTGATAAGATTTTCTTCAGAAGCTTTTTATAGACATCAGTAGTAAATACGAAAAGTAATTCTGTTGTATAGATTGAGTCACGAGAATGCCTTTTGAGTATGGGTGTGCTGTGAGGAAGCGAAGAGAATCTGAAGTGCTACAAACTTCAACAATGAGATACTATATTTTACTATCGTGTAATTGCACCGGTAGTTAACCACATGTGCCTTTCAAATATTATACTTCGTGGTGACTAACACTTTTTCCGCTTAAACCCAATTTCCTTTAAAAATTTTCTTAACGTACAATGTTTTCAACTAAAAATTTAGCCTTTCTTTCAAAACCGGTAAATAACAGCGGTAAATTAATATCCACCGGGTCATGGGAGTAATGCAATCCTTTTAGTGCAACCTTGATTTCAGTGGCCTCAAACACATGATATGCGTAGTAGTAAATGCCGTTAGAAACAAACAGTTTCCTAACGGCATTAAAATCTTTCAAACTTGAAGTAAAAAGCATTGTAGGTTGACCCCTTAGAAGTCACTCTGATCTTGCCGGAAAAAGCACTGGTTACCAGGCGGGAAAGCTGGCTCCAGTTTCCTGGAGCCTTGAACACCAATGGTGGTATCTTTGACACATCACATTCTCTACCACAGCGTCCTGGAGTGGTGGTCGCAGGAGTGGAAGGAGTGGAGCAGCGGCTTAATAAAAGACAATAATTGTTACTTATGAGAACTATATATTTTATGCGTTGTAAATGTAGTTACTGTACAATGGAAGTTTTTTTAGTTTTAGTAAACATGAAGAATTTTCATTATTTGTAATTACAAAGTAAGACTTTTAAAACTATCTAGACTCACCATAAGATAAATTTCAGTCCCTGAAATAGGTAAATAATTATTGAGACCGATGAATATGTATATCACAGCCTAATATTACTAACAATTTTCTACAATAAAACAGAAAATTTCAGTCGTTTACAAGACCAGAACTTATTTTTCATTGTTCTTGAAGGGATTAAGTTCTACCGTTCATAAATTGCAGCAAAAAATTAAACTGATACTATTTATGGGTTGTGTTTGTGGTGTCGTTTGTGTTTTAATTCTAAGGACATTACTCAGACTTTCTCATATTTGCTTAAAGTTATTTTATTTATTAACTGATTGCAAAAGAAAAACTATACTGTTAAAAAAAAAAAATTATGGGTAGTAAAAACTATCAAAGTTACCGGGTAAGAATCATGTTGTCGAAGAGCTGTAAAACATAATTATTTAATAACATACGAGGTGTGCCTATTAAATAACGAGACGGACGTCGTAAAAATGTTTATTTTAATTTTATACATAATCACTTATTGTCACCTTCAATATACACTCCTTCTCTATCCCTGCAACGCTTCATGCGAATTTTCCATTGTTGGAAACGGTGCTGGAAGTAATCTGTCAGTTCCTTCAGGACACGTGGCGCTTTCTCTTTTACAGTTCCACAGACTCAAATCTTGTCCCTTTTCATGCCGATTTTACCTTGAGAACAGGTAGAAGATAATAACATGTGATTAAACGTAGTTTTTTACTTATGATCCGGAAACGAAGCGCCAATCCATGCACTGGAAGAGCCGAACTTCACGGAGACCCAAAAAAGCTCGAATGAGCAAGTCAAAATTTAAAGCAATGATGATTGCTTTTTTTGATATCCATAGGGTTCCGGATCATAAGTAAAAAACTACGTTTAATGACATGTTATTACTTTCACTGCATTCCTGAAGGTCAAACAATTATTCAATATTACTACCTTGAGGTACTTTCTAACCTACGTCAAAATTAAGAAAAAAACACCCCTAAATGTGGAAGGACAAATCATGGGTTCTCCGCGTAGACAATGCGCCAGCTCATTCCGGTTATCTGTCAAGAGCTTCCTAACCAATTACAGCATCTCAGTGTTAGAACATCCACCTTATTCACTAGATCTTACATCACGTGACTTCTACCTGTTCCCTAAGGTGAAATCTGCATCAAAAGGGACAAGATTTGAACCTGTGGAAGCTGAAAAAGAGAAAGCGGTACGTGTCCTGAAGGAGCTGACAGAAGATGACTTCCAGTACTGTTTCCAACAATGGAAATTTTTCATGGAGCGTTGTAAAGATAGAGTGAATATTGAACGTAACAATAAGTGATTATTAATAAAATAAAAATAATTATTTTACTACGTCAGTCTCGTTATTTAATAGCCACATCTCGCATAATAGCATACTTTTTTTAATAAAAATGTCTTAGTAGTTTAATTAGTATTTAAGTAACTAATATGTAGTTGTAATTACTAACACACTAATACATTGCCGTAGAAGTTGAGGTAATCAATAATTAACAAAGAATCACTGAATTGATCTACCCTTGAACATTGGTAACCATAGTTGGGTGGATTCATTATCTACCACAAATTAAAATAAGTAGCTTTAGATTTTCAAAGTATAATTAAAGAAACTAACATTTATATTGTAATGGTATTTCTTGTAAGCAATGGGAAAATAAAAATTTCATCACGTTGCGCTCATTGTTTTTATTTATGAACAAATTAACAATACTGAAGTGACATCATTTTAAGATATTAATATTAATTTTATTTTACAAGTGTGAAAATATACAATAAAATATTCCAGTTACACAAAAATTTAATTCAGATTTAACTAAATCTGATTTCAAAACTCTAATTAATAAATAAAGTATAAAAAATGTTTGCATATAACTATTGCTTTTGTTAATGGATGATTTATTTTTTCTTTTTTTCCTCCTCCCCCTCCACCGCCACCGCCGCCGCCGCCACCACAGGTGCTGTGGCTGGTACCTTTAGTAGTAATTGTACAATGCGGTAATCAAATTTTAGTATGATCCCTACATTCTGCTTAAATTCGTTAGGGCGGTTGAATCTAATACAACCAGGAAACAAAAGACGCGATGTGGCTTCGACGCGCACATTAGGCGTAATGCATGGCTCGTTAATGAATAGGCAAGTTTGGGTATTGGATAGGAACATACACATGGGATAAAACTGCAATTAGTGATAATTAGCAGTACTTACTTGATTTTGAGTGCGTAGGTTTCCCAGGATGCTTCGGTTAGGTAACGCCGTTGTACGAAGACACTAAACTGTTTGATAATATCTGTACAGATTTCACGCAATAAACAAGTCACAAAGCACGTTAACAATAGAAATGAAGCTTTGCTAATACTTGAGTAATTACAGTTTAGGAAAACGGTTTGCAAGTTCACAACACGGGGTAACACAAATTCACAAAGTCCGGTAATCACTTGAATAAAAAACAACATGAATAGTTCGTTGATTAATTGTACGCACGTTTTACATAGAATAGCTCGTTATTTGGGGCCGTAATTACAAGTATTAACGGCAACATGGTATTGGAATGTCCAAAGCGTTACATAAAAAGACGCCAGCACAAGCGGGCTGGAAGCGTCCGTTGAGACCGTGGTGCAATACACGACCGACACGCTCGAGAGTTTGACCTGCAGTGAGAAGGACTTAGGAACAAAGGAACAATGGCGAAGGGAGAACAAGAAATTATTTGAATTTTGCTATTGGCGGAGAGCGGGCCACGTGAGCGAAAATCACACATGCGTAGAACTAATTAGTACAGTAATCAATACGAAATCAATATTAGAGATTTAATCGAGCGGGAAGATCATATTCTAGAATGATCGACGGCGCGGGGTATTTGAACTTATGGTAATACTGAACAGTAATTCTTTCAGTTATTGCTCCGTTAGAATTTGTTACAATCCAATTGTGATAATTACCGACATTAGAAAAGAATACTCTACTGCCAATATTGCCACATTGGCCATCTCCTTCTCCACCTTCTTCCCCATCATCATCACAACCGCCTTCAGTTGCAAAGTAAAAAAGCATAACACCTTTAATTACTCCATCACAAACCATGGCACCTCCATTACAACGGCATGGTCCTTTACCATCCGGCACTTTTAGACAAATTGCATCGCTAATATCGTCAGCACTGTAACAAAGAAACACGTAACGAAAAATGTAACTTTAGCAAATTGATTTTTTATATATTTATTTTGTTACCTAGTCGGGAAATACTTTATACGTTACTTCGGTGCGGCAGTTAGACTACTATTTCCAGTTGTATAACTGGCTTTAAAAGAATATTATTGAACCATGAACATACATACATACTTTTTTTTTTTTTTTTTTTTTTTTTTTTTTCTTTTTGGTTTAACGTCCGACTGTTCTGCAAATTGCTGCTAATGCAGACGGTGAAGGATGAAATGAATTTTTGTAACGTATGAAAAAATGCCATGCCCGAGTGGGATTCGAACCCAAGACCGCGTGATGAGAGGCGAGCACGTTACCAACATCGCCAACGCGATACATACATACTGTGACAATATCGAAGGAGAGCGAGGTTCGCGAAATTTCTGGTACTTAATCATAAAATGGTAAAAAGTAAATATTAGAGTGAAAAAGTAACAATAGGGCTAGTTATGAAAGGTTATTTAAAAAGGGCCACGCTATTGTGTATGATGAGGTAGGATCTTCTGTTGTACAACTATTTATGAAAGAGTCGGGTGGTTACCTGTAACACCCTTTTATTCAATTCAACTTGTTACATTAGTTAAGATTTCTTCAGAAAAGATTATTGATTGGACCTCTGCGTCTTTCGAGAAGGCTCATTGAACCGCCGATATAAAGAGACCCCCGAGCGCGGTCAGTTAGTATTCGTTTGATGTTTGACGAGTGTTTGTAGAGTGAGCTATCGGTGCGTAGTGCAGGTCACGTATTCGAGCATTGTGTTGGTCAACTTGTAACGTCTGGCTTGCAGCCGTTACATTTATTCGTGTTTTCGTATTTTGCGTTTGTTTTGTTAACTGCCCGTCTGCTTGTCTTGCTCCCGTAAGCTGGCGCTCCCTGCCGACTACCTGCGGTACTCCTCTGTTCTATTCCTGCTACGATCAACTGTTTTACTTTCTTTGCTGTTAGACACTCGATCTTGCGCATTTGTAGTGAACGGTCGGCTTTACCAGTTTAGTGATGTCTGTACCAAATTTCTCCTTTATTACTTGTATCAGAAAAGTTTTTCACTTCTATCTGCAGTTATTTTAATTCTATTACTGCTTTGATATGCTGATGGTTTTTTTATCATAATACAATGACTTGAGTTATTACCGTGTTGAGTTGTATATTACGTCGTTCATTATGTATTAAGTTTTAAACGTCTTTTCCTTATTCGAATCTTTGCGAAAGTTTAATGTCTACGTTGCCCAATTTATTTGGTAAGTTTTTCTTGTTTTTTTTTTTAATAATATTAATAGCATCCTAAGCACTGAGGTTCTTGCAAGTTACGTTAACAAAATGTATTGTAATTAAAATTAGAGTTTTGATTTGATTTGTTAATAATGCTAGTACTTGGTTCGATTCTGTTTTATATACAAAATTATTTTGATAAACTAGTCAATATATTTTGTAACTAATTTTGTAATTAGTAATTGTGCAATGTAATTAAACTGATAATATGCATTTACTGATTTAAACTTGTTTAGAACACTTTTCATTTGTAACTTCATTTTTGCATAATATTTCGTAACTTGTATAAATATTCATTGTTTGTTTTTTTTAAATATTTGATCATTTGTAATATTTTTTTTACTAATTCAGAAATTATCTGTATTATACTTTTGTAACTGTTTTATGAACTTGTAATCGCCGTTTGGTAGTATATTTTTCTGACAGTAGTTGGATTTATGTTTATCTAGGGTTCGATTCCCGGAGCATGGATTTTGATTCCTGGATGGCGCATTTCGATTTCCGGAATGTGAAGTTCGATTCCCGTTGATGTTCTTTGAATTGCCTGTGACCATGCAGTTTATATCAGCATAATTATGTTCCGGAGTTTTCCTCCTTTCCACTATGGTGATAACAAAACCTGACCGCCGTACATATCATACAATGCTAATTTGAAGGCCTCGTTGGCTAATTTTACATCTGCTTCTACACGTCGGTAAAGTACTGAAATGTATATCTCAAACGAACTGGTATGAGTTTTTTTTATTATTTTTTGGGGAAAATCTTTTAAAACGCCAATCCTTGTTCCTACCTGCCCGCTAACTATTCCAGCAAAGAACATGCCGTAACTAGGATTTTACTTGACTTGCTTCCACCCAGCAAGAATTTTTGCTGTAATATGTTACTTATGAGACTTTTTTTTAATTTAATACCTTTACTGCATTGAAATCATGGATTAATCGGGGAAAATGAACTAAATAAATCTGTTATTAATTTATTCTGCATCTTTAAACCTTTTATATATATATATATATTTTTTTTTTTATTTGTTTACTATTTGTTATTTATGAAAATTTTGTTTAACCTGAAGATTTACCAGTGAAAGCTGGAATATTCCTATATACATAATTACATAAATATATTAAGGTTTAATATAAATTTGTTTTTCTATCCATTAAACGCTACCATGGTCAGCTTAAGGATAAAATTTAAATAATTTTGTCCATTAATAATATTGCAGTTATCAAATTATTATTGTTGTTTCCCCGCCAACGATAGGGGTGTTACAAACCATTATTACTCAGTTTTATTGTATGTGCATTGTGTATTCAGTTTTATTGTGTATGTGCATTTTATAGTAAACCATTATTACTCAGTTTTATTGTATGTGCATTGTGTATTCAGTTTCATTGGGCATTGCATTTTATAGTAAACCATTGTTACTCAGTTTTATTGTATGTGCATTGTGTATTCAGTTTCATTGTGTATGTGCATTTTTTATTGTTGTAAGTAGTATTAAGTATATTATTAAGTTATTTATTGTATTACTTCATTATAATTAGTTTGTTATTTATTTTGTAAATCTTAGTTGTAATAAATACTTATAATTGTAAACTTTAGCGTATTAACTATTTTATTACTTAGATCCCAAAACGGACCTTAGCGATACGTGTCACAATACATTCATTCATATTTGTACACGTTTCGATGTCCGGTAAACCTGTGTAAGAGTTCGAAACCTAAAACACCTTTCTACCAGTTGACTGGCAGGTTGGACAATTATTACGTAATCGCCTTCCAGAAACGTTGCAATCATTCAAGAGAACTCTCTCTGTAATGGGAAAAATATTGAGAAAATAAGTTTGGTTGGCAGCACTGTATGTGGACCGAAGGGAACAGGTTTCTTTATGTCCATGAATATACGTAAATTTTATTGGTTTTTTATAAAGTAACCTATAAATGTGTGTGATCTAGTGAAGTACATAAGTGTGTTTTTGTTTCTATCACGGTTTTACTGATGTAGTCAGTCAATTATTGCAATCATTATTGCAATTATTGCAATTATTATTATTATTATTATTATTATTATTATTATTATTATTATTGCAATTATTGCTTATTATTGCAATCTTTATTATTAGTAACAACGAAATTGAGGTTACATGGTTTTCTTTCTTTCGGTGCGCTGGATGGTATGTCCTTTGGTAAAACTTTATAGAAAAAAAAAATATTGACTGTGTAGATCATTATAATTATCAGTGGCGGTGTATTTTGAATATTAGCTGTTTCCGCCGACGTTGTTTATTTGTCGAAAGATAAGAAGAAAGTTGACCATGTCCATCTATACCCGAATAAAAATAAACAATAGTTTTCGTTTTAATTATATTTGTTTGTTTATCTGTAATATATATTGGAATTTTAAATAATAATAACAAATAATAAAACTCCGTACAATAATTTCAAATTTTCAACAGTAAAATGACTAACCCTATCATTCTACAGTAAATTTCACGAGCGACTAGATGGCTGTCTCAATTAACTGGCCCGTGACCTAGTTATTTTTTTCCTATTAATTCAAATGGAATTATATTTTAATTTCAATTTGAGATTTATGAGTAACTTTTATTTTGAGAAATTATCCTTCATAATTACTTATTGGGATTAATCAATACTTAATATTTTATTATTAATAATAATAATAATATATAATCAATAATTTTTTAGAGTTACCGAATCAATTTTATTCGGGGTTTTTAAAATTTATTTTAAAAGTTGCTATTTTAAATTTGGGTGTTCCTATTTCTTTGCTGCTCTTAATTATTAAATGGGGGGCCCAGCTTAAAAATAAACGTCTAAGGAAATTGATGAATTTAATTCAAGTAAAGAATTCTCGAAACGGCCGCTCTCCAGTAGCTCTCCAGCTCTCAGCTTTCCAGTTCTCGGTAGCTCTCCACAGGAGATGTCGCAAAATACATCAAAGGTGCCCAAAGTACCGACGCCTGTTGGTCAGGCTGACAATTTGCTGGCAATTGAGTTAGTGATGGTACGGGTTTTGGATAAGAAACTAAATGCACTGGCTACGAAAGACGATCTCTTTGCCCTGGAAGAAGTCATAAAAAAAATTATGCAATAAAATAAGTGTACTGCAGCAGGAAAATTGAGAGCTAAAAGATGAAATACAGCTGTTGAAATGAACAGGGGACGCTATGGGCAGTATATTTGAGGGCCATTAAAAAAGGAATCCCCCTATTCAACGGCCCTGAGTAAGTTAGAGGGCCGCTCACGTATGAACAATTTGGTGTTTAAGGGAATAGTAAGTACTGCAGCAGAATAATGAATCTTACATTGATTTTTTTTTTTAATTTTGTATTGAATATTTGGGTGCTAGTGAGAACGTAGAAATAAACAGGGCGCATTCTCTTGGTGAAAAAATGAGTGTTAATTGCACATTTTCCTAATGACCGGGATACCGATTATTTGTTAGCTAGTGCCAAAAGCACTAAATTTGTTGTGCACAGAGACTACACAAAACGAGTAAGAGCTAAGCGTAACAAATGTGCAAAGTTAAGAAAAGAAATAGAAAGGGTTGTGGGTTGGAAGCGAATGCCGATGGGTCATAATTGTCTGTACGATGATGGAACAAAATTGTAGCTTATTGGTCTGATGAAACGGTTTTGATGGCTGGTCGAAGAGATGGTGCGGACGTGTTGGAGCATATGTTTAGGCAGAGTTTCTCGGAGTTTCTGGAAGGTCTGTCAAGGGAGGAATCAGAGTACCATTGGGTTGGCAAAATTAGTGAACTCGTGCTGGAAGGTATGGAGAGGGAGAAGTAGAACGGATCACAGGTATAAACCAGTGTGAGAGATTAGTGTCTAGACAAGAAGAATTAAAAGTTTTGTATTAACAATATTTGTGGACTAGTTTAAATTAGTTAAGGATTTTTCTGGCTTTCTTAATGGGTATGATATAGTGTTTTTGGCGGAAACTTAAGTTTTAAATGAGGATGTAGCAAACGTACTAAGTTACTTAGCAGATTTCAGGGTAGAATGGGTGACGCAAAGAAAACCTCTCGGTTTGGTAGGGCCAGCGGGGGTATGTTGATGGGGTTATATAGGTAATCGAGTTTGTACGATAAAGTTGATTTTTGTTGTCTAGATAATGTAAATATGGTAAGGGTTCATTGCGAAAATGGAGAATCTTTGTATATTCTGCCGATATATTTGAACTGTAAAGAGTGGAATGGAGAATTTGTTAAGTTATATAATTTATTACAGGCGAATACAGGTCTTGACGTGATTGTAGTAGGGTTAGTAACGTATTAGGACCGAACAGGTAATTTTTGACATGGGAAGAGTGGTACAAAATGCGGAAATAGACGTAAGTAAAGTATCGAAAGATACATTTTTAAATGCTTGCGAGAGGCGTTTTCTTGAAATGTGCGATGATTTTGGACTTGTTATTCTGAATGGCTAAGGAGATACGGAAGGAGAACTATTTTTGTAGGGAAGATTGGGGTCAGTCAATGACCTAGTAGCATTCCCAGCGCGAAGATTAATTGTTTTTCAGGATTTTGAAGTAGTATCAATTTTTTCTGATCATTTCCCAACGTTGGAGAATTTAGAATACTGGCAGTTTTGTTTACAATAATTGTTTTCAGTTATTGCCAAAATTGAGGTGGTATTTGTTTGATAAGAAGGCATATAAACAAAGTTTATGTAAAGTTATAAAGAATATCGAAATCATGGATAATCCGTATTTGGCTGCAGGTAGGATAAAACATGTGGTGCGGATGTCTGTTACAGCAAGTAGCGGGGTTGGGGTTAGTTGTGAAGTTGTCGGTGAAAGAGGCCTAATGATGTTGGCATGGGGACGGCGTGGACGCGTACGGGTCGGCACAAATTTGATTCTGAATGGTTTGATCGGGATTGTTGGAAAGCTCAAAAAAAGTTTTTGGGTTGCTAAGATTAAATAGAAAATATAATCTGTGTGCGGCTAAATCGAATTATGTATGTGCAAAGAAAAATTATAAAAGTTTATGTAAAAATTAAACGAAAACAATACTATGACAGTTTGGCTGGTAACTTAGTGTGCAGTCATGACAGTAAAGGATTTTGGGACACCATAAACAAGTTTAAAAAACGTTCATTAGTGGTGAGTAATGCAATAAGTATCAGTGACTGGAATAGCCATTTTCAAGGATTGTTAAACCCACCGCTTGTGATCCCATCTTGTTTGTGGAGCCTCTTGCGGTGGAAAGGGAGTTACAAAAAAATTTTGGCGTGACTGAATTAGAAGCAGTTTAAAGTAAGGCGAAAATAATAAAGCTCCGAGAAACGATCGTATTACATACGAATTTTACAAGAATGCCACGAACGGTCTGTTAGTTAAGATCGTCAATACCTTTCAATTGCATGTATGAGACGTCTGCGGTGCCTATTATTTTAGGGGATCAATAGTATTTCCTCTTTTTCAAAGGTGATGTAGACGATGTGAGAAAGTATAGAGGTATCTCATTTATAGATACGTTAGCAAAATTATTTACGGGTCTACTGTTGAACAGGTTGATTAAGTGGGTGGAAGATAGGAATATATTGAGTAACTGTCAGTCGGGGTTTAGACATGGTTATTCGACGGTGGATAACGTGTTTAATTTGACTTGCATAATAAATTTACATTTGTGTAAGAAGAGGGTAAAACTTTTTTGTTTCTTTGTAGATTTTGCATCCGCGTTTGAATACGTATACCTCGAATGGCGTTGTTTTACAAATTATCTTCTATCGGGTGTGTTACAAAATTTATTAATATTCTTAAAGAGCTGTATAAAGGAACGAAGGCGGGCATGTGGTATAGGGAACAGCTAACTGAACCTTTTGACACACCATTGATATTTTTGATGCAGTGAGAGGGGAAATCAGGGTAGGAGGATAGTCTATTGGCGGCTTTGCAATGCAGATGACATTGTATTGATGGCTTCAGATGCAGTAGTTCTTCGGGGGATGATAAGGAAATTGGAGGGTAATTGTGATTTATGGAACTTACCTCTTAATTTAAACAAATCGAAAATCCTAATATTTAGAAATGGGGCTAGATTATCCAAGAATGATAAATGGAAGTTTAAAGGAGAAGAAATTCAATGTGTTAAAATTCATATAAAAATTTAGGAGTAAAATTAAACACTACTTTATTATTCGAATCGTACCTTGCAGAGCGGTTGTCGATGGCAAAGGCGGGTCTTAAATCAGTATGGAATGGTGTAATAATAATATACTGTTGTCAGTTAAGATTAAATTATTAATGCGGCTGTCAGATCTATTATTGGGTATGCTGCACATGTCTGGGGTTATCGGCGGTTGAATGAGGTGAAGAAATTGCAGAGATTTTTTGTAAAAAATTGTTCGGGCTGCAATATAATTCTCCCAATTACATCATTGCGTTGTAGATTGGCTGGCCGAATATGTATGAGTATACCTTGAGACAGCACGTCAATTACATTAAGGTGTTGAAATTGCCGTAATATCGTTTACCGAGAACATTAGCATTGGAAATTATAAAGAAGAATATATTTTGGTACAAGGAATGGAACGTATTGGCAGGTAGAGCTTATGTTAACATTGAGTATTGTGATATATTTTAAAAGTTTCTTTTAAAATATCTCCGAATTCCGATTTAAGTTTTGTTATAAATTTTTCTTTTATTAAATGAAAGTTTGATTTTTTGGTTCATCCTGTGAATAATAATTTAATTTAGTTTGATTTCATTTAATTTTCTTAACGTAATTTTTAATTTATTGAACGTTTTATTACTTTCAAACAGAACGTCCGGTGTCAGATTATTATAACATTAATTGCTCGTTCGTATTTTTTTCATTTAGTTTACCGTGGGATCGATATATCTATCTCTCTCTTAACGCATTGAATCAGTGGTGAGTATTTACGGTCTCTCTTTATAACGTTTGTTAAATACGCCTTGCTAAATCGTCTCATTTTTTCATGTAAGTTTTCTTCCCGTGCGCGTGGTGGGGTATATTTTATTTTTTCCTTCGGTGGGATTTAATTTATTAGTTTTTTGCTGTCTGTTCGTTTCAACTCTTCTAGCGACTCATCTCTGTTTAAATCTACATGTAAATATGTTGATTTTTTAATTTCTAAAATTTAAAAATAAGTTTCACGCTACTTATGCAGGTTCGGTCTTAATATAAATTTTATTTGGATGTCTAATTTTTTTAATGATTATTGGTGTTTTTGCTTGATAATTATCTCTAGATTTTAGTTTTCATTTTCTTTATAACATATAGGCCTATTCTTAGAAATATACGTTAGTTGAAACGTCAGGGCGTTTCAAAATGTTCTTCGGGGTTACGAAAATTCATTACAAAAAAACTATTCCACTTACAAGAATGAAACAAGTACTGTACGAAAGAGCAATTCAAACAGTTTTTTTCCACGGGTACTGGGCAGTTAGTTGACCGTCGGCCCGCTAGGTGTAGACAGTAGAGAAAATGGCTGCCACGGGAAGCGAGAAGTCGTTTTGTGTCTTAGAATTTCACTCGTCAAAGTCGGTAATTACTGTGCAACGTGCGTTTCGGTTGAAATTTCATAAGGATCCACCAAGTGACAATTCAATTCGTGCATGGTACAAACAATTCAGCGAAACTGGTTGCTTGTGCAAGCGGAAATCAACTGGTCGTCCATCAACCTCAGATGCCAGTGTTGACAGTGTGCGTGCAAGTTTTATTCGCAGCCCGTCAAAATCTACTGCGTCTGCAGGCAGAGAGTTAGGAATTCCGAAAACAACAGTGTGGCGAGTTCTCCGTAAACGTTTATTATTCAAACCGTACCATCTTCAATTACTGCAGCATCTATCTGATGGAGATAAAACACGTAGGCTCCATTTTTGTTTAGAGTTACAGCAAAAGGTGTCATTGGATGAAGGTTTTCTAGAGAAGATAATTTTCAGCGATGAAGCTACGTTTCATATCAGCGGCAAAGTAAATCGTCATAACGTGCGAGTTTGGGGAAGTGAAAACCCACACGCTTATGTGGAACACGTTAGGGATTCTCCGAAAGTAAACGTTTTTTGCGCGATCTCTCGTGAGGCAGTGTATGGGCCGTTCTTTTTTGCAGAAACGACAGTAAACGGCATGACGTACCTGGACATGTTGCAATTATGGCTTATGCCTCAGCTATTAAATGACTTCATTTTCCAGCAAGACGGTTGTCCTGCCCATTTTCATAACGAGGTTTGACGGTACCTTAACACAACACTGCCTCGACGCTGGATAGGACGCGCGTCTGAGGAAGACCAACAACTTTTGCTGTGGCCACCAAGATCACCAGAGCTCACGCCATGTGACTTCTTTCTCTGGGGCTATGTGAAAGACAAGGTCTTCAAGCCACCAATGCCGAACGATATCGCTGAGCTGAAGGATCGCATAATCAATGCGGTCAACTCTATAGAAAGAGACATGTTAGGGCGTGTTTGGCAAGAGCTAGACTTTCGTGTTGACGTATGCCGTGTCACCAAAGGAGCACACATTGAACATTTATAGATGTTAAAAAAAACTGTTTGAATCCCTGCATCTGCACGTACAACTTTCATTTAGGTAAGTGGAATAGTTTTTTTGTAGTGAATTTTCGTAACCCCGAAGAACATTTTGAAACGCCCGTATAAAATTTAATTTTAGTTAAGGAAACATTTAATTTATTTAGGTAAAGACCCAACTTTTTTTTACGCAAAGTATATTTTTTTAAACAAAGTAAAATTTTACTTCTAAACTAATTTTTTTCTCCAGAAAGATAGTATTTTTTTTACAAATTCTGTCACAACTAAGTAATTTTAGCACACGCAAGTGTTCCGTTTTCACGTTTTAGTTAAGTGACTTTAGCGTAATTTTTTTTATGTGTTTCTATATGGTGTTTTTTTTATTTTTTTCTTAAATCAATTTTTTTTATTAATTAAACATAAGATTTATAAATCATTTTTTTGAGTATGTTTTTTTTTAATAAGTCCATTTACACGAGTAAGTAAAATTTTTTGGTCAAATTTAATACTAATTTTTTATGTTCTTTTTCCCTCTCATGCGTCGAAACAAATTTTGTGAATGACGAATAATTATCATCACTCACCAGCACTCTTCTCTGATAGTAACATACATACGGCGTAGTTATACATTTTTCAAAAAAATAATTTTTGATATTTTCTTTAATCAAAATCCGGAAAGTAGTACAATATGTTATTTGTGAATAGAGTATTACCATTGTCTACTTCACTAGAATATAATATCAGTTAAATCGTTATCATAATCTCCACCAGCATCATCAGTGTCGTTGTTGATGGATGTGATCAGAATTCTAAAAGCGAACATGGTTCTTCCAAAAACTGACAGTTTTCATTTACCTTTATGCTATTTCGAAATAACAATTTTCGCATAGCCCATTTGAATTGTAATGTATTAGGATTATTATAATAGAACAAAATTTATTTGTTCTATTTAAATTATAATTTGAAATTATAAAAATGACTTAGATTAAGACCGGATCATGGTACCGAAATGAAGAAAATACATTAACCGGCTAAGCTTTCAATGTTTTACTTGCCCGGATGGAGTGGAGGTGAACAAGTACGACTTCAGACCGGTTCGACTAGGTTTCAAGTGGAAGTAGTTTCTCCAGCTATATTTACCTCAGTGCCTACTCTGCACTTTACTGCAGTATAACCAACCATTTTAGTTGTATCTATCTTTATCAAAATTATATAATAATTTTCAAAATCTACGTATTATTCCTTTAAAAATGAGTTCAAACACAGTGTCATTGTGACAATCTTAAGCATTTCCAATGTTGGATTTCATTCTGACTGCCGTTGTTCAATAATATTATAATAAATTAATAAATTTAAGAATTATTATTATTATTATAGCCTATTATAACAATAGCATAATAAAAAAATTGTGTGTCCGGTGACACAATATCTGTGCTGCAGTATTTTACCACAGATCTGTATTTATGTTTTGGGTATCATTATAGTAGGTTTTAACTTGTGTTTTACTTTGCCCAATTTTTGTGGTAATGGAAATTGCACATTACTCAAACTGCGCATGCATCGAGAATCAGATGCATCCAGAAAAATGGATTGATTAATCATTTATTTTTTTACCTTATACAATGATAAGAAATTTTCATTATCATTAGTATTTATGCCACTTTAAATGATTAGAGCCTAATACCGACCACTTTTCAATTGTAGGCTGTAACAAAAATCTATTTTGCTTTTCTTTAAATCAAAACCAATGACTTCAGATATTTTGAGAATCTTAAAAAATAGATCCTTTCCTTTAAGTAAAGATACCGTTACTAAAAAGCCAAAAACAAGAAAAGCCAATTCTTATTCTGGTAAATTTAACGTTTTGGTGCTCTTCTAGTAGTAAATTGTTGTTCTGTTCAATTTCGCGTTTATTATTTTCCTTAACAAGATCCACTATCTTTGCTTTCAAACGTGCAAAACCAGAAGATATTAAATATCTTCTGCGTCTGATTGTGGTGAGAATGTCAAATTGCCTAGTTCCTTTATAAGTTGTGTTGATAATTGTTCGAGGAATGGAAGGCCTTTAGAACGGAAGTTGTATTAAGTATCAAATCTGATTTAATGCAATTCCGAGATGCTTCTGTATCAGATTTGATACTTGATACTACTTCCGTTCTAAAGGCCTTCCATTCCTCGAACAATTATCAACACAACTTATAAAGGAACTAGGCAAATGGACATTCTTAACACAATCAGACGCAGTAGCACTTCTTACAAGTTGACTTCCGTTGTTCATTTTTAAAAGAACGTAATTATGTAGTATTAAAATGAGCAAAAACAAAATAACGAGAAAGTACTTAAGAGCAAAAGTGTAAGAAGTTGAAATAATTAATACTAATAATAATTAAACAAATATGAAACCCAAAAACTAATACGCACAAACGTACAAAAACAGGAACAAGCATTAAGATTATTTTTATCGGAAACAAAATTGTGTTATTAAATAAAACTTGAAACATTTATATAACCCTATCAATTAAAGCTTTTATAGTCTTGAAGCAAAAATAAGATTAAAAATTATATTAAATTATCGTAAGGATAATATACCAGCAAAGCCTGCTTTTTCCTTGTAAAGTCATTCAATAAAGTAAAGCAGTACCCATACTTTTGTTATAAATACACAATTAAAAAATTGAAATATCATGTTGAAATTCAACGAAGAAAGCAGAAAACTTTAACACCAAATTCTTCACCTTGTTAGCCTGGGTAAACCTTTATAAAAATTTACTTTTCTTAATTTACTTAAAAACACAATTTACCACCAAAACAAATCACAAGACTACACACAATATTGTTACTCTTCAAAATCTCAAGGTCAACTTCTTCTTCAAAATATTTCCAATTTTTGTTTTTCTTTTCATGTTATTTTAATGCCAGTAAAATTACTCTATTTAATATTTAATGTCTCGATGTAAACCTCATATCGAACTAGACTACTATAATAGTATACTTACTCATTGCAGCCGCAACTTTTATCACCTCTGCCAAATACCAGATCTATGTACGACACTTTACGTGTAGTTACAAAGACGCTTCCTTGACGGTTTCTTCCATACTCAACATACGTGCACTTCTCCTTCTTATTATCTGGCCACCCGCTAGTTGCAATTTTTGCATAACCAACACTTTTGTCAAATTTTTTTTTAACTGTAAAACAAAAGTAATTATACCATTATAACAGAAACCACCAAATACCTCCAAAAACACCAGGACACCGCTGTGTGTAAATTCGCAAGAGAAATAATTTGCAGCCAATTAATTCACTTTCGTGTAACACTTTCGTATAATTCCCGAAATATTTTTGATGTCATCAAATTTTTTAGATGTATGTTTTTAATGCCACATTTCATTTGATGTAAATGATGATGTTGGTGAAAAAATAGCGAGATTCAGTTCTGTTTGTGGTAGTATAAGGAGAGCCTTGGGTAGGAGAACAAGACATGATACCCAACTGAAATTTTATAGAGCAATGGCAGTACCGCTAATAGCATACGGTAGCGAGACATGGGTATCTATGAAGAGAACTGAGTCTTGGATACGAGCTGCTGAAATGAGGTTTTTACGAGCGGTTAAAGGTTGCACTCGACTAGACAAGATAAGGAATGAAGATATAAGAGCTGAATTACAAGTGGAACCTCTACTGAGTATTTTGAAAAAATGTCGTGATAACTGGTCTTGTCATCTACTCCGAATGTCACCCAATAGACTTCCATTGCAGGCATGGGAGTACAAACCTATAGGAAAACGAGATGTGGGAAGGCCGAGGAAAAAATGGATGCCGGAACAGGCCAATAGAGCCTAATCCTTGTAAGATGATGATGATGATGATGATGTTTTTAATTTAAATTACTGTATTTCTTATGGTTGGAAATAAGACACTTTAGAAAAATACGTAGGCTATCAAGACTCCTTTACAACGTTTATAAAAGTCTTTTAAAATGATTAGTATAGATTTAAGTAAAGAAATCATTATTTTTAATTTATGTGCAAATGTTATTCTGAAACAACTACACCACGTTTAATGAAATTTAGAACACATTTTTAGAGACTGGTGGGCCTGTTAATTTTTGCAAATAGTTTAGTAGTATTTTTAGATATTAAAGAATTAGGTATGAACATAATAAGCATTCACCACCTACCGCCTACGAGCCGAACCAAATAACGGGATGAATGCTGGTTAAATCGACATTGAAATAAAATTTATTTCCAAAACATTTACATAACAATAAAACATTACTTTTTTAATTTTAAAAATTACTTTTAAAAACAAAACGAATTTAATTATTGTAAAAAATGCCTTTAAAGGAGGCCTGTGGGCAGATAAGAGTATTTTTTTTGTATTTAATATTTTAGTTACCTATATACAATTTGCAATTATATTTTAATAAGTAGTCTACTGGTAACATATAAATAAAAGTAAACATCATAGTTATTCAAAATAGTGAGGCAACATTGCGAGAACTGAGTTTGTGATTCTTTAAAAATTTAAAAAAAGAAAATGTAATCAATATTATTTCGAAAATTATATAAATAAAAACATTAAGATAATATGTAAACGTTTGTATAGAACTGATTGAACACAACATGAATGTTGTATTCACAATTCCTTAAAAAGTTTTTCTAATACTGTAATATTACCTGAACGGATGAATTTGTCAATATCCTTGCGATATGATTTAAATTAGAAAGAAACTTACATGCTTGAGACAACATTAATTTAATTTTAGAGAAATGTACATGAATTGACTTCTACAAACTGTCAAATTAAAATGGTATGTTTGAAAAGTGGTGGTCGTGGGTCGTAGAGATTGTAGTATGATTCGTGGACACTGAAAACATTTATGTCTAATTTTATAAACGAAACAAGATTTTCAATAAATATTGTTTAACTGTCAAGTGAAATAAATCTTTGGATGATGGAGATTCTATTAGAATAAACGTTAACGGCCCCACCCCAAGCCCTTTTTCCATACTGGAATAAAGTTTGGGCGTAAGCAAAATAAATTAGTCTGACTATGTTTGTCTTTTAATTTTTCTATCTATTTTATGAAATTTAAAATTAAATGTTTTAATATTTGGCACATATAGCTAATATGAAGATCCCATCTTAAGTGTGGATCGACCTGAACGCACTGGTATTGAACACTGTTAGCCTTCACTAATTTTGGACATAAGACATAGAAACCGCCAGATCCTTTACTATTTGAGGAATGAATATTATTCGTTCAAAAGCCATTGGTTGATCACCAAAATTAGGAGAAAAAGACATGAAAGTACTCTTCTTAGTATTGTGTTAGGATCTGTTTATTTAACAGTCAGCACTAATTCGGCAGCCTTTTTCTCACCATCCCATGAGTGGCCGGTAAAAATTATTGAAGTATCATCAACAAACGAAATTAAAATAAGAGTACAATTAGTCTACTAATATTTAATTCTACAGGGTCGTTTATATATAATAAAACAGTAGGGAACATTGTTCCTTGTGGCAGACTATATTCAGATAAATATTTTTTACATGGAAGTATGTTTGTATGGAGAGTTCACACTTTTGATCATTCAGCACAGACATGGCTACTTTACTTTAAGAACTCGGAAGGTCAAACCGCGCGCTGGGTCGAGCGCCTGCATTAGTACACCTACAAAGCCGAGCATCGCCCTGGGAAAAGACACTAAGGCGGACGCCCTGTCAAGAAAACCGTGTGACTGTAAACATGCCAGAAGATTGAGCAATGAAGTGACGAGGCTGAAGTACGGCAAATTACACGGCGGCATCAGATGATTGGAGCGACGAAGATCTTCCCGAGGAGCAGTGATAGGAACGGACATTGGTCCATTGATCAACGAGGAGTCAGGTCAGCGACCATCATGGAAAGACATCAGTTTGAGAAGCCCGGAATATAAAATCTACTGGGCACAGTTAGAGACAGATTGCTGTATCGGGAATAATAGTCAGTAGACGGAAGAAAGCGCGTTCCCCAAGTAGTTATTCCACACATGAAGACCAAGGAATTTAGTCTAGTTATTGCAAAACAAAACTTAAATGCTAACCTAACAACAAACCTTAATTATACGGTAATATTGTTCGAAATAGCACATGCACATAGGACATGTACAAATAGCACAATGCACATAGGACTCTGCTCGACGTAAAATATTTTCTGTGGCTTTCCGTACTATGTGTTGATAGTTGCGCATAAATTCAACAGCATTGCAAATTTTAACGAGTAACTCTTCTTTATTATCTGTATCAGTCTGTATCTTTAGTATTCTGTTGGTATACCATTGTTTTCATATGACTCCTAAGTAGACGATTGGTAATAAGTCTGTTGATCGTGGTGGCCATTTGAATGGTCCACCACGTCCAATCCCGTTCAAGAAATTAGCATTCAAATGATTTCTAGCTACTAAAGAAAAATGTGAAGTTGCATCATCTTGCTAGAAAGACGTTTGTAATTTGTTTGTAGAGGTGTATTTTCCAAAAAAACCAACTAATTTTTTTCAGAAATCGTTCGTATACATCTACCGTAAGGTTTCCATTGAAAATAATTGGTCCCATTATTTTGTCATCAATAAGGCCACACGAAACATTAATATGAAATCTATGTTGGAAACTAGTTTCCACGGTACCATGTCTGATCTTTACACAAAGATTGACAATTTCGGTTCAAAAAACGAATTATTTTGACTGATATTGATTCTTACGTTAAAAATTTGTCGGAGAAAATTTTATCATCTGAAAATCGGTTAGTTTCACTAAATGATGAAACAAAATCAACATGCAAGACAAAGATTAAGCCAGTAGGTATTAGGAACAATATTAATAAAATTGGTAACAAAAACAAGGGAACATAAAAAATATTTTTCGAAGCCAAATCTCAAGAACATGAACCACTGAGTCTTTGAACAACGGCTAGCAGAATCGTTATAAATTCAGACGATAGCTTTGGCTACAAAATTCAAACATTTATTAGTACTCTCCTTGAACTACTGACTAATTTATTAGAAACTGACTGAATGAATGAAAGTAAAAGAATGTTAAAAAAAAGTGTAAAAATCTGGCCATGCCTTGACCGAATACACAGAACTTTTAAAATAAAGAAATAACTATAAACCTGGCTTGTAGAGACAAAAGAACTAAGTGAACACGACCTTGAACCAAAAATAACAATCGAGGAGATTGAATTTGCTACAAAATCAATAAAAGATGGAAAAGCGGCAGGTCTAGATACGGTAGCAGCCGAATTAATAAAGGGTGGAGGAAATTCAGGAGCTCCTACAATAAATGTTTAATTACGTTGTTAATCTAGCCGTTCCAAAAGAGTGGGCGTGCTCAAAAATGATAATACTTTCTGAAAAAGGTAATAAAAAGGAGTTAAATAATTACAGAACAACAGGTCTTCTTCTTGCAGTAAACTACGTAGGAGAGATTCACGAAAGTGCTACTTAACAGACAGAACAGACGATTGGACTATTTCCTTTCAAATGATCAAGCTGGCTTTAGACCGAGGTATATTTCGGTGGATCACATCTTCACTATAAAACTCATCAGAAAAAAATTTTAATTTAGTACAAATTTCCTTAACACCTGTTTTTCATTGTCTTCCGAAAAGCGTTCGATTCCATCACAGTAGATGTTATTATTGATACTTTAATAGGGAAAAATGTTGAACACAGAATTGTTAGCATAATGCAGAGTGTTTACGAGGAATCAGTCTCAGATGTTGTGTTTACGAGGAATCAGTCTCAGATGTTGTGGGACTGTCGGATACTGCTCGTACGAAAAGTAAACTCATAATGGCTGGATGGGAAGAGATCTTCGACACAATCTAAAGAAGGGGGCAATATAACATTATTTTAGGAAAGGTTGTTTATTGAAAGAATTGATTACCGTTAACAATAATAGGCCTACGCTGTACGATGTTAACGCTACAACTGCTGACTGAAGAGTGGTAACTCACTGAAGTGTAATACTTTTTTTATAATCAAGGACTTCCCCCTGCTTTTGTAATGCTTATTTTATAGCCAGTCGTAATCAATTTTAAGTTTACATCCATTTTGTTGGTTCGTTTTTGTCTTCTTGTATGGTTTGACAATGGTTACATTCACTTTTTTTTATATTTGTGCATCTTCATTGTTTTCTTGTGTATTAATAAACTAAAATTTCTTGTTCACAATATTAAATGTACATAATTTTTAAATTTTATTTTTTAACAGTTTTATTATTACTAAAACTTTTTAAGCAAAATGTTCAAGGTATAAAACACAATGTCCAAATTTTCCCCCAAAAATAGGTTATAAAAATTATAATAAAACCTTCACAGATAAAAATTATTAAAATTGAGACTTAAACCAGTTGAATTGCAGAAATTCGTTAAAATTAATTTACCAACGCATTCCTAAAATAATAAAGAAAGACTGCAAAAAAATCTTTAAATCACTCTCATACAGAGTGTCTCACGAGTAACCAGACAAACTTCTAAGGCGGTTTCCTCTCATCAAAATAATGAAAAAAGTTTTTATTAACATGGGTCCGGAAACGCTTCGTTAGCAAGTTACGGCTAGCGAAAGATTTCGCCCTGGGTTCAGAACATACGCCTAAATAAAGTCATCCTAGAGGTCTAGGATCCCAATTTTATGAGTAGATTTGATGGTTTCTTGTGTATTTCGACCCGAAAAATTAAATAAAATTAGTTCTAGACCATATCTCCAGTAGTTTTTGTAATATCCAATGAAAAACGGACAAATCTGTGCATAAAAATACGTTTTTTTAGGTTTGAAGAACAATAACTGTGTTAAATGGCTAATAAATGTGTAAATTTATTTAGCAAAACTTGTAGAGATTTTAATTTTGAAGAGAATGATGTAAAATAGGCCAATAATAAAAAAACACAAAGTTTAAAAAATTTATGTTTAATTAAATCAACACATACGAAAAATAAGACAGACAAACACCATACTTAGGATTTTAAAAAGCCATTTCATTTGATACTCATTCTAGTCTTAAACTAAGTTTGATTCCACATTTTTAATAAATAACGAATAAATCATAACAAATGTATCAAGAAAGCATGGGGACAATTTATTTTCACAATACACAGTTCCTAGTGAGTAGTTTTGAGTTTTTTATTTTAAGATGATAGGTAGAAAACGAAGGCCAAAGTAAATGAACCAAACTTAAAAATGTTAATGAAAGAAATGAAATAAATAAGTTCGTAGACATGAAAACTATGATTATGAGGCTACTCACAGCTGTTGCAGCGAGAGAGTGACTCCTCTTAAAACCAGAAAGGTTCTTTCTCTACCCAGATTGTAAAAAGGTATGTTTTAATTGGGTATTCAGAGTTTCGCGTAATACTGCTTGCATGCTGAGCATTCAAATTGCCTTTAAACAGCCTATGATTCAGTGCCTGTAATCAGACTCTTGCATATTACTAATAATGTAGACGGTGAAAGGTTGCAGATGAAAGTGGTGAGAAAATGTCAACTTATCGGAATTTCACTCTATTCGTAGTTCACTATCAATTTATACTGTATCAGTTCACTTGCATCAAACAAAATCGTTTATCTGCTTACCCGCACACCAGTGGATTTATAACTTGGTAGAACGGGATGACAGTAATGGAAGATGTCAATACAATAAAATATTAATTTTAATATTTTCTTCTGTAGATAAAATAACGACTATATCGAAACAAGAAAAGGTGTGTATGGCCTCAATTATATCCATGTCTAGACATATCCTAAAACATGAAAATTATCTTAAAACACTATAAAATTGGACTTAAACTATTTTCATACACCCAGATACAAACACAAGTACATGAAAAGCAGTTGCTGTAAGAAGATATTTGAATACATATCAATGGTATTGGGAACTGTGACATCACCTTTCCTACACTATAACATAAAACCATAGTCAGAGAAAGCTACTATAAAAGAATAACAAAAATAATGAAAACTAATATTTACCTTTAAATCGTTTTTATCCTGAAGGATGTCAACACAATGTCCAGAGGTCAATATCCATAATTCAGAAACTAAAACTCCTGCGCAATCCGGCTGCTCAAAAGTTCCTAGTCTGACCATGTAATTGTATTTTCGGTGAGTATCTTCCATTCCTCCAAGGAGAGCCATGTTTGGTATTGATTTTGAATAATTGTATGCATTCATACTCCGTGGACACTTAGGAGCGGGTGAGCATGAAAATAATTCTAGCGTGAATATTAGACCGATTAAAGGCAAATAAATTCTTAGTTCCATAATAAAAGAAAGAGTGGAAAATGTTTAAAATACACAAAAATTTTCTTAAGTTAAAATGTTCATTAACACAGTAATTTTATTCAACTAAATTAAATTTTCAACGGCCTGTAACAATGAAATAAATCAGGTGAAATGTTCCATAAATATTTTTAAACGAAAATATGTTTTCGTGAATAATAATAATAATAATTTATTAATTCATCTACCCAAACAAATACTTTGACTTAATACAATATTTCTTAAATAATGATTTTTTTAAACCAGCCACTATTAAAAAAAAATAATAATACTATACCTAATATTTTAAAATATTTTCTTAAGTTTTTTTAACCCAGCCACTATTTGAAAAATAAAAATAATATCTAGGAAACATTTCGCTCCGTTACAACCGCACGCTGGCGCATGCGCAATTTTATTTGCCAAACCGTATAAACAAATAAAACGTTCGCCCGTCATTTTACGATAGAATAGTTACACAGTGGACATATCGCACAGCTCCGTTTCGGGTTCTGGGTAAAATAAATAATTACCTAACAAATTATCGTTTAAAATTACAAGTATTTATTACAAACCATAAATTACAAATTATATTACATAAATTTGCAAATAAATTTACAAACTACAATTAAATTGATAATACTATAATAAATAAAACTACTTATAATAAATTAATGACAATAAATGAACTTAACTACTCTCGCACATAATTTAACTACCTACTCACACACGATTATACGACGTCTACCGAATACGCTGGATCTTTTGAACAAACGTGTCTGTGTTAGAGTCTATGTTATACACAGTATAACTGGATCGTATACAATTTCGCCACCTGACTTTAGCCCCACTCATTAAGCACAATGGGTGATAATGGCAATAACAAGGTACGTAGTAGGTAGGTGGTCGTAAATTAACCCTTTGATAAGTTACCGATACTTGAGTAATTTACGACAGGGGTGTAATAAAAGTACTCTCTATCTCCTTCCTGAAGAAAGGGTAGAGAGTAATAAATAGCAAACCTAGAAATAATATTGTGGGACTAAATTACAAAGGAACGAGTCTGGGTCGTATACAATTTCGCCACCTGACTTTAGCCCCACTCATTAAGCACAATGGGTGATAATGGCAATAACAAGGTACTTAGTAGGTAGGTGGTCGTAAATTAACCCTTTGATAAATTACCGATACTTGAGTAATTTACGACAGGGGTGTAATAAAAGTACTCTCTATCTCCTTCCCGAAGAAAGGGTAGAGAGTAATAAATAGCAAACCTAGAAATAATATTGTGGGACTAAATTACAAAAGAACGGGTCTTGCATCAGGTAAAAAATATGTTTGTTATTCAATAGATTTCTGAAAATGAAACCAACAAACTTTTAATATTAGAACCTATGTATGATAGACATAGTATTATAGTTGTTTTACTCCATGTATTTCAGTCAACGTTTATGTCAGTTATAACATTAATATATAATTTTAAAACTACTGTAGTTATATTAAATCAAATTATTATAATTTTAAAGTCTATTGTACAAACAAAAGTGGTTCTTTCGTTCCTATTTCCAGTATTACAGATTTTTATTTTTTTAAAGGTAGCTTGATCGAGAGTGTTCTTAGCTATGATTCAATCAAAATATAAAAACCGCGTAGGCCTATATATTAAAGAAATAAAACTTACATAAAATTTTGAAAAGGCCCATTCATAAAAAAAATTAAAAAGTTAAAAAAGAAATCTTTATTTTGATTTTTGGCCATTTAACTGTAACGTGTGTTTTTTCTGTGCACAATAGCTCCCGAAAGGATTTACCGATTTTGATTTAGTGTTTTTTTTTTGTTTGAAATGTGACTTGATTGTGAGTATTCTTGGCTACGATTCAATAAAAAAAGTGTAGGCCTATAAAAATACTGAAATCTCTAAACTCGATCGTCGCGTGGTGTATCTGTGTGTCTCTGTGGCACCGTAGCTCCTGAACGGATGAACTGATTTCGATTTAGTTTTTTATTTTCTGTTGCCCTATATGAATATGTAGGAAGAAAAGTATTGTTTTCATGTCGACTTTTCGAAATCTAGTTTTCACCGGATATACACGTTTTCAGACCTCCTGAACTCAAAAAACATAATTTCAGCGATTGGTGTGTATGATATATTTCAAGAACGAAGTATTGTACGAAGTTGAAACTTTGAACTTATGTTAGGTACCACTAGAAGAACCGACATGAAGATATTCATAAAACTCGGTCAACCAGAAGTAGTAGTTTATTCGTGTAATTTTTCACTTTCTTGCGAGTTTCTCAAAAACGGATCCTACGATTTTTTTTTTAAATCACTTCTTTTACTAAATTGTTTATGCTCTACAAGATAGGGTAAGCGCCGTGTCTGCTAAAGTTCTTTGGGAGGCTGTGCTCTCCTAGAAATTTTTTTTTTAAGATTACCGCCTCATAAATGATGAGTGTTAGGGAAAAAGTGTAGCCTATATTATCAGAGTTGTAGAAACTTTAGAAACCTATAACTTTTATTTTTGATATGTTTTGTAGTATAACGTTTAGTTTAGCGGTAATCAGTGATTTTCTGTTTTTCACCAAAATCTGTAAAGAAAAATCAGAGTTTTTAAAATTTCAGCCATTTTACGACAACAGTGTAAATTACATATAATCAAATTTATCGAATATTGAAACCTACAACTTTCGTTGAAAGCATTTTTTTCAACAGAGCCCACTTTAGCGTCAAAGAATGATTTTCCGTATTGTTATGCTAAACGGAGATTGGTTTTCATTTTATATCATGTAGGCTACTCATGATTAAAATTAGGTTGTTTTTCAGTTTTTTGTTTACTTTAAGTCGCATCATTAGCAACTACGGAGGGTTAAGAAACTGTAATGATGCGTTTTCGCACGAAACAATTTCCGGACCTAGCCGGGAATCGAACCCGGGACTTTCGCTTAGTAGGCTAGCACGCTCTCCATACGTTACGTAGGCGGCCATTTTTAATTTTACGTTGTTTACTAATATTAATATATTGTTCATTAGTTACACTGACACGAGAAGGTCGTGTGACTGTTTCACACCAGATTTTTTTCTAATTTTCTTTATTATTTTCATTTACATTAATTTTGGAATGTTAAAAAACTTCTCGAAAAAATATTTAAATGCAAATTTTGATGTATTAAATTATACAGGCTAATTTATAAACAATAAATACTTGTTGATAATAATTTATAAAATTTTCAACAATGTCACTTTACTAACTCAAGCTATGTGTACACTCGTGGGATGTCGCATGCGATGTGGCAAGCTACATCGTATGCGCTTAGAGGCATGGCATTTCGCCAATCCGCCTCGTTTGAAGAGCTTTATCTGAAAAAACCATAACGAATATTTTTGAACACTACATTAAATTAAAGCCTGTTCTTTTCTGCGCTGATTGGTTTGACTTAGATTATTTTAACTTTTAACTAGTCGGTGATACAGCAATTTACGCATAGAGTACTCAGATTTTAGCCGGGTTTTTGTTAATGTGGTTTTAAACGTTTGTTACTCCGTCCTGGCTTTTCATAAAAGAACGGCGTTTAAGTACGTTGAAGATCAGAGTTTCTCTGTTTGACCATTTTAACATAGAAGTCTGATGTTCGATTTTAAAATGCCGGCCATTTTTTAAAAAAAAAGTGTATTTTGTCTTCACGTAAAGGTAGGGTTATGATTTTTCGACTGAACCATCCCTTTTTACAGCAGTATTGTGCCATGTATAATATTTTTCATTTGTAATTAGAAATAGATATGTGATGTCAATAGAAAATTCTATTAGCCTCTAAACTTCTTGAGAAGAAAACTGAGCTCTGCAGCGGTATCCGCTCCGAGTATAGTCGTTGAGAAAAACAAACTGTTGTGTTTTTCCTGCTGCAACTCATTCCTTCGCTCATTTTGATTTATTTAACGATGTTTTTATTAAAAAAATAAACGCTTTGCTTGACATAATACTGTTGTGAAGATGCATGGTTCAGTCCAAAATTCATTTCCCTACCTTTACGTGGAGTCAAAAAAAACACGTTTTTTAAATAAAATGGCCGGCATAATAAAACGGAACATGAGATTTAACTTTTGAAATATTTATATTATAGAAAAAACTCTGGTCTTCAACGTACTTAAACGACGATTTTTATGAAAAGCCTGTACGGAGTAATGGACGTTTAAAAACCACATTAACGGAAAACCGGCTAAAAACTGAGTATTTTTTTGCGTAAATTGCTGGAGTTATCTCAGATTAATTTCTAAATAAAATAATATAAATCAACGCAATCAATGCAGGAAAGAACAGGCTTTAGTTTTGTGCATTGTTCAAAAATATTTGTTATGGTTTCTTTGAGATAAAGCTCTTCAAACGAGTGCGGGAAGGTGGTATGCCTCTAAGCGCATGCTACATCGCAAGTTGAAAAAGAAAGCGCACGAGTGTGGAGATACTGACCCACCGGGCTGGTCCAGAGGTAAAGTCGTCGCCGTGAGTCAGCTGTCTAACAGCTGATTTTAGGAGACGAAGGTTCCTGGTTCAAATCCTAGTAAAGGTAGTTCCTTTTATACGGATTTGAATACTAGACAGTGGATACCGGTGTACTTTGATGGTTGGATTTCAATTAACCACATGTTCTCAGGTTGATCGCTCTGGATCTGTACAAGACTACACCTCATTTCCACGTCATACACATCATCCTCATCTCACTGGGTCATGGGGTCTCTTATTGTTTTCAATTGAACAGATTGCGACGTACACATTAGGAATTAAAAAACTAAAAACTAATTCATTGTCCGTAGCAACGATCAATCGGTACATAGACTGCTATTCTACTATCGCTACTATGATTTTTTAATAACTTTCCTATTGTAATAATTGCTATTCATTCTATTTCTACACAGGTTTTACAGTACTTTTTTGTGTTTTAATGTCATTTGAATGGCAGGTGTGGGTGAGACAACCCCACTCTTCATAAGCTTCATGACAAATATTAAAAATTATTATGTTACTCGAGAAAAAATATTTAAAAAAAATCGAATCTAGAGAAGTACGTAACTTAAATTTAGCAGTAATTTGTAAGTGACAGGGACATAAATTAGACAGTTTTCATTTTACAATTTCAGTTATATTTATTACTAAATACAAATACATTTGTTAACATATTTACTAATTCCAGCATAGGACGAGCCTGTACGCGGGAATGAATTGTACATTATTATAATAATTAATAATAGTCGTATTTTCCGGATGATAAGTCGCACTTTTTTCATAGGCTACAGAAAACGGCAAAAAATCACACTGCGTCTTATGAACTGAATGTATAAATTTTTAGCGACATAAACGGCAGATAGGCAAGTTATGTTTCAAAGTAAACATTTTTTTCTTATCGCACTCATATCGTTCTATTCATTATCTCTCGCAGCAGATATAAAGGTAAATTACAGTAGTGTAGTAAAACAGCTTACTTGATTTCCGTTCTTTGTAATAGTGTTTACTAATTTACTTTTATAAATGTCTGAACCATATCACTAAAAAAGCATGGTTGAAAAGTGGGGGGCTTCCTGGATCGAATTACGATTCAGTTCGTTATTTCAGTTTGTGCAGTAAACATTACGTTGTATTTATTTTTTATTGATTTTGAAAACGAATGTCAGTAAGACAAAAAGATTTTCATATAGTCTACTGTTGCTTATAAATTACCAGTTGTAAGTTATGCAAAGACAAACGGAAATCGGGCTGCCGAAAGAGATTTGGACCTCCACCAACGGAGAAGATGATTCGCGAATGGAGAATATTTATGAAGATCAACTCCTAAAACAAGATAAGAAAAAACATTCTTCTCGTTCCGAAGTTGCTAAATGGCCTGTACTTGAAGAAGAAATAAAAACATGGATACTTGACCACAGGAATAATAAAATTTGTATATCAACTAAAATGACAATCCAAGAAGCTAGAAATAAAGCGGTGGCATTAGGTATTAATGATTTTAGTGGTAAATGATCATGGTATTACAGGTTTATGAAACAGTAAGGACTCCTCAGTATGCGTACACGAACAAGACTAGCTTAAAGACTTCCATCGAACTATGAGACTAGAATAATCGAGTTCTATAAATTCATCATTAACGCCAGAAAAAAGTCAAACTATGATAATGGACAACTAGGTAACATGGATGAAACACCTCTAACGTTTGATGTACCATCTAATATTGATGTACCATCTAATAGAATTGTAGATCAAAAGGTACAAAATCAGTTATACTTAAAACAAATGGACACGCAAAACACTCTATACAGTTTTTTCTGCTTTCTAAGTTTGGAATAAAGTCACCACCAGGTAATATTGAAACGAAAAACAATGCGTGCAGAGCAAATTCCTTCTGGAATAATACTTCATGTTCATAAGAACTGGATGGACCAACACGGAATGAAAGTGTGGTCTAAACGTCCGGGAGGCCAATTAAGATAACTAATTAATTTCGGTCTCATCTTACACAGGCTACTAGAAGAAGACTGAAAGAAATTCGTACCAAAATTGCTGTTATCCCTGGAGAGTTTACAAGCCAACTTCAGCCTTTGAATGAATCCATCAATAAACCGTTTAAAGCAGCAATGCGAGAATACTGGACAAAGTGGTTGGGAACAAAATGGGAATGAAGAGGCCTTCCATATCTCAAACATTTTTGGCTTTCAATAAAGTTTTAAATTGTAGTAAAATCCTTCAAAAAGTGTGGAATAAGTAATGCAATGGACGGTAGTGAAGATGACCTGTTTCACTAGGATGATTATGAAGAAGAAGAAAGTTCACCGGAAAGTGAAGCGGGAACTGCAAAGGAAAGTGAATAAATGAGTTAAGAAGTTTATAAATGAAGTGATTTTGATATGATTAAAATGTTTTTTATATTTCTTCGGTTTCTGTCTGTTTTTCATAACCTTTAAATTTGGATTTACTCGAGCGCAAGGGGAGAAGTGTTTAAAGGTTTTGGTTTTACTTTATGCTAACTTCTTAAGTGGATAAATGGTGTATTGGTATTTAGGTAGTATTTGTAGACCTACGTTATTTCCATTTTTGGAACAAATCTTCATTTATTTTTTTTTCAAATTTGCCTTGAAAAATAAGGGTGCGTCGTACAGTCCGGAAGATACGGTAACTACTAAATATTTTTTAATAATTTTATCACATAGCTTACTGAAACTTAATTTAGTTATAAAATTTACAAATCTAAATAATTAAAAATATGCAGTATTATAAAAATTTACTTTCAACCAAGTAAGATTTCTTAAAACCACTACGAATATTCCTTATTTTTTACTTTGGAGACCGCAAAGGATTACTTTTGTCAGCTATCTATAAGCTCTCTCTTTATTCTTTCCTCTGATTTTTCGCCAATATTATATTCGGTCATTCTGACCGATCTGGCCTGTCTCTCTGCATCTGAAACAACCGTTTAAGTACTCTGTTTTTGGTTTAGGTATTAAATCTAAAGTTTTTGTCTTTAAGTGTGTCTGTCTTAACTCTCTTCAGCTCCAGATCTCTAAAATTTAAACCTAGTTCCTCCATATCCTCTTTGACTTCCTTATCCAGATTGGTGCTGTTTTTTTTTGGCAAACAAGTTCCTTATAATCGGTCTTCTGGTGTTCTAATTAAATGGCCAAAGAAAGATATGCTTTTCTTTTTCATGGAGTCTAATATTGGCTCATTATCTTGATAGATAATTTTGTTGGGTATGAGTCTCCATTCCCCATCTTTGTGTTTTTTGCCTATACAAGTTCTAAAGATCCTTCGTTCAAGTTTTTGGATCTTGTCCGTCCTATTTTTCTGGTTAAGTTTAACCCTTACAGTGCCAGCGTCCTAATATTAGGATGTGAAGATTTAGACTAAAAAATCTGGTGTGAAACACTCACACAAATTTCTCTTGCCAATGCAAATAATGACCTATATAACCTAACATTAGTAATACAACATTAGGAATAAACAAAAAACTAACCTCAAAACCATAACCTTATTTTAATCATGAATGAAACACGCGAAATGAAAATTAACCTCAGTTTGGCTTTAAAATACGGAAAATCACTCTTTCACACTAAACTAGACTCTGTAGAGAAAAATGCTTGAAATAAAAGTCGTAGATCTTTAAATTTCCTATAAATTTTATTGTATACATTTTTGTCATAAAATGCACACAATGCTGAATTCTTTAAAAAATCGATTTTTCACACGTTTTCGTGAGACAAAACAGAAAATCGCTAATTACCGCTAAACTATGCGATATACAAAAAAATGTTTGAAATAAAAGTTGTAGGATTTTAAATTTTCTACATTTTTTATTATATACATTTTTGTGCTAAAATGCATATTAAAGCCGTAATCTTAAAAAAACAAAATCTTTACGTAAAACCAGCCTCACCAAGAATTTCAGCAAACATGGCGCCTACTCTATCTTGTAGAGCATAAAAAAATTAAGTAAACCAGGCGATTTTTAAAAACATCGTAGGACCAGTATTTGAGAAAATTGCAAAAAAGTGAAAAATTACACGAATAACCTACTACTTCCGGTTAACTGATTTTAATGAAAATGCTCGTGTCGGGTCCGGTAGTAGCATGTAACTTAAGTTTCAAGTTTCAAGTTCGTACAATGTTCCGTTATTAAGATATTCTGTTCACAGGCACACGACCAATCGCTAAAAACATGTTTTTTGGGTTCAGGAGGTCTGAAAACTTGTAGATCCGGTGAAAACTCGATTTTGAAAAATCGACATGAAAACAATACTTTCCTTCCTATATATTCATATAGGCAAGGGAAAGTAAAAATGCCAGCCTACTTTTGTGCGATTTGTAGCATTTTGTATATTTATCCATAACATGGCTATTTTTCAAGGTACCTATCTTACTGATTTTTACTTCTCTTGCCTATATGAATGTAATATATTCATTCCGTGTGTGTGTGTGTGTGTGTGTGAGTGTGTGGGTTTGGGTGTGTGAACAAAAAATCTCAAGAACGGAACATCGTACTGTACGAAGTTGAAACTTGGAACTTAAGTTAGGTACTACTACCGTACCCGACAGATTCTGATTTTCATCAGAATCTGTCAACCGTAAGTAACAGTTCATTCATGTAATTTTTCACTTTTTGCGATTTTCTCAAAAACGGCTCCTAATATTTTTAAAAATCGCTTCATTTACTACACTTTTTATGCTCTATAAGATAGGGTAGGTGCCATGAAGTTCTTGAGAAGGCTGTGCTCTCGTAGAAAAAATGGTTTTTTCTTGAGATTGCAGCTTTAATATGCATTTTAGCGCAAAAATGTATATAATAAAAGTTGTAGACAATTCAAAAACCTAGAACTTTTATTACAAACATTTTTTTGTATAACGCTTAGTTAAGCGAATTTCTGTTTTTTTTCTCACGAAAAAGTGTAAAAAAATCGATTTTTTACAATTTCGGCATTAGTATGCATTTTACGACAAAAGTGTATAGAACAAAATTTATAGGAAATTTAAAGATCTACACCTTTTACTGAAAGAATTTTTCTCTATAGAGCTTAATTTAGCGTAAAAGAGTGATTTTCTGAATTTTTAAAGAAAATACCGTCGAAAATAACGTCTTCATTTTGCGTCTTTCACTCAAAATTAAAATAAGGTTGTTTTTTGAGGTTAGTTTTTTGTTTATTTCTAATGTTTTATTACTAATGTTAGATTATATTGTTCATTATTTGCATTGGCAGGAGAAAGTTGTGCGAGTGTTTCACACCAGATTTTTAAAATTAACGTATCATTATAAGACTGAAATTTTCACACTGATGACAAAACAACATATTTTAATACTCGCTTTACAAGAAACGCGTTTTACTGCCGCAAACACTTTTGATTCTGGGAACTTCAGGATGTTTACAGGACAACATGAATCAAGAATAGGAGCTGACCTACAGCAACTCGGAATAATATTCTGCGTAAACAAACGGATCAAAGACTCAATAACAAAATCACACTCACCTTCTGAAAGGATCTGTACTTTAACAAGGAAATGCGGAAATAAGAGATACACCAAATATGTAATGCATGCGCCCCTATCAAAGTGGGCAATCGGAGAAATCCAGAAAAGGCGGAGGTATTCTGGGAACCGCTAGAGATAAAGCACCAGATAAGAGCGTCCGAATTTCAGATGGTGAATTCAACGCACTAATCAGAAAAAACAGTTCCGGAAGATTGTCAGCGACTATCCAGCACACAAGAGAACAAAACGGAATAGTAAAATATTAATTGAATTGTGTGAAACATTTCATCTCAAACAGATGTCCACTAATTTCATGAAACTCCCTGGGAAACAGAAAATAGTTATGACGAACTCTGGGAGGAAAATTTGTTGAATTACAAAGAGATCACGTTGCAATCTCGGAGGAAAACACGAAGAAAATCATGAACGAAAATCATGAAGAAGAAAATCGTGTGGAAAGATGAAGAACCCGAAGATAAATATTTAAAAAAAATCAAGGTGAAGAAACAAAACTGCATCCCCTCCAAATGTAAGAGGACTTCTAAAAATAGCAGTAGAACTGCATAAAAACGAAGCTGCAGAAGAAGACTGAATCTGTGCAGAAGTGTTGGGGAAGTAACCATCCAAGGACATGGAAACAAGCTGGGTAACTGAGAAGATTCCCTGTGAATAGAAAACGGCACTGATACATCCACTGCATAAAAAAGGAGGTAGAACGGATGTAAACAATTACCGCGAAATTTCTATTTTATTCGTGACGTAAAAAGCACTTTCCAAAAAACCGTTTGGCTAGAGTAGACAAACAGTAGATCAGAAACTGGTTGAACTTCAAGCCGGATTCAGGAAAGGAAGATCCTATGGAGAGTAGATATTAAACGTAATTTTAGTACTTGAAAGTTATATTTCAAGAGATATAGTGGTAGTGTTTGTTGATTTTAAAAAAGCTTATGATTCAATCGACCTAGAAACACTACTGATATTTTAGAAGAATTTGGAGTGGATATGAAGATAACGGCAATCATTAAAGAAACATTAATACAGACACGATAAAAAGTAAAAAATATAAAAAGTAAAATTTCTAGGAGAAATCTAAGAGTTTGAAATCAAAACAGGCGTTAGGCCGGGTTATGGTCTGTTACCGAGGTTTTTACCCGTGTCCTAGAGAAAGTTATACAAGAATGGGAAATGGAACTTGCCAAGAAAAGGATTCTTAAAACACAGTAAACAATGGAAGACCAAAGAACGGTATAAACTGTGTTGCTTTTACAGACAACCTAGCAATCGTTTCTAGGAACATGAAAACACCAATAGAATTTATCAACGTGTTATAAGAAGAAGCTGATAAAGCAGGAATACAGATTTCCTTCGAAAAACTGAATACTCAACGAACATAAAAAAAGCCCCGCGTCACTATATAATATTAGTCCATATCAACCCAACTTTTTTTCTGTAATCCTGGGTTCTCTTGGGTAGAGTACAACAAAGGAGATATGGCCTACACCAGTTTCGTTTCTCAGAACCTGGCTTTTTAACATATTACACACATCCTAATTACTATAAATCCATCCAACGAGGCAAAATTGGGACCCGTTGGTCGTTGGGCTAAAATTAACGGCACTTTATCAGGATTGGTCGTCCCGCGTCTGTGCAATACTACACCTCACTTACACGCGGCATACACATCATCCTCATTTCATTGGGCCATACGATGACTTACTGTTTTCAAGTTGAACAGATTGCAACATACACATTCAGCATGTAGAAAATAATTTCTATAAAAAATAATGAGTACCTATCCTTACTTTTTTCCCAAAAACCAGTAGGCCTACGTGTAACCTGTGGAAATCGTGTATTGTAAAGAACATTAATGTATCTTAAGAATCGACTGTTTGTTTTCTAAGTGTGAATATTTCAGTCTTATAATGATACGTTAATTTTAAAAATCTGGTGTGAAACACTCGCACAACTTTCTCCTGCCAATGCAAATAATGAACAATATAATCTAACATTAGTAATAAAACATTAGAAATAAACAAAAAACTAACCTCAAAAAACAACCTTATTTTAATTTTGAGTGAAAGACGCAAAATGAAGACGTTATTTTCGACGGTATTTTCTTTAAAAATTCAGAAAATCACTCTTTTACGCTAAATTAAGCTCTATAGAGAAAAATTCTTTCAGTAAAAGGTGTAGATCTTTAAATTTCCTATAAATTTTGTTCTATACACTTTTGTCGTAAAATGCATACTAATGCCGAAATTGTAAAAAAATCGATTTTTTTACACTTTTTCGTGAGAAAAAAACAGAAATTCGCTTAACTAAGCGTTATACAAAAAAATGTTTGTAATAAAAGTTCTAGGTTTTTGAATTGTCTACAACTTTTATTATATGCATTTTTGCGCTAAAATGCATATTAAAGCTGCAATCTCAAGAAAAAACCATTTTTTCTACGAGAGCACAGCCTTCTCAAGAACTTCATGGCACCTACCCTATCTTATAGAGCATAAAAAGTGTAGTAAATGAAGCGATTTTTAAAAATATTAGGAGCCGTTTTTGAGAAAATTGCAAAAAGTGAAAAATTACACGAATTAGCTGTTACTTACGGTTGACAGATTTTGATGAAAATGTTTGTGTCGGGTACGGTAGTAGTACTTAACTTAAGTTCCAAGTTTCAACTTCGTACAGTACGATGTTCCGTTCTTGAGATTTTTTGTTCACACACCCACACCCACACACTCACACACACACACACACACACACACACACACACACACACACCAAATGCTATAAAACATGTTTTTTGGGTTCGGGGGTCTGAAAACGTGTAGATCCGATAAAAACTCGATTTAGAAAAATCGACATGAAAGCAATACTTTTCTTCCTGTTACATACATATTGGCTAGAGAAAGTAAAAAAATTGTGGGAAACATTTTCATTGATGGTACCATATGGTTTTTTTTTTAATTTTTTTTTGGTTTAATAAGCTTATGGTTGTTAAGAGCAGTGTTTGAATTGGTATAGGTAGTGATTCCCAAGTTTTAGGCAAAAAAAAAAAAACATTCGTGATGACCAAGAGGATAAGACATTAGGTCTATAGACCTAATTTTAGACATTAGGTTTATAGACCTAATATTAGATATAGACATTAGGCTATAGCCTAATACACTTAATTTCAGCCGTATGTCGTAATACACTTAATTTCAGCCGTATGTCGTTTCTTGCTAAACACAGTAGAAAAATTAGGTAATATTTAATACAAAATTTGAATAATATCATATTATTAGTTAATGTATAAACAGCAATTCATAAACATAGTTTGATTATTATTATAGAAAAAATATAGCAGGTAGTACAGAAGAAAGAGTTACAGAGAGAGAGAGTGAGAGAGAACACTGTGGGGAAAAATATGGAATAAATAGAAAATGTGTTGAGGGTTGATGACTTAAGCAAGTAGCAGGTAGTACAGAAGAAAGAGTTACAGAGAGAGAGAGAGAGTGAGAGAGAACACTGTGGCGAAAAAATCAAAGAGTGACCGCCTTCGAAGTATCACAATAGAAGCCTGTCAATACATGCCAAGGGACAAAGAAGTGATTACTGACCCTTTTAGTGGGGAATTCGGTAATGTGGGTCCAACGTACAACTCCCTAAGATGCAGCTACTAATTGCGTTATTGTAAGGATAGTAGGTTAAGTGTAACGAGAGGTGATGACAAGATCCGGATGTATTGTCTTACAACAGTGCTCAAATTTGTTGACAACACAAATTATCCACTCATGAATGTTGATTATATTGTAACAGATCCAAGAAAAGACACGAATGTTCCAAAATCCCATTCATAAAAATAGTTAATAAATAATAATAGTAACAACAAGAGAGAGTAATAAAGACAGAAATAACAATACACAATAGATCAGTTTGGTAAATGACAGTTTTAACCATAAAGGGTACGCCTATTATAAAAAGGTGTTGTGTGTTATAAAAAGGGTATTTTTATGAAGTTGTTTACGTTTTCTATTTACAATAGTTGACTTGTTAACAAAAGGGATTTTTCTAGCATCCATTAATAAAGCGTTATTTTTGTACTTGAGTAGATTTCTCTACTTTGTTCTGGAACGATCTTTGTGAATGATAATAAAAGGAGGCCCCGGGTGGCGGTCCAGTCAGTATTCGTGTGATCTTTGCCGAGAGATTATTGGGGTGTGTATTTACAGGTTACACATCCGAGTATTGTACCCGAGTAAGATTTTTATACCGTCTCTTTGTTGTGTGTGTATTGTAAAGTTAATGTGTAGTTTTGTGAATTCAGTTTGTGTTGTATGTTAGTGTAATCTATAAAAGTGATTGTAAGTAGGCTAAGTAAGTTATTAAGTTATTTATTGTTTGTTATTTAGTTTAAGTGAATTATTAAATCATTTATTGTGTTATTTAATTATAATTAGTTTAATCATTTATTTTGTAATCTTTTAGTCTAATAAATGTTTGTAATTTGTAAACTTTAGCGTATTAATTATTTAATAACCTAGATCCCGAAACGGACCTTAGCAATAAGTGTCACATTGTTGTCAGAAGTGCGGGATCTAGTGTTTTGGATAATTGTAAGTAAAATCTAAATTCAGTTAAGTGTTTTAAAATTATCGTATAGTAAATTAGTGTTGTGTTTTTTCTAAATTTAGCGTTTAAAGTTTTGTAAAATCTCTTATCATTACTTGGAAAACTGTTTAATAAAATAGTTCTCTTTTGCTTTCTATAATTAATTTTGCATCTGTACAAGTTGCTAATTGTTTTGTAATTAATTATAAATTGGTTAGTTAAAATGGCGAGTTCTGTAGACATGACCGTATTAATGCAAATGTTAAATGAAATTAAGGCAAGTAATGATGAGATTAAGGCAAGTAATGAAAAAACCAATAATACCGTACAGGAAACCAACAACCAAATACATTTAATTAATAATAAAATACAGGCAATTGATGATAAAATTCAGTCAGGTAATGATGAGATAAAGACAGAATTTAAAGTAGAGTTACGAAAAATTAGGGATAATGTAGATAGTTTAAATGATAGGGTAGATTCAGTAGAATTTAAATTAGAAGAAAACGTTAAGGAAGTTAGAAATAGTGTTGTAAAATTTGTAGAAACTAGGTTAAAAGAAAATAATGAATTAATGGACACTAGGTTAGAAGAAATAGATAAGGCTATAGATATTAGGTTTATGGACATTGTTAATACAGTGAAATCAAGTGAATATCGCGGCCCGGTAATTCACTCCGACAGTACATCGTCCGGGCGCGGAATTAGTGTAAAAGCACCGAAATTTGACGGGAGTTCTTCGTGGCAAGTCTTCCGACGACAGTTCGAGGCAGCGGCCGACTTCAACACATGGTCACCGGCGGAGAAAACTACAGTACTAATGACTTCGCTACAAGGCCAGGCAGCGGAAGTTCTACGCGCCGTACCGGCGACCGCAGGGTATGAAGAAATCGTCGCAGCACTAGAAGGGCGATACGGCGAGCATAATTTGGTGGCCATTTACAAGTGCGAGTTACGGGGACGAAGACAGAAGCCGGGCGAAACTTTACAAGAATTCGCCCTGGATATTGAACAACTCGCGCAGAAGGCTTTTCCTGAACAGCCTGTCGGGTTTATCCAGGAAGAAGCGGCGCAGTGCTTCGGCAATGGGGTTCGAGACGCCGAAATGAAGAAACACCTTATTCTCCAGGGCCATAAGACACTCAGTGAGGCTCTCACTCAGGCCCTGCGTATAGAAGCTGTCGCCGCAAAAATACGGAGGGTGACTGCCGACGAATACAACGGCTCAAATAGATTTGAAGCCCGGCCTAACCGAAGCACGCCGGGTCAAAACCATCGACGGACACCGACCAGCGAAAAGCAGCTGTGCTGGCAATGTGGAAAGCCAGGCCACTTTAGAAGGAACTGTGGAGAGAATAAGCCGACATCCGACCAGGGAAACGACGAAACGCCGGCGTAAAGAGGGGACCGCCGGCGCCGAAGATCTCCTCCCCTCCAGCCATCTTCAGTTTAGCCACCGTACGAGGAGGGTCAGACAGCCTCATCGCCGACGGATTATTAAATAACAGGCCATGCTCTATTACCGTAGACACGGGGGCCTCTATTTCAGTAATTCGGCCGGACAAGGCGACCCGCTGCAAGAGAAGAAAAGTAAACCAGAAGTACGCCGTGCAGACCGCTTCGGGCAGCACACTGCCTATTAAGGACGAAGCCTTAGTTTATATAACACTCGGGTGTTACAAACTACAAGCCTGGGTGTTTGTCGCCGACATCGTGGACGAATTTATATTAGGGCTTGACATACTGAGATCGCACGACGCTGCAGTAGATATCGGACGCCACTTGCTGAAGATGGGACGGTGTGAAGTAGCATTATGGAGTCCTCGCCTCAAGCCCAGCAGTGCTGAAGTTCTACTAAAGGCGGACGAAGTGATACCTGCCCGATGCGAGAGGATTGTAACGTCCACACTGTCAAAGAATCTGGGCACCAACAGCGGCGTTACGGAAGCTGAAGAAATCACCGATAAGGAAGGAGTGATCATCGGACGAGCTGTAGTACCGAACAGCAAGACGATCTTCGTCCGAGTAGCAAATTTGGACTCCTCGGATAAGTTACTACCGAAGGGAACTGTTCTTGGCAACTGCGAACCAGTGACTTGGACATCTGTACCGCCAACTTCACTAAATCAAGGAAGGCGCCGGAAGAACCCGGAAATACAGCAACTGACAGCGGCAGGCGGCGTTGAGCTCAGCGATAATACACGGAAGGGACTTGACAACCTAATCAGGGACTTCCAAGATATATTCGCGACCGAAGAAGAAGGATACGGCCGTACTAATAAAGTGTACCATCGAATCGACACTGGAGATGCTCAACCGATACGCCAGCCGCCGAGACGACTACCGCTAGCAAAACAGGGAGAGGTTGATAAGATGGTGGAAGACATGAGAAGGCAAGGCGTCATCGAAGAGTCCGACAGCCCTTGGTCGTCACCTGTAGTGCTAGTAAAGAAGAAGAACGGCGAGTTACGATTCTGTGTTGACTACAGGAAGTTAAATGATGTAACCAAGAAGGACTGCTTTCCTCTACCCCGGATTGACGATACACTAGACACTCTTGAAGGAGCGAAATGGTTCTCTACACTCGACTTGAAAAGTGGATACTGGCAGGTTGCGGTTCATCCAGAAGACAAGGAGAAGACTGCGTTTGTTGACTGGGCGAGGGCTTTGGCAGTTCACAGTGATGCCGTTCGGACTATGCAACGCACCGGCCACTTTCGAGAGATTGATGGAGTCAGTTCTACGAGGATTGACGTTCGAATCCTGCCTCGTCTACTTAGACGACATTATTGTACTAGGGCGCACCGAAGAAGAACACCTGCAGAATCTAAGGAAAGTGTTCCACGGCTGCGAGGTGTCGGATTGAAGTTGAACCCGAAGAAATGTAATCTGTTTCGGCGAGAAGTACAGTACCTGGGCCATGTAGTGTCAGCAGCAGTCGTCGCCGCAGACCCCGACAAACTGAAGGCCGTGAAGGAGTGGCCTACATCACGAAACAAGCACGAAGTCCGCAGTTTCCTAGGACTGTGCGCGTACTACCGCCGGTTTATTGAAGGCTTCTCCAACATTGCGAAGCCTTTGACACGCCTGACGGAGGACAAGAAGAACTATCAGTGGGGACGAGAAGAAGAAGAGTATTTTAAGCGGCTGAAAGAAAAACTATGCTCCGCGCCAATCCTGAGCTACCCGAACTCAGAAGACCGTTTCATCGTCGACACGGATGCCAGCAACGTCGGAATCGGAGGTGTACTCTCACAAGTCCAAGGTGGTAAAGAGAAAGTTATCGGCTATTTTAGCAAAACTCTGTCGCGACCGGAGAGAAACTACTGCGTGACGAGACGTGAGCTGTTAGCGGTCGTCAAGACGATTGAACACTTCCGGAAATATCTGTACGGGAGGGAGTTTACACTTCGGACTGATCATTCAGCGCTGACATGGCTTCTGAACTTTAAGAACTTGGAAGGTCAAACCGCGCGCTGGGTCGAGCGTTTGCAGGAGTACAGCTACAAAGCCGAGCATCGCCCCGGAAAAAAACACTCGAACGCGGACGCCTTGTCAAGAAGGCCGTGTGCTCATGACTGTAAGCACTGCCAGAAAATCGAGCAGCGAGGTGACGAGGCTGAGGTACGGATAATTACGACGGTGGCGGCAGATGGCTGGAGTGACGACGATCTTCGCGAGGAGCAGCGGCAGGACCCGGACATAGGACCCCTGATCAACGAGAAGGAGTCAGGCCAACGACCATCGTGGGAAGATATCAGCTTGAGAAGCCCGGAATATAAAAGCTACTGGGCGCAGTGGGACTCATTCTCCGTGACGGACGGCTTGCTGTATAGAGAGTGGCAGTCAGTGGATGGCAGTAAGCGCGTCCCGCAGCTAGTACTTCCACGCACAAAGACCAAGGACGTTATGTCAGAACTACACGGCGGCACTTCAGGCGGACACCTCGGCGTCAAGAAGACTATGGAGAAAATTCGTCAGCGCTACTACTGGCTCCACTTACGGGATGACGTCGAGAATTTCTGCAAGTTGTGTGACACCTGTGCGGCTAGTCAAGGGCCCCGGACTCGAAGTAAAGGACAAATGCGGCAGTACAATGTGGGAGCTCCGTTCGAGCGCATCGCCATCGACATCGCTGGTCCGTTTCCCGTTACAGACGGCGGAAATAAGTATCTGTTAGTGACCATGAATTACTTCACTAAGTGGCCGGAAGTATAAGCCATCCCAAACCAAGAGGCGGGTACTGTGGCGGAAGCCTTAGTGAACGAGCTGTTCTCCCGATTCGGAGTACCGAGAGAGCAACACAGTGATCAAGGGCGGAACTTCGAATCGCAGCTACTTCAAAAAGTACTAGAACGATTGGGCGTCCACAAGACAAGGACGACAGCATTACACCCGCAGTCGGATGGAATGGTTGAGCGCTACATCAAGACAATTGAAGAGCATCTGCGCAAGGTAGTCTCCAAAGATCAACGAGACTAGGACCTGAAGCTTCCTCTTTTCTTGATGGCCTACAGAGCGGCGATACATGAAACCATCGGCTTGACACCCGCCAAGATGATGTTCGGCCGTGAACTACGGTTGCCCTGTGATCTGCTGTTCGGCGCCCCGCCTGACAAGGAACCACCAGCGCAACAGTACACCGCGGAATTGGTAGCAAGTATCCACGAAATCCACGAGTATGCACGGCAACATCTTCAAGTAGCAAGTGATCGAATGAAGGCAAGATACGACTTGATGGCTAACTCCGCGGGATTTCAACCTGGTGACCGTGTATGGCTCTACAGACCGAGAAGGAAGAAAGGAAGGTGCCCTAAGCTGGAAAATCAATGGGAAGGCCCGTATGCTGTCCTCGATCGCATCAACGACGTGGTCTACCAAGTACAGCGACGCCCAGGGTCCAAGAAGATGGTAGTTCATCTCGATCGATTGGCACCGTACTTAGGGGCTACTCGGGACGAGCAGCCTTAAGAAGGGGGCAATGTAACAGATCCAAGTAAAGACACGAATGTTCCAGAATTCCATTCATAAAAATAGTTAATAAATAATAATAGTAACAACAAGAGAGAGTAATAAAGACAGAAATAACAATACACAATAGATCAGTTTGGTAAATGACAGTTTTAACCATAAAGGGTACGCCTATTATAAAAAGGTGTTGTGTGTTATAAAAAGGGTATTTTTATGAAGTTGTTTACGTTTTCTATTTACAATAGTTGACTTGTTAACAAAAGGGATTTTTCTAGCATCCATTAATAAAGCGTTATTTTTGTACTTGAGTAGATTTCTCTACTTTGTTCTGGAACGATCTTTGTGAATGATAATAAAAGGAGGCCCCGGGTGGCGGTCCAGTCAGTATTCGTGTGATCTTTGCCGAGAGATTATTGGGGTGTGTATTTACAGGTTACACATCCGAGTATTGTACCCGAGTAAGATTTTTATACCGTCTCTTTGTTGTGTGTGTATTGTAAAGTTAATGTGTAGTTTTGTGAATTCAGTTTGTGTTGTATGTTAGTGTAATCTGTAAAAGTGATTGTAAGTAGGCTAAGTAAGTTATTAAGTTATTTATTGTTTGTTATTTAGTTTAAGTGAATTATTAAATCATTTATTGTGTTATTTAATTATAATTAGTTTAATCATTTATTTTGTAATCTTTTAGTCTAATAAATGTTTGTAATTTGTAAACTTTAGCGTATTAATTATTTAATAACCTAGATCCCGAAACGGACCTTAGCAATAAGTGTCACAATATTTATTTGCGTTATTGAAAGCAATAATAGGTTGTGTAATGAAAAATGATGACAAGATCCTGATAGACTTGTCTGACAACAGTGCTTAAACTCGTTGATATCATAAATTAAAATGTAAATGTTATCGTCATTCACATCAACCGCTCACCAACTGATGACTTGAGATTTACCATATCAGGTAAACAAGGCTTACTAGGTCACAAGTTCTATCTGTTCATTGAAACTGAAAATATATCTTATTTAGGGTGAAAGGGCCAGTAGTGGACACTTCAAGGAACATTTTAAATGTTTTTATAAAAATCTTTCTTAACTTTAGCTCATTATTTGCAGATTAGCATTAAATAACACACCATTCTTTCCTTTATTTATCGTATGTGTTAAAAATATCATTACTTCAACCAGACAACATTTTCAGATTAGCATTAAATAACACACCATTCTTTCATTTATTTATCGTATGTGTTAAAATATAATTACTTCAACCAGACAACATTTTCTGGTCAGAAAATCAATACTTAAAAACGGGTCTGTGGTAGACACCTTACATAAGAAATTTTCCAGTAATGGAAACACAAATGCATAAGTAGTGGACGCCAGAATAAAAATCAGAAAAATGTTCAATGTGCCAAATTGTGGTCGATTAAATGAAAACAAGTGACACATTACAAAGAGATGTGTGTATTAAATGAAAATATTATGGAGTTTATGCAGAAATATTTAATAAATTGATATTAAAATCATAGAATACATTTATCATAAACACAATATTTGACACAAATTCTTCAGTACAAATTTGTAAAACATTTAAAATACTGACAGTGAATATTTAATTAAAATAAAGTGTGATAGTTATACCCACTTTGGCTAATTTCTTTTAATAACCTAAGTCTGGAGGAAATTGAAATTGAAAGCGATCTTCATACCCCAGAGGTTTGGGAAGATTTCTTATTTGTGATATATTGATGGTTTTGTTTTCCTCTCCATATTTTATGAATGCGTTTCGCATCATATTCAATAATTAAGAATAACAATTTTTACGTGAAAATCATTACATAGCCAAAACATTACATTTTCGATTATATATCTATTATTTTCGGTACACATTTGTCTGATTTCACTATAGGGTTTTTTATTTGAACAAAATAATTCTCAGTTAAGGGTGTTGTATCGTTATTACAAGTGTGTTATACTTGTGACACTTATTGCTAAGGTCCGTTTCGGGATCTAGGTTATTAAATAATTAATACGCTAAAGTTTACAAATTACAAATATTTATTAGACTAAAAGATTACAAAATAAATGATTAAACTAATTATAATTAAATAACACAATAAATGATTTAATAATTCACTTAAACTAAATAACAAACAATAAATAACTTAATAACTTACTTAGCCTACTTACAATCACTTTTACAGATTACACTAACATACAACACAAACTGAATTCACAAAACTACACATTAACTTTACAATAGACACACAACAAAGAGACGGTATAACAATCTAATTCGGATACAATACTCGGATGTGTAACCTGTAAATACACACCCCAATAATCTCTCGGCAAAGATCACACGAATACTCACTGACCGCACTCGGGGTCTCTTTTTATACCTACTCATTCATAAAGATCGTTCCAGAATAAAGTAGTGAAATCTACTCAAGTACAAAAATAACTCTTTATTTATGAATGCTAGAAAAATCTTGTTAATAGGTCAACAAAAAGTCTTTTGTAAATAGAAAACATAAACAACCTGCCTCCCTCATAATAGGGGAGCAGGACGTTGGGTATGCGCGTCATTCGGTCTGCAGATTAGGTCTATAACACCATCTTTGTTTGTTAATGATGTTTTGACATCGTCTTTTGTGACATGACAACGCCATACACCCGGCGGTCACTCATTCTCTCTCTTTCTACCTACCGACAAACTGCTTTTTCTTCGACTACCTGCTCAAGCCATCAACCCTTTACACATTTTCTGTATTCAAACTACATTTGTGAGTTGCTGTTCGTTCATACATTAAATAACATGATATTACGAACCTTTTTAATGTATATTTTTGTTATTGAAGCCTATATAAGACCGCAGAAATTGACTACCAAACAGTTTTATTTTTCAAATAAATGTCGTAAAACTTCAAGATATTAGTGGCTACAAATATTGAACTTAAATATTGAATAAATATCTATATTATTAAATATATATATATATATTTAATATTTAATCTTAAATAAGTTATTAAATAATTAAATATTAAATTAACACTTGCACGCGGCGTACACATAACCTCATCTCATTGGGCCATACGATTACTTATTGTTTTCGAGTTGAACAGATTGTAACGTACACATTCACGATATAGAAAAAAAATAATGTAAAAACTAATATTCCTTGCTTTTTCTCCCTAAAAAACAATACGTGTAAACTGTAGTAATCGTGTATTGTGAAGAACATTAATGTATCTTAACAATCAGTATATTTGTTTTTGAAGTGTGAATATTTCAGCCTTATAATGATACATCCTAATTTAAAACAACTGTGGATAAAATTTTCATTGATGGTATCATGGGTTTTGTTTTTAATAAGCTTAGCGTAGTTAAGAGCAGTATTTTGCGCATAAATTTATTTAAGTAATATTTGATTAGTATTTTACCTTAACTTCTAGTTTTTTATATTCATCACTTTAAGAAAAGTATTTACTTCTAAAAAAACTATTTTGAATTGTCACAGTGATTCCCAAGTTTTAAGCAAAATAATACCGCGTTGGCCAAGATACACTTAATTTCAGCTATATTTTTTTATCAGACATGTTCAACAGTAATCAAAATTTGAAAAATATACAAATGTCCTTCTTCCTAAAATATTGTCTAGACAAAATGCTGCAAATAAAAGAAAAACATTTCGCTTGCCTTTCTAGTTCTTGTGTTGTTATTAGGGTCAACAGCCGAAAGGTTCGTTTGAACCTCTAGAGGTTTTACTAAGTAAAATGAGGAGTGAGGTGGTTTACAATTGCCTTCCTCACCGAGTAAACAAGTAGCCCTATGCTTATCAGCATGCCAGGCACTCCGAAAAGCATCTACTCTGTACCCTGAAAATGACACTTTCATTTCATTCACCACAGGGTCTGGCTGTATAATGAAATTCATTACTTTCAGAAGAGATAACTGTGACTAGTGTCTTTTACACCTCTACTTCTTCTGTTCTTGAATAGTTGTCATATATTTGGGTGACCAAGTGATCAGAAACAGAACTATATTTGTAGCCCTGGAACTAGCAGATCGAATGGAAATAATTTAACACCCCACTTCCCTGTCATGGACGTAATTCATATGTATCGCCAATGAAACGTGTTCTATTCGATGACGCCATGAAATATGTTAATTTTACTAAAATTGGTTTCACAATCCGGCTAATTTTTTTTGTGTTTTTCTTGTAAGGCCCATTGGACCACTTTAATCAAATAATATCAGTTCCTCAATTTCCTCCTAATCCTCTCCCAGTAGTTCTTCATTATCTGGGATCTAGCAGCCCGTTTAGCATCTGAAAAAATTCTAGGGTTCTGTATTTTTCTAACCGTTTTTTTGAACTTGATATTTATGTGTTTGATTGCTTTCAGGTTATCGGATTTTTTTCAAGGTCCTCCAATAATAGGTTCAGCTCCACTAAAACCTTCTTCACTTCACGAATCCAAGCCGGCCCCGACTTAAGGTCCCACATATATTCTATTAGTTGTCTGAGGATTCTTGTTTGAGGAGTTCTTATGATGTGTCCAAGAAAAAAGATCCGTGTTTTGCGCATTGTGTCTGGTACAGGTTCAATGTTTCTGTAAACTTCTCTGAAGTTGTACCAGCCAAAAAAAGTGTGTGTTGGATGCCAGAAAAAGTGTGAAGTTTTTGGATGGTACCATCCAGATACCATCTCTGAACATTCGTTTTCCAATGCAGGTTCTTAGCATCCTTTTTTCCAGCATCTGAACTTTTCGAATCCTGTTTCTCTTAGTCAGTCCCGTCAGGGTTTCGCTGCAATAAGTGACCTCTGGTTGCACAACAGTTCTGTAATGCTGTATTTTAGTGCCGGTGGACAAAGACCTTTTGTTGTAGGTATTTTGGGTGCATTTCTGAGCTTTAAGGAACGTGTTGATACGTTCCCTCCATGCAGAACTTTCGTTTCCGTTATGGTTTCTCCAAGATACTTAAAGTTTTTACGATTTCTATCCAGTTGTCATTCACTTGTACTTTGCTGACTACCAGAGGGTCGATAGCCATGATTTTGGTTATTTCATATGAGATCTTTAAACCAAGTTTTGCAGCCAAATTCTCTAGCGATACAATTTGTTTCCGTAGCTCTGCCATGCTTCCTCCCAGCAGTGCCAGATCGTCCGCAAAACCTAGGCAATTCACTTTGATGTGGCTCTTCTGTTTTCTTCCGCATTTAATATTTTCCGGATTTTCCAGTTTCCATTTTCTGATGATGTATTCTAAGGCGCAGTTGAACAATAGCGGTGACAGACCGTCTCCCTTTCTGAGTCCTGTTTTAATCTGAAAATCCTCTGAATACTCCACAAAATTTTACCCTAGATCTTGTGCCCGATAGAGTCAGCTCAATCAATCGGACTAACTTCGGATCCAGTCCCATATTTCTCAAGATTTTGAGCACCGATGTTCGGTGTATACAATCATACGCCATTTTTGAAGTCTATTAAAGCGATCATCAGTTGTTTGTTTCTTCCTTTGTAATAGTCCATTATTAATTTTAACGTTAGAACCTGGTCTGCACAGCTTCTACAAGGTCTAAAACCTCCCGGATACTCACCTCATTCCGCATCTAGTTGACCCTTAATTCTGTTGTAAATTATCCTCGAAAATATTTTATAGGTGCAATCTAGTAAAGAGATTCCCCTGTAATTGTCGGCATTTGACCTCTCCCCCTTTTCGTGTAGTGGGCAGATTACAGCATTCGTCCATTGCTCTGGTAGTTCCTCTTTTTCCCAGATTGTTACAAGGTTTTGGTGTAGAGCCTCATGTATGTTTTCAGAAGCGTATTTCCAAATTTCTGTTGTTGTACCGTCTTCGCCACTGCTTTTGTTGTTTCTCATTTCTTTAATTGCTGCTTGAACTTCTGCTAGGGTCGGTGTTAAAATGTTGTAGTTTGTAATAATAATATGCACTTAGAAGAACTATGGTTATTTCTAGCTCAACGACGGAGCAGAAATAAAATATTGAGAGCGTTTCGTGTTAGGGTATACGCTAAAACTGATAATTTTATTTAGCAAACTAATAGAATAATAGATTTATTATTAGTTAATTAATTGATTAATCGATTAGACTAAAAACTAATAGATATAAGATAATTATATTTTGTTTGTAGGAGAGTGTTAGCAAATGAGAAAATTGTTAACCATTCAATAATTTTATTGTTCGAAGACGTTTGTTACAGTAAGCCTATGTCTTTTTTATTAATAAAATAATACAAAAACTATATTGAAGTGCATAAAATACGGGAAAATGAATATTTTCTAATAAATTAGACAAACTTTCCTTCATTATTTGAAAATTTAACTAGACCTGCAATCATAGATGCTAATAAATAGTATTGTGCTGACGAAGGGACAGTAATAATAAAATACATAAGTAGTAATCGGTGATTGCAGAAACAACATAAGTCACAATTCTTAAATTTTACAGGAATGAGAAAAAACTGTTTTCAAAAAAACTAAATATCATTTACATTTCGGGTTTGGTGTAGTTAACACTACTATTCTTTCTTGTCAATTCAAGCATAAAAACGTTTTTGTAAATATATGGTGGGTTGAGAATTTTCAAAATAATTTATTTTAATGACTTACGTAGTTTCTACACTCAATGACCTTAATTTTCAAAAAATGATTATTATTATTATATTGATTAAAAAGTATTTTATTAATACAATCAATGTAGATAATATAATCCAATTTATCTAAAGTTGAAAAAATATTCAAATCACACATACCATAATAATCACACAATAATAGCAGTAAAAAATAAAAATCAGCTGATCATTTACTGTTGTCATGAAAGATTGAAATATCGCTGTTAGTTCATACACTGTCACAAAAAAATAAAATGCCCAATAATATACATTATCATAATAAAAATTACTGTCTCAAAATAACTCATCTTCGTTATCGTCTCGGTGATCCTCCTGTGTTGATAGCCAATTATCACTATTTTCGTAAAATTTTAGGAACTCTTGCGGAATGTACGGTTTCAACTTTGCAATATCGTCAAGTTTGTTTGTAATAAAGGTCTTTATTTTATTTTTGTTCAGTTACAATTGAGCTATTACAATATTTTCCCTTAAATTCTAAAAGACAATACTCATGGCCGTAGCCGTCTGAGAGGTTGGATCACACTTTTTCTTTTTTTTCCTTTTAAATAATAACCATTTAATAAACTACTATTTAAAATAATAATCAAAATAAAATATAGAAAAATAAAAAAAAATGAATAAAAATAAATAAAAATTATATTAACTAATGTATTGCTGTATCAGAAATTACATACACTAAATTAATAATTAAACTCTTGAACCAATTCATATCTGTATTTCCAGGCATATTTCCAAAAGTAAGCTATTTTTTCCAGTTTTCGCCATTCAAACACCTCACAACTTCATCCACTTGCAGCTCTAACTTTCCGAATCGTCTCTTCCTAAATTCCTTCAAAACCGGGCATCTAGCAACGAAATGCATTACGTCCTCTTCCTCGTTTTTGCTACACAGGGAGCATAATTTAATATCTTTCTTAAAGTCGTATTTATTTAACTTTATAAGCTCCATTCTCGCTTTGAAAAACCATCTTATCAGAATAAAATCGCCTTCTCCGTACACGTAATCCAAATCAAACCTCAATTGGCTGGTCAGTACTCGCGTGCTACTATTATGCCAGCCCGTTTTGATAGCATCGTTCCAGCTGGACTGAATTCCTCTCAAAATATCATCCACCCTAAGCCCATCTATTGAAAAGAAAGAGACATCGATACTGTAACGATCACTTACTCGTTTCCATTCCTTTTGCCAAGCTATATTTCTCTCGATGATTGACTAATGATGGAGTCAAGTTTGTTTATATTAATTGGTATCTTCTCACCAAATGCTTTCTGTGTTGGAGTGCAAGCATGTTGGCAGTATCCTCCTGCTTTTCGTACATCAAAAACAGTGTTTTCAACGCACAATCAATAAACTCTTGCGTAATGATTTTTCCCTTACAAGGCGAAGAATATTCATATTTCAGATACTCTGAGGGAGCTAATGCCTGTTTCAAATGTTTAGGGACCTGTTTACCATATGAGTCAGTAGAAAGACAAACACGTTTATAATTTGCTGGCCACCACTTCTTGAACTCTAAAGCGTCATAAGTGTTGAGAGTTTCTACATTGAATTTATCACTACTGGCTTTTATTATGTTAATGTACTGTTGTGTTAAGTAATTTTGGTCAAACTTCTTCAATTTCTTCTTTATTATAACAAAATTTCTGTCATTGGGCAATTAGGAATGGCCTCTAATGGGAAAGATATGGATAATTTTATCAAAACGCACAGTGTCAACTAGGCCAAGACATAAACGCATCACAGTGTGATTTTTGTTTTGCCCTGGGCATCCGTCAGAAACCAAGTACAATGTTTTTGTTGTTGCTGGAATGTTGTTATTTACATATTTTAGTAGCATTAGACAAATTTCGTTAGTCCTTTTTTGCATCCTCCTTATGGTAAATAAAAAATTAAAAAATTTGATAAAATACGTCTTGAACTGGCAGGTGTGGGAGTGGCAAATTTTTGATAAAATCAAAACTGATCCGGACCAAATCATCTTTTTCTTCGCATAATTTAACTATTTCATCTATTTTTGAATGAAATTTCCTAGCGCGCCGTTTGTAAACAATACTTTCGGCTACAGCAGATCGACTGATGAGTAAACAGCGCTCCACTACTCCGTGGTGATTGCAGAAACTACACAAGTCACTGACTTATGCAGAACTTTATGACTTTGAGTGACTTGCGTTGTTTTTACACTCAACGTATATGAAAACGCATATGAAAAATCATTCTAAATGAATACGAATTGTGTTGTTTATACACACAATGTATCGACATGTAATTTAGCAGATGTGAATGAAAACTCATTTTGAAAAAAATTACTTACGTCGTTTCTGCAGTCACTGATTCTGTGCTGACGCAGGGAAAGCAATAATAAAATACATAAGCAACTATAAAGAACACTAATTTTTTCTCGTAAAGGGCCAATTTTAAACCACGTGAGGTGATGTAAGCCTCTGGAACCTGTTTTCGCAGCCCACATTCTCAGCATTTGCTCACTGTAGGCTTTTCTTCTTTCTTCTGTCTACGCGGTGTCCTATTTTTGCTCTTCATGGAAGCCCTTAAAGTCCTTAATTACGTAGTTGCCTGAATTTGGTTTGGTTAACTAAATTTTCTCGGTTTATTCCGGTTACCCCAATATCCTTTTTGACTTCTCTAAACCATTTATCCGACACCTTAGGTCTAGTTATTTTTAAGTGCCTTAAATAATTGTTTTGTCAACCGGTTGTCATCCATTCTGTATCTACAGGTGTCCGTAAAATTTTGGCTTCCTTTCTCTAAACGTTATCATTATTCGGTCGTTTCCTTTGTACACTTCTTCTCGACCTTTTAACCTTTATTGTCCGTCTACTATCTTCTCGAACCCATTATCTTGCGGACGATCTATCTCTCAAATTTCTCTGCTCCTCTTAGACCAGGCTTCCCGGTCATTTTAATACACTCACTTGCGTACAGACCCACAGGTTTTATCGCTGTATTATGTCTAATCCTGGCTTGTCTGGAGAGTGCGTTCTTCTTATAAAAGTGGTGAGTTCCTCGAAGTAAACCGGCCATTTTTCCTCGTCTGTAGTTGTTCGCTTCCTTCTCCCTTATCTTTGGTTATCTTCACTAGGTACTTAAAGCTATCAACTTTCCTAATTTTCCGTATTGTGTCAGGTGATGCGGGGCTGTTTTGATGTTTTATATGTATTTAGTTTTTCGAAGGAAATTTGTATTTCAGCTTTAACTGGTTGTATTCTGTACTTGGTGTTTATCTATATTGGCTTTATCTGTTCTTGGTGTTTCCGTGTTTCTAGAAACGATTGCTAGGTTGTCTGTAAAAGCAAGATAGTTTATTTTTATACCGTTCTTTGGTCTTCCGTAATGTTAATGTAAGGAACATTTTCTCAAAAACTGTTCGAGTTATCCTGTCCAATTTTTTTGTGGTTACTTTTCAGGCTATTCTACACCCACTGAGTTAGTAGCATCTTGATAATGTATTGTTACGAAGATAAGACATTGTTTTTGAAATTACCTTTTTTGAAAATCATTACTTTTGCCTATTGAAGTGGAAAACAAATATTTAAATACATTATTTTACTGTAATATTAACTCAATACATTGAAATTATTATATGAAAGGCTGTGCAAAAATTGCATTGAAATCCATTTGCAGTTGGCTTAGAAAATGTTCCTTATGCTTCAAAAATTGCTATTTACGGGAAACAAGAAAAAACTAAAAGAGAACACATTATACGTTAAATAATTCGATGTGTTATTTTGTACAGTTCAGAGGTTAATATAACTTGTTATATTCACAAGTGGTCTGGTGCTACATTAAAGTCTTAAAACAAAAAATATCGCACAAAATAAAAAAAATATGTAATTATGTTGTGTTTATCTGTTGCCATTAAAAAATAGAGATTTTATGCAAATGGTAACGTTTAAAAAATAACGTGAGGATTCAGTATATTTGTAATTACAAAAACAAAACTGCAAAACCCCCGACAATTAGACCCGTATCGTTGGATGCAGGATACTCTAAATTTTAATAGTTTGAAAAAACCGAAAATGTGAAAATTTTCCAATTTCTTTCGTTCCGGGTACCCTTAATAATCCTTTATTGGCAAGTTCCATTTATTATTTCTAAATAACTTTCTCCAGCACACGGGTGAAAACCTCGGTGACAGTCCATCACCCGGCCTAACGCCTGTTGTAATTTCAAACTCTCCGAAGATTTCTCCTAGAAATTTTACTTTTTACTTTTTTGTGGCGGTCTTAAGGTTTCTTTAATGATTGTCGTTATTTTAATATCCATTCCAAATTCTTTTAAAATATTCAGTAGTGTTTGTTGGTCTACTGAATCATAAGCTTTCTTAAAATCAGCGAACACTACCACTATATCTCTTGGAATATAACTTTCCGTACTAAAATTAGGTGGTTTATCTACTCTCCGTAGGATCTTCCTTTTTTGAACGCGGCTTGATGTTCACTCAGTTTCTGATCTACTTGCTCGTCTAGTCTAGTCAAACATTTTTTGGAGTGTAGGCCTACTTTATCTGTCACGGGTAAAACGAAAATTCCGCGGTAATTGTTTACATCCGTTCAGTGGGTGTATCAGTGACGTTTTCTATTCACATGGAATCTTCTCAGTTACCCAGATCTTTTCAGTTTCTTTTCCAAGTGCTCTGATGGTTACTTCTCCACCATGTTTCAACATTTCTGCACAGATTGAGTCTTCTCCAGCAGCTTCGTTGTTTTTCAGTTCTGTGGCAATCCTCAAAAGTTCTCTTGTCTTTGGTTGAGATGAAGTTTTGTTTCTACCCCTCGAATCTTTTTTTGATATTTCTCTTCGGGCTCTTCACCTTTCCGCATTTGTTCGTTCATGATTTTCTTAATGTTTTCTTTCCAGATTGTAACATGATCTCTTTGGAATTTACCAAATTTTTATTCCGGAGTTCGCCATGTTTTCGGTTTCCTAGGGAGTTTCATGAAATTAGTGGACATCTGTTTAAGATTAAATGTTTCACACAATTCAATAAATATTACCATTCCTGTTTGTTTTCTTGTGGGCTGGATAGTCGCTGACAATCTTCCAGAACTGTTGTTTACCGATTTCTGCGTTGAATTCACCAACTAAAAATCGGACCCTCTTCTCTGGTGCTTTATTGTTTATCTGTTCCCAGATTGCTCCACCTCTTCTAAATTTCTCCGATTGTCCACGTTGATAGTTGTGTGTATGCATCACATATATTGAGCATCTCATATTTCCGCATTTTATAATTAAAGTACAGGTCCTTCCGAAGGTGAGTGGAATTTTGTTGTTGAGTCTATGATCCGTTACTTCCGCAGAATGTTGTTACGAGTTGCTGTAGGTCAGCTCCTATTCTTGGTTCAAGTTGTCCTGTAAACATCCTAAAGTTTCCAGAATCAAAAGTTTTTGCGGCAGTAAAACGCGTTTCTTGTAAAGCGAGTATTAGAATATGTTGTTTCGCCATCTAACCCAGTGTTCGCTTTAATTTACCTGTCTGCAGAAGTGTCCGTATGTTGATTGTTCCAAAATAATGCCACTCTTTAGTTCGCAAGTTGTTTTTCTTCATTCTCGTTAAGTTTTTCATAGTTATTCCAGCAAACTCCAACTCCTTCGTGCATGTTGACCGAAAGCCTTATTAAAATTTATGAAAAAGGAATATTTGAAGTAAATTTGAAAGTGAAGTTTATCATATGTTTCATTTAAGTGCTACGTTGTTTTCAGATTACAATAGAATTAGTTACTTACAAAAATGTAGGCTAATAAAACTGATGAATCGTACATTTGTTGTTTGTTCAAACCTTTTGAAAACTTCTGTTAAAATGTAAAAAAAAAAATTAATATACAGTTTAGAAGTTTTATTTAAACAAACATTTAAATTGGGATTTACGAGGTAAAAGTTGTATGATATAAAATAAATATTCATTTTAATAAATTTCAAACAGAATTTTACCGGTATTTCTTTTGTATTTACGTTCATATTTATTTCTTTAAAACTTTTGATCTGTGATCGCTTATAAAATAATCAATTATTTTATAAGCGATAAGCAAACTATGATAGTTTGTACCCTACATAGTGTAAACTTAATAGTGTTAAATGAGCTCAGGGGATTTTTTGTAGAATATGTTATTAATAGTTTAATTTTTCTTTAATAAAGTAGGAATATTCTTGTGGAATATTCTCGTGGTTTTAAGAAATCTTATTTGGTTGAAAATAAATTTTTATAATATTTCAGATTTTTAATTATTTAGAAGTGTAAATTTTATGACTAAATTTTTAAGTTTCAGTAAGCTACGTGATAAAATTATTAAACAATATTTAGTAGTTAACCATATTTTCCGGACTATAAGACGCACCTTTATTTTTCAAGGCAAAAAACAAACCTAATTTTTATCAACAGTGAATGATGTACGGGTAAAATGAAAACCAAACCCAGTTTGGCTTTATAATACGGAAAATCACTGTTTGACGCTAAAGTAGGCTCTGTTAAAAAAAATTCTTTAAACAAAAGTTGTAGGTTTTTTAATTTTCTATAATTCTGATTATATGTAGCTACACTTTTGACGTAAAATGGCATAGGCCTACTAAGGCCGAAATCTTTAAAAATATTGAATTTTTCTTTTAGATTTTGATGAAAGAACAAAAAATCACTAATTGCCGCTAAAGTAAGCGTTAAATACTACAAAAAAACAATACAAATAAAAGTTGTAGGTTTATAAAACATTTTTATTTCTAGGAGAACTTCAGCAGACATGGCGCTTACTCACTATTGTTCAGTATAAAAGATTTAGTAAAAGAAGTGATTTAAAAATAAATCGTCGGATCCGTTTTTGAGGAAATTGCAAGAAAGTGAAAAATTACATGCACAAACTACTACTTCCGGTTGACCGATTTTAATGAAAATGGTCGTGTCGGGTCCTCTAGCGGTACTTAACATAACTTCCAAGTTTCAATTTCGTACAATACTCCGTTCTTGAGATTTATAATATTCACGTGCGCGCGCGCGCGCACGTGAATATTATACACACACACCAATCGCTAAAAATATGTTTAGTTGGGTTCAGCGGGTCTGAAAACGTGTATATCCGGTAAAAACTCGATTTCAAAATATCGTCATGAAAACAATGGGCGAAGAGAATAAAAAGTAGTTGGTGCTAGTACTACGCATTTTTTAAGTAGTTACTATGATATTTTAAGAGAATAAAAAATGTTAGTTTTTGTTCGACTAACCTCCGCTAAGTAGTTACTGGCCAACTTAGTTGTTACTATAATTTTCTGGGTTTTGTAGTATTTCGTTTGTAAGTACAGTACTAAGAACGAAGAGAATAAAAAGAATTAACTAACTTCAAAATCTAGTAACAACTAAGAAATTCGTTACGTAGCTCACCTTCGATCATGCTCACCTTGGTGCTTACGAATTTAACCATTGCAGAGAGATATCTTATTTTATAAATTTACATCATGTTAAATACTACCGTGAGAGAACAGATGCAAGTTCAAGTAAATATAAACGTTGGTACATTTTATAAGCGAAAGCATTGGTTTCTTATGGGACCGTTTTCTTAAAAATACTGAAAAACTTAAGGGGGTGCTGTAACTTCCAGAAAGAGAATGGAAAATTTTTAAAGATACATCAGGGATCCAGGGTCCAAAGCCGCATAGCAGAAGACTTTGAAATTCATTGTACTACTCTACGAAGAAAATATTACATATGTAATTGACAATATTTTCGCGAAAACTCAAGATTGGATTAGATTTCCTACTTCAGCAGAATGAATGATTGAAGCTAAGTTATTATGGCAAAAACGATTTCAAATATAAACAGTGGTTGGTGCAGTAGACTACACACGTCTAAAAATACTAAAACCACAACGATATGGTGACGAGTACATAAATAGGAAGTATCTGCAAGTTGAAATGCTCAGGTTCCTAGTGACTGTGCTGAATGAATTACTAGTGTGAATGCACAGTGGCCCGGTTGTGTACATGATAGTAGAATTTGGAAACGTAGTTCAAGATACCAAATAATTTTGCAGTTTCATGGGTCTGCTTAGAGACAGTGGGTACTGGATACCACCTAGGTTGATTACCAGTTTAAAAATCATGCTTGGAGTCCGGAACAGAAATTTAATAACTTGCATTTCACAGAAAGAGTTGTAATAGAACGCATATTTGGGCAGCTGAAAAAATATTTCTAATTCTTGGAAATACTGTGGAATGTCTCTGGAAAAATATTCCAAAATTAATTTTGTGTTGCACGATATTCCATAATGTTGCAAAATATTCAAATGATAATTCTGATTATCAATTTCCTGTAACAAAGAATTTCAACCCTGATGTTTTAGAACCTGAGGGACAGGACGTTAGGATCAAATAGAGAGGTGAACTGAAACGTTTACAACTTTCTCCCTCCACTGCTTTGCTTAATACTAACTAAACACTTAGTAACTACTACTTAGGTACCTACTACTAATGTTTTTTACCGGTTACAACTACTCATGGCTTAGTTTCTACTAACAAGTACTACGTAGTAGATGTTTATTCTCACCAATTTAAGTAACTACTATTCTAACGTAGTTGCTACTTTTTGTACTTAGTTGGAACTACTTAATACCAACTACTTTTATGCACTTCACCCAGTACTTTCCATCTTACATATGCATATAGAGCTAGAGACAATAAAAAACTAAATCGAAATGGTTCATCCGTACAGGAGCTATGGTGTCACAGACAGACACACACATACACCACGCGACGATCGAATTTTGATAATTCAGTTTTTTTTTAAACGCCTACATTTGTTTTATTGAATCGTAGCTAAGTACACTTTCAATCAAGTCACCTTTCAAAAAAAAAACTAAATCAAAATCGGTTCATCCTATCGGGAGCTATGGTGTCACAGATAGACACACACGTTACAGTTAAAAGGGTCGAATATAAAGATTTCTTTTTAACTTTTTATAATTTTTTGTGTAGGGGCTTTTTTATTTTTTTATTTAAATTTTATTTGTTAAATATATAGCCTAGGCCACCGCGGTTTTTTATTTTTAATGAATCAAGCTGAGAACACTCTCGATCAAGTTATCTTAAAAAAAAAAAAATCTGGTGTGAAACTCACACAACTTTCTCTTGCCAATGCAAATAATTAACAATATAACCTAACATTAGTAATAAAACATTAGAAATAAACAAAAAACTAACCCCAATAAATATAACCTAATTTTAATCATGAGTGAAAGACGCAAAATGAAAATCAACTTCAGTTTGTCTTAAAAATGCAGAAAATCACTCTTTCACGCTAAACTCGGCTCAGTAGAGAAAAATGTTCTGAATAAAAGTTGTAGATATTTTAATTTCCTATAAATTTAATTATATACACTTTTGTCGTAAAATGCATACTAAGGCCGAAATCTTAAATTAATTGATTTTTTACACGTTTTCGTAAGAAAAAAATACAGAAAATCGCTAATGACCACTAAACTAAGCGTTATACAAAAAAGTTTGAAATAAAAGTTGTAGGATTTTTAGTTCTCTATAACTTTTATTATACATTTTTGCGCTAAATTGCATATTAAAGCCACAATCTTATAAAAACAATTTTTTACGTGAAAACAGCCTCTCCAAGAATTTCAGCAGACATGACGCCTACCCTATCTTGTTAAGCATGAAAAATATACTAAACGAGGCGATTTAAAAAAAAAAATCGTGGGAGCCGTTCTTGAGAAAATCGCAGTAAAGTGAAAAATTACACGAATAAGCTAGCTACTACTACTTCCACTTGTGGTGCCTAACTTAAGTTTCAAGTTCGTACGACGTTCCGTTCTTGAGATATTCTATTCACGACACACACACACACACACGCACACACACACACGCACACACACACACACACACACACACACACACACGCACACACACACACACACACCATTCGCTAAAAACGTGTTTTTTTGGATTCAGGGGTCTGAAAACGTGTAGAACCGGTAAAAACTCAATTTCGAAAAATCGACATGAAAACAATACTTTCCTTCCTTTATATTCATATAGGCAAGAGAAAGTAAACAAAACCGAAATCGGTAATATTGTTAGTAGGGACGAGAAAACCACTTTTTTTGTTGTAGGCCTACAATAGTACTTTAATTCAATAATGATTTAATTTGATATAATTACAGTAGTTTAAAAATTCTATTTTAATGATACGACATTAACATTGACTGAAATGTATGGAGTATAAAAACTACACTAAGTCTAACATCGGTTCTAATACAGTCGAACTTCTATAACCTGAATCCTCAAGGGATGAGAAAAAAAATTCAGAAAAAATACAGAAATTTTGAGTTATGGAAAAATAACAATAAATCAGTTATTACAAAATAAAAAAACACAGAACATTCCACATAGGCTAATACAGTAGCCTACAATTATGTGAAATATGTAGGCCTACTTAGGACATGCGTAATTTTGCAAAACAGTACTATACGGCGCGTTGCATTTAACTTAGCTATAAGCTACAGTGTTAAGTAATGTATACATATTTTATACACTATAGACTACAGTATTCCAAAATTACGCTATTATAATTACAGTAGACTACATGCTGAATATGGTACATTGTACCGACAGGCTATGGATCTATTGTTCTGCGGTCCACCAAAGATTCGTCGATTCAAAGAAATTCATTGTTTTGGTTTACGCTTGTTAGGCCTGCAAAGGCAACCAGATGACTTTGAGGGTCTGTAACCTTTTTTCGTCGTACATTTTCTCTTAAAATGAAAGAAACAGTACTGTACCTACAGTTTTCAAAAGACCAAAAATGCTATTTTGAGAACTATGTACATAATTTCGTTAAAAGAAACTAAATGAAAAGTTCGACTTGGAGAAATGACGGAATTCGAGTTATAGATGGATTTTTACACAGTAAATGCATGGAAGGTTGAATGAAGGGAACTGAAATTCAATTCGAGATATAGAAAATTCGAGTTATAGGAATGTTGGTTTCATTATCAGAAATTCTATTGAATGACATGTTTTACCTGATGTACGTAAGGCTAGTTTCCTTTGTAGTTTAGTTATTTCTAGGTTTGCTGTTTATTACTCTACCCTTTCTTCAGGAGAGAGATAGAGGGTACTTTTATTGCTTCCCTGTCATAAATTACTCAAGTATCGGTGACTTATCAAAGGGTAGTTGTAGAAAATTTTATGACCGCTCACCTCCTTATTATCATTATCGTCCATTGTGCTTAATTTGCAGACCGAATGACGTGCATACCCAACGTCATACACCCCATAATAGCTGTACACAATACCTAAACTTTATGATAGTTATTTCAACCCTTATGAATGAATAGACACTTTTATGGTTACAACTGTCATTTACAAAACTGATCTAATTGTGTAAGTTATTGTTATTTTATTATTTCTTAACTATGTTTATCAATGGAATTCTAGAAGATTCGTGAGCGATCCCGTCTGTTCTCGATCTTGTTACATACTATTGTTAAGGCATACTGCCTTATTTGGGATCGTTCAAGTGTTTTTCGTTTTCCGTGAACGTCTCTTCCAACAAAACCTGTTCGGCTTTGTCAGGCCCTTCTCCGACATGTTTATGAGTTTGTAACACTTCTTTTTCCCCACAAACTTCCATTTGTTCTTCTGCATTGACTTCATTAGTATCGTTTGTACTACTATTATCAGACGGTGCCCATAAAATAGTGTTGTAATCATTTGATTACGATAATTTTTCTTTCAATTTTCCTTCATATGTTTTTTGGGTTGAGTTTTTTCTCCTGAGCGTTCTATTTCTTTATCTGTGCACCCAGTGCTTTCATTGTCGCCGCCTGTTTCTCTTTTTCTTTTTATTTTGTAATCAGACTAGTTCTTGGAGCACTATGATTATTTGCTGCTGTTTTTAACGATACACTATCGACAACCTTCTGCGTAGATTTCCCATCATAATTCCACCACCGCATCGTTTTTCCCATAATTTCTCTGAAAAAAATATAAAAATTTGTACAATTACAGTGTCACCGTCGCCCCCTTTGATGAGGTACTGCGCTGCCGACTATCAAAGCTCCCGACATACCGACAGAGGCCTTTATCATCAAGACCACACCAATAACCGCCCTCTACCACAGCGCTCTCGGCAACTACATAAAGAGTGCTACACTGAGCTGAGAGATTAAATTCCGATCCAGATTGCAGACAAGACGTCCACCATCGGCGCATGGTTACTGGACTCCCGCGAAAACTAATCAACGACCCCGCAAGAGAGAAGATGATGCTTCCGCTCGTCGACCCGTCACTGTAAGTCGTTGACCGGACCGTCATCGCCCGCTGACGCGAGCGATGCCCACAGCGGTCCCTCGACCGAGCCTTACGCCCACTGGACCCGACGAAGCAGCCATCGACGCACTTCTGCGAAAAAAGAAGATGACGTCTCCGCTGAACGACGACATGCCGTGTTACCCAGCTCCTCGACCGCCACGACGTCTACAACCGACGCTTCCCATCAAGACGACCACCGCTTAAACGGCCCTTTTCAGGGCCAAACAAATAAGGTTCAAACTCGCCACTTAATGTCGCCTTCCGGTGACAATAGTAAAGTCAAATAAAAACAAACTAATTTTTCAGTTATCAATAATTAAAACTTTAAAAATTACCTAAATCTGATGAAAATATTCGAATGTCTACAAACACAACGTTTGCCCGCTAATGAACTATTTCACTAGTGAACACATGTTGTTTTATTAGTGGTCACTCTGAGTAGTATAGAAAACCCGGTTTTGCAACCTTGACCTTTGACCCAAGGTCACGTGATTACCCCATGACCTGATCTATGACCTTGATATTTGACTGACCTTGACCTCTGACCTCAAAAAAATTGGGAACGTTCCAAACCTGATTTACTCCGCAACGGCTGGACCGATTTTCAACTTTTCGGTACCCACGTGACCGGGAGATCGAGATATACGAGATAAGCTCAAAAACATAGCCTTATCCCAGTTAGAACCCGAGATCTTCGTCACTCCGCACGGATTTTTACGGTTTAGGTAGTGACAGGATCCGGACATTTTGTAGAACGTGAGACGTCAGGTTTTTATTCTTAGGTACCTTCAGGATCCGAAATTTAGTAATTTAGTGAATTTCGTTTTGGAACACCTTATTTTTTAGTTTATTCGCATTGATGTCATTTGTCTTGTCTTAGCACGCACCGACTGTTACGTAGGATGATAAAATCTGTTTATTTCGACTCTCAGCTCTTATTTTATTTAGAATGATGCAACTCGTCGTTGCACATTCGGTTAGTTTATTAAATTGCAGAATTAATATTTCCATTGTATTAGCATTGGGAAATTATCCGTATAAAAGCCCGCCGTTTTCCCATCAAATCATACCACCAGTATCGATCCATACACTAGAATCGATTTGCTACTTGCTCCTCTACTGCTACTTGCTACTTTCCGCTGCAACCTGTTCATACTAAAAGGTGAGTCCTGTTAAAAACTTGCTGTACTTCAAAACGTGGTAAAATTGGAATGTTTATACTGATACTTAGACTAGTAACAAGTAATAAATTTATAGACTTAAAAATACTAATGATTATATGGTTATACTGTTCGCCAATTACGGTGGCATGTAGGGAGGGTAGCGAGACAGAGAGAGAATGTGTTGCGTCCGCCGTTTCCCTCAACTCATTTCAATCAGTGCACGGTGTTTCTCCAGAAACGACTTTTGTATCGAATCTCGGTGTCTTTCAGGAAAACTCTTTGAACTGCCCAAATAAATAGAGCCTCCAGTGCGGTCAGTGAGTCAGTATTCGTTTGATCTTTGACAAGTGTTTATTTGCGTGAGCTATCGGTACAATTGGATCAGGTCAACGTACTTGGGCATTGTGTTGGTCGACTATTGTTATTCAGTTTTATTGTATGTGCATTGTGTGTTCAGTTTCATTGTGTATGTCATTCTATATAATTGTTGTAGGTAGTATTAAGTAAATTATTAAGTCATTTATTGTATTACTTCATTATAATTAGTGTGTATTTTATTTTGTAAATCTTTCAGTTGTAATAAATACTTAAAATTGTAAACTTTAGTGTATTAATTATTTAAGTACCTAGCTCCTGAAACAGACCTTAGCGATAAGTGTCACAGTATTTTAATACTCTTAACTGTATAGGCCTTCTAATTTATTTTTATATTTTTCTGTTTTGCATTGAACTCCAACTACGCTACGCTCTTTTGGAGGAGTTCCCTAATATTTTTCAGTAAATAAAACATAAAAAATAACACAAGCCACAATTTATTGTTAAAGTTAATATTTGATTACCTCAAAAACAACCACACCTTGTAACTCAAAAGCTGCCCAACCAAGAAATTGATTCTATGTAAGGGGCCCTGGGTTTGTTTCCCCATCATGTTTGGCATTTTCTTCTTTTTCGTCCTCTTTTACGGATGAGACACATTGCCTGTTCCGGCGTCTATCCATCTTTTTCGTGGGCTACGAAACGACCGTACTCCTTGCGGACGGTATTTTAAAGCCAGTAGCGGATATCGATCCTTTGGCATGCAGCTTACATGTTGAACCACCTCTCCCTATATCGTTTAGTCTTCTGCCTCACAGTTTCCGTTGTACTCCAATCGTCCCGGATTGTCACTCTTGATGCGATCCTTAAGTGTTGCTCATCTCAGCTGCTTCCAACTTCCTACCCTCAGATTTCTTTAGGACCCATGTTCCTCTATCGTACAACAAAAAAGGCAATGCCTTTAAAGACTCAACTGCGTTTCTTTCCTGGTCCTTATTTTAAATGTATAATTTATGTAGCCGCAAACACGTTGAAACCTAGAAACTTACGTCATTACATAAAATTCCCCTTCATATATCTTATCACAACCCGAGTTTTGAAAATGTGAAACCTGCTTCAACACTGTGTTCTCCAGAACTATCATTGTTAGATTAGCTGCCTTACCTTTTGTTTTATCGATAGATTACTTTTGACTTATTGAAAAGGGTTGGACACAAACTTGGAATACTAACATACAGTCCTGCCTGACTCATTTGTTAACCAGCTGCATTCCAGTTATCTCTGCTCCAATCTTTACAGCAATCTTAGTATTTTTATACACGCTTCTCACCACCTCAATAAAATTCCTTGGGTTGCCCCTAGATTCCAAAATATCCCTTGAGACACTATCAATCAAAAGCTTTAAAACAAATATATTTTTGTGCTCTGTAGTTCTAATAACTGTTAAATTTCAAACAATAACTGTTAAAACAATTTGTTACATTTGTAAGCCTTAAACTAATAAAGTATGATTTGATATTTTTGTTAAATACGTATATTAAAGTACTAACTATTCTGTGGTAAAATGGTTGACCAAGTTTTATAATTTGTACGGTTTGGGAAAAAATTTCACTGCGGCAGCTTAGCGGTTGTAAATCGAAATGGTTCCTAGATATTAACTATATTTTTTAAATAGTAGCTGGTTTAAAAAATTCTAAGAAGAAATATCCATAGAAACTCAGCCTTTTAAAATTATCAACAAAAAATTCACCTGATTTAGTCATTTTTGCCGTTTAAAATTGAGTACAGTTGAACAAAATTACTCACTTGTTCCAATGTAAATTTCAACTAAAAAATTTTTGTTACTTTCGAAATATTTCACACAGTTTATTTTATTATGGAAGTAAAAAATTATTTGTCTTTAGTAGGTCTGATCTTCATGTTAGAATTATTTTCATGCTCGCCTGCTCGTAAGTGTCTAAGGAATATGAATGCACACAATATTTCAAAATCAATACCAAACATGGCTCTCCTAGGTGGAACGGAAGATACTAAGAGAAAATACAATTACATGGTCAGAATAGGAGATTTTGATGACCCAGAATGCGCAGGAGCTTTAGTAGCAGAATTATGGGTATTAAGCTCTGGATATTGTGCCGACACAGTTGAGGAGGAAAATAGTTATGTGGTAAATATTCCTGTTCATTATCGATATTTGCTTACAGTAGCTTTCTGTGACACTCGTTATGTATTATTGTGAAAGAAAGGTGAGGTTACAAGTTTCCACAATTACTATATGTAAATATCGTCTTACCGCCAATTTTTTAAATATTTCTGGTACAGGCGTAATTAGTGAAGCGAAGACGCTTAGGAATGGATGAGCCGATAACCGAATAATATGTATAAGTAGTAGTTTTAATTTAGTTTTCGTTGACACCCAATAGATTTTTAATAATTAGCTATCAATTTTAAGTGTAAAGGAGTTAATTTGTTTTTTCTGGGTTAATAGTAAGTGAAAGGTTTAATGAAGCATATTTGCAGGCAGCCTTACGCACGATTTACACGTACTATTAAGTTGTATGTCAAGTTTAAAATTGTAAGAGAAAGAGTTTAATTGTAAGAGAAATAGAGTAGTGGTTATTATGGTTGAGGTATCTGAGGATCCTGTGGGGCTAAATTTATGCTGATATATTTCAGGTAATTGGAAACTAAAGTTTTAGTTTCCAACTAAAACTTGGGGTTGTTTATTTTATGAAATTGCTATTAGGTAAATGACTAAATATAGGAACATAAGGGATATGTAAGGGCGACTGGAGACAAACTCATTGAGAGCTAAAATATTGTCAAGGGTTTTGTGGGTTATGTTGTTGACGGTTGTATTATCCGGTAAGTGAGTATAATAGTCCGTGGGCCAACTAGGGTTACCGTGCACCCCCCCCCCCTTACATCCCAACTTGTCATACATGGGACGTGTTCGTTTCAACCTCCTGATCGAGAATATTCCATGTTCCCAAAAAAACTCTGGCGAAATCGACCAAAATGGCGATTAAAGATGGCCGCCAAGCGTTCCTGCATTAATTCGTTTATTTGATTATATCTTCCGTTCTAATTACTGTAGAGGCTTTTTATACACACCAAATTAAAGATAAAGAGTTACCAAACATTTTAAATACAAAAATCAGTTTCTAAATTGCAAAACCTTGGAGAAAAGTACGATCAAATTTGAAATTTTTGCGAAAAATCCTTCTAGAACTCGTTTAAAACGGCTTAATATTTTGAAAAAATTAGCTAAATAAAAGTTGTAGGTTATTCAATTTAGTATTAAATCCACTATTTACAGGATATAATACTGCAACGTGTGATGGAGCAGTCTCACTTGAAGTATCAGCGGCAGAGATTCTCGCGCGCTGTTCTCAAGTATCTCTTTACACAACGTCGCATCGACCGTCATGTTGGTCTTTAGTCTTCTTCACTTTTTCTGGTTTATTTTTTTATTTAGTAGACTTGTAAATATATTTTGTTGTGAAATGGTAGTTTTCAAGTTTTTCCTCAAAAGTACGATTTTTTTTCAGTCCAGTTTACGGATTATGGATGTCCTAAAAGTCCGAATACGGCAAAATATTTCGCAAACCAGTGACGTTATTCTTCAAAACACAATATAATCTTATGAATGAAAATAATATAATCTACTGAAATTAATCTTTTTACATATTTTTCCGCCTTCTTGAATTCAACTTTTGTTTTTAATTACGAAGGTGGTCATGTGACACATCATTTGCATGTAGAATTTTACGAAAAATCCACTGGTGAAAACCGTTTATAAATTTTTTTTTCAGTTTTGAAGTTACAGTCTGTAAAACTCGGAAACACAGTGAAATTGGCCTGTTTTGGATGTTAGTATCATCTTCCTTAACTGTCTCTAGAATTTAGTTTACTCATTAATTTGACTTCATTTGAGTTTAATTTGAACAAGTCAGTGAACATTTTTATTAGCCCTTGATTTTTAACGCTTGTATGTATAATGCTAAATTTAAATAAGGTAAAACACTCGACAAGCCATTCCTATTGGTTACTTTGTTACAGCTGACAGTAATTTTTGATGAATCAGTGAAAATCTATTATAATGATTGTTGTTGACGACATTAGTCCTCATAGTTCTTCACTTATTGCATACAGTTTTATCAGTGTTTCGTGATATCAGTTCGGTAATTTTTTTCTAGTAGGTAGTAAATTTGTGACTTTCATTACAGATTTTTTTATTATTTTTGGTTTGAATTTGAAGTTCATTACAGTATTTAGTGCTTTTTAGTACAGCATCTTTTACTTAAAAGTTCTTCCACTGATATGGGTATAAATGAAAAGGAAGGAGAACAGTAACATTGCTTATGATGGGGGCTTGTGGTGATATGATCAGATCATTCAACCAGATTAGGCACTTATGTTATGATGAGTTTCGTATTCGTCCTCCAATATTGAAAACCGTAATTCAAAGTACAATAAAACGTTTAGAAGAAACCGGGAGCGTTAAAGACAGACAAACAAAATAATATCGAAATTTTCCAAGAAGTAGGAAAATGTCGATATTATTTTGTTGTGGTTAATTGAGCTTATTCAGGCTTTACATATGTAATTGTTTAGAAATTTGTTGACCATGAGTTTACATGGAAATAATCCAAGTTTTATGGAGCTTCTGCGCAGTGTTTTTGAAATTTATGTAGGTTTGGCGTGAGGCTAGTTGTTAGCCAACGGTTTTGACTTTGAACATTTCTGCGCTGATGGGTGTCGGAACTGCGGTGTTGACATAAGGAGGAGAGGGCGGCATCTGTGGAAGTGGGTTCCCTTAGAGGCGTATTAGGCTTCGGAAGAGAGAATCCGAAGGGACGTAGTGTGGTTCGTGTAGGTTGACTTCGTGTAATTGGATGCAGCTATCATTATGGGACGCTCGTCAGGAAATGTTTGTTTGGCTGTTTTTCTTTTGTGGTGCAGAAATCTTGTTGGATTATTACTAAATTTAGCGGAAGGCGGTGAGATAGCCGTGTGATTTAAATTTAGATTTGTTACTTCGTGGTGGTTAGAGCTTTGCGTTTAAAATTTGTGACTGGTCCCTGATTGTCACAACCTTAGGGCTGAGTTTTGGGGCTGAGTTCATGTGTTTTTGTAGTTTGTTGTTGAGGTCCTGTTTGTTGATAATTTAAGATCTATGTGGAGTACTGTGTCATTGGCGGACCGATGGGTTTCTTTCGAAAACAGTCAAGGTCGGTGCTTCGGTAGAACTGGTTCCTGAGGGAAGTTGTTTTGATAGGAGCATTAGGTGCACGGTGCAGGACAATGGATATAGGTTTGAGGCCCTTGCTGCTCGAGGATGAGCGTTGCTACTGTATTGGAGCCAGGATAAGTGACGCCGTGTCGTGTGGACCGGTACCGCGGTGTGGCTTACGAAGTTCTAGGTTGTTGATTGCGTTGTGTCTGACTGAGGCACTGTCTTTTTGAGGTTACGCAGATGTTGAAGCAAATTTTGAGGGTAGTTTTGTGGCGCTGTCAGTGCCTGATAGTTAGGAGTGTGCCGCTTGGTCTCCTGTTCTTGCCATTTAAATGTAGAAATACTGGGTTAGACTAATATCCAGGTAATTTAAGAGTTGCTGTATGTAAATGTGAATAAGATCCCCCAGACCCCCCCCCCCCCCCGGTAGTGGTCGTTGAGTAGTTTCGGCCAACTCTGATTGCACTGTGATTCTCTTCTAATGTAAAATTTTTAAGTGTTTTGTGTTGTAAAATAGTAAGGTGTAAAGAGTTACACCTTAGTTGGCTGTAGCTTTTAGGTTTGTGAATGGTAGGATTACGTGTTATTAGATTTTAAGGAAAGATACGAATTTTGAGTTAATATTAAATATTAATATTAAGTTCAACTTGTGTTTTCATTGGGTCGATAGACCTCATCCATGCCTGGTGTCTGCGTCCGCCGGTTACATAGGAAAAATTAAGCCTGGTTATAGACAGACAGACAAATGCGAATAGTTCTGAAATTATTGCTGTAATAATCCTAGCAGGAAGCGGTAGAACGGATTCAATCAGTGTAATTAGTAGGAGTTATATGCAAAGACGAAACCGTCATTAAAAATTTTTATTTTATTACTTTGTTCATGTGAATTATTGCATGGTTTTACTTACTTTTTTTTGAGCGATTGTTCAAAGGTTCTAAAATTTTGATTGTTACACTTTTGATCTAAAATGCATTTTAACGCCGCAAAATTTAAAGAAAAACAAAATCACTAATTTATATCTGTTTAGCATCGTAGCTCCTGAACGGAAGAACTGATTTTTATTCAGTTATTTGTTTAATAGGTGACTTGGTTGAGAGTGTTCTTAGCTATAAAACATTAAAAATAATAAAAAAGAGAGAAAGATCACTAATTAAAAAGAATAAAAAATCACTTATTAATTGCCACTAAACTAAGTGTTCTAAAAAAAAAATATTAAAAATATTTAATAGCCTAGAGAAGTTAACCCCGAAGGAAAATCAAATATGAAAACTGGCCAACGGTCTCAAGGCGGAGGAGGATACATTCCATACAGTGTAGAGCGTAAGAACCTAGGAGGTGGGTCTCCGAATGAAACCCAGAGTGCGTTCAGGCGCCCTGAGATGGCAGGCCTATCGCCGATTTATCCTACAAGGCGTTGGTAACGCGTTTAGGGTAACTAAAAATTACCGCAAGCACTCTAAATGGCCTCAGAAATGGGACTGGTAACAATGGATTTGTTGATAACGTACTATAATTCAAGTATGTACTACTGAGTAATATTCTCTTAGGTCATTTTCATGACATTTATTCACTGTTGTATTTACGTTTGTTATTATGTAGTTTTAAGATAATTAAATAATTACATAACTGCCTATAACGGATTTTGAAACCGGATTCTAAATTTCAGGTTTATGGTGGAGGGACCTTTGGAGTTGACGAACAAACAAAAAAAGTTACTACTGTGTTGTCAACAAATGATGACCCGGGAAATTCTTTAAACAATAAAATCGGTTTGTTGAAGGTGAGCGACTAAAGCAGTTTTGTCACTGTGTAACCATATTAAAGAAAAAAAATTCATTTAACAGTGTTGGTGGGCTTTGAGGAGAGCCGTTGACTACAGTTATAAGGTTCTAAAGGGTAAAAGAAAAAAAGGGTGTTCTAAGAAGAGTTAGGCTAATGCATCAGTGTTGAAAGCAGCGCATGACTTTTGCGAGTGCAGTCAAGCTGGAATATAATCTCCCTGCTGACTGAAATCGTACAAGTTGTTACAGTTGTAAGGTTTGCCACATTACTAATCTGTTCGCGCTTTTATAAAAATATGTTTAGCCCATGCTTTAAATTTGAGTTTTTGAAGAAATATTAATCTTTATTTTTGTAGTGTCATTTTCCTGTTAGGCATAAGTAATTTTTTGTGCATGAATCCTTTCTGTTTCACTGTGACTATAGATTTTATTTCATTGGAATGAAACTTGGACGGTTTAATTAAGTCAAATTCTGGCCAAATTTAGAATATGGCGAATGTATTTTCTAAATGCAGAATCATTGTTGGCATTTTTATCTTGAAAATTAAGAACAATAAATACTATAATAATTATTTTCTATTGGCCTCGAATTTCAGCTTATTTTTCTCAGAAAACCTTTCCCTACCTACAGGCCTACCTCTTTACCGGCACGTTGGGGTAGAAGTTAGCGCAATTGGCTTCTAAGCCGGGGTCCCGGAATCAATGACGCACTGGCCAGGTGCGTCATTTTTTCATCGCTAATCTTCATTTAACATCCTTCCCACCGTCTGCATTAGCAGTAACTGCAAGATTCGGCGTAAAACATAAATACAGGCCGTCCGCGATTTTTGCGAAAACAGTGAATCCATCAACCAATCTTAGCCCTTAAAATATTTTATTTCGATTTAATTCAAACCTGATTGTCTCCCTTCTCTCTTAGTCTGCTCGACGTCGGAGGTGTTTTAGAGTTTGTATAGACTGATTAGAATTTACCGTTGGCCTTTCGTTCCAGATAATGTCACATAAGCTTGGTGAGCATTGCAAAACCCAGTCAAAAGAAAATGTTTTGTGTTCTGAACTTTTTCACATTGGGAGAATGTGGATGGCGATATTCAGCTCTCTGCCTTTTCTGTTCGGGGTCGTAATGATGAACCCATGACTCGTCCCTCGTCACAATATCCAAAAGAAAGTCATCTCCTTCATCACAGTAGCGCTTCAAAAAATGTTCACAGCATTCCAATCGACGCTGTTTATTCTCGGCTGTGAGGTAGCGTGGTACCCATCGGACACAGAATTTACAATACACCAATTGTGCAATAATGAAGCCGACGCATTCCTTGGATACTTTAATGTGGTTTGCGATACGCTGTTGAGTGATCCGCCAGTCATGTTGAATCAAATCTTCGACGAGTTTGCGATGATAGTCGTCTGTGACAGTGATTGGACGTCCACTGCGTCTTTCATCAACAATTGAGGATTTTCCAGGTTGCCAATTACGAAATTTATTATCCATCGATTTACAGTAGACCTATCAACAGTCTGGTCACAATAAACAGCCTTTAAACGACAATGAATATCACTAGGAGTCACTTTCTCAGCAGTTAAAAATTCGATAACAGCACTTTGTTTAACTCGCGTTGACATAGCACTAGAACACGATGTCATACTTCCACTACTCCAAATAAATAGGACAAACGCAACTGTATCAAACTGCGCAAGGGTATTGAGGAGAAATAGTAGCCTACTTCCAAATGTCACTAGGCGCGCTTCTGTATTTCATTTTGTTCGCGCATGTGTGCATTAGTTATCAGCCTACCCTCGTAATAATACATTTCTTTTTTGGGCTCCACTCACCCCACAGCCATCCCAACCTCCATGAAAGGAACTAACAGTGACCTACTTGAGTTGAAGAAGTGCAGCAACATAATAGAAATCTTTGTCAAAATTGTCAAAATTTTGGCAAAGAATTAATCTACTGTATACAGTAGGTTAATAAAAAAATTTCACAAAAACCCTAATTTTCACAAAATTAAGGCTTTCGTCCGGAAAACAATTTCAAAGAAAATATTATTTTTTTAACCAATACTAACACTTTAAAAGAATTACATCGGTTTATTAACATATTTGAATGACACATGAATTTATACAAAACGAATAAAATAAATATTGCTTATGGCAAACATTTTTAAACAAAATTCTACATAAAATTTGAAAAAAAAACACATTGAACAAAATGAACCAACAAATTACTGTTCGTTAATATTAATAAATAGGCCTACAATAATTTACTAAAAAAAATCTTAACAGAATATACGGAAATTTTACGAGTATATCAAGGAGTTACAAGAAAGTGAATCAGATGGCTGTAGACTATTTATTCTTTGAATATAACACAGAGCGGTTCATTTATTTTTGAGTCCTCTTATTGTTCTTTTGATGATATCTTTTATAATGGTATAATAATATTTATTTTGCAGTTGGAGAGCAAATTTGACAAAGGGGTTGGTTATGTACAAATTGCACATAGCGGTTGGCCAGAAGGAAAGAAGGCGAAATGCACGTATATTGAGTTTGGCAAAGTACGTGACGGAAACAATTTGGTATATAAACACATAGCGTATTACCAGGAATTGGAATTTAGCCGGGACGAAGATACCTGCGGGTGCTATGGGTAAGTACTATTTATTAGTCAAGTTTGATGTCGTATACATCAACAGATATATTTATTTATTTATTTATTTATTTACTCTGGTTATAAGAAAACATGACAAAGAGAGCATAATTTTAGACTAAAATATTAATTTTAAAATAGTTTTGGCTTAAAAATATATGAACTTCTAATTAAACATTGAAGTAAATTGTGCAATTTTTTTTTGATATAGCTTACATGCGCATCAAAGTAAGCAAGTTAGTAGACAAGTAGTAATATTGATTGGCAAGTAATGAATTTAATATAATTGTTAAAATTTTACCTCTCTCTCATCGTTCTTCTAAACATTTAATGCCGTAAATGTGTGTGTACTTAATTTTTGACCCTTTACACGTTTCTTTTTAAAACAATAAAAAGATCTGGTGTAAAACACTCACACGACTTTACCTTGCCAAAGCAAATAATGAATAATATAACCTAACGTTAGTAATAAAACATTAGAAAAAAAACTAACAACAAAAAACATAACCTAATTTTAATCATGAGTGAATAATGCAAAATTAAAATCAACTCAGTTTAGCTTAAAAATACGGAAAATCACTCTTTCAGGCTAAACTAGGCTCTGTAGAGAAAAATGCTCTTAATAAAAGTTGTAGATCTTATAATTTCTTAAAAATTGTATTATAGACACTTTTGTCGTAAAATGCATACTAAGGCTGAAATCTTAAAAAAAAAATTTCTTTACAGATTTTTATGAAAAAAAACAAAATCAATAATTACCGCTAAACTAAGGATTATACAAAGAAATGTTAAAAATAAGTTGTAGATTTTTAAATTGTCTACTACCGTTATTACCCTTTTGCCTTAAAAAGTATTTTAAGACCACAATCTTAAAAAAAAAAAATTTTTGTTTCTACGAGAGAACAGCCTCCTCAAGCATTTCAGCAGACATGATGCCTACACTATCTTGTAAATCATAAAAACGTAGTAAATGATGAAGCAATTTTTAAGAAAATCGTAGGAACCATTTCTGAGAAAATTGCAAATTGTTAAAAATTAGACGAATAAACTTCTACTTCCGGTTGACCGATTTTGATGAAAATGTTCGTGTCGGGTCCTCTAGTGGTATCTAACTTAAATTTCAAGTTTCAACTTCGTACGATGTTCCATTCTTGAGATATTTTGTTTACATACACACAAAACAATCGCTAAAAATATTTTTTTTTGGTTCACGGGGTCTAAAAACGTGAATATCCGGTGAAAACTCCATTTCAAAAAATCGACAAAAAACCATAGGTTAACTTTCCTTCCTATATATTCATGTAGGCAAGTGAAAGTAAAATAGATCTCTTTCGAAGACAAAATAGATATTTTTAGTGTTATGAAAATATTAACAATTATTTTTAAGTTATAATTATAATTATAAATAATAATAGATAATTATTATAATAATTAATAATAATAATTATTATAATTATAATTATAATAGTTGTAATTATTTTTAAATTATTTTTGATAATTATGACATTTAGAACAATAATTATTCATTTAGGCCCATATTGGTAAAGCTAGAAACTAACAAGTAGGACTACCTAATAAAATTGCCTGTGGGCTATTTATCGCTCAATTTCATTAATCATGGTTGCCTGTGCAAAAAGTTACAAAAGCCAACGAAGTTATTTATCGTTTTATTTCCAATTGTTTAATGAAAATAGCATGAAAAGTTTACATACATCAAGATATTGCATGTAGATTTTATAATTTTTAGTAATATCACAATTTTAGGAATAAAATATAGAAATGCTTAAGGGAATTTTTTTGTGATTTGGAACTAATTTTTTTTTCATTCAGATTTATCTTTAATCATTTTTATAGGGCTAAGTAATTAGAACAATTATTAAAACCTGTGCCTCCTGATTTTTGCAGCATTTCTGGAAGACGATTGTGAAAGATTAACCCTCCAGTCAGCTGTTAGAACAGTGATTTGGTTTTGAATTCATGCAGATTGCCTAAACGACGTTGTATGAATTCCATGGTTCAACAATCTTTTATTCAAGCCAATTTATGAAACTGGAAATGGCACTTAACACTGTGAGAATATGATGTATTCAGAAGTTTTCGATTAGGTACCAATGATAATGATTAGGTACTTGTAATTTGCTAATGCTACTTTTTCTTTGTTACAGTAAGGATGAAATTATGGATACAATTTGCTATAAAGTGGAACAAGAAAAAGGACCATGCCGTTGCAATGGAGGTTGTGTAATTTGTGGTGGAATACTTACGGGTCTACAGCTTTTTAGCGAACCAACTACTGGAAAATGTGGTAGAGGCGATGGCGCAGGTGGAGATGCTCGATGTGGCCATACGTTTATTAATTATTATTTTTCTAATGTCGGTTATAATTACGATTGGATCATGAGAAGTTCTAACGGAGAGATATCCACAACTACTGCTAAACATCGTGGAGGAGGTGGTGGTGGCGGTTGTGGTTGTGATAAAAATAAGGGAAAAAGTGACTCGTCAGTAAACAAAAGCAGTAGCTATATGCAAACCACGTTTATACTTTACTTACTGATTGGAGGTGCAAAATAAGATTTTAATTAGAGACTGGGAATAAATTTTTGTGCAATTGGAATATTTCATTATATATTTTTTGACTCTCGTTAAAATTAAATCTTAAATAATGTCACTTCAGCATTAATAATTTATTCATAAATAGTCGGCAAAGAAGAGTTACCTGATTTTGCTCAAAACATAATAGATAATGCGTAACGAGAAGTGATAACAAAATCTTGACGTCTTGTCTGACACCTGTACTTAAATGTTGATTTTTTGATAACCAATGGCTAATGTTATTGTCATCGTAATCACATTCATTGACAACAGAAGCCCGTTCCTCAAACTACTAAAAAGCTCTGCTGCACGTTCACTTTGCACTTTGCAAAATTTGCTAAGTACAGTGCTCAATGCATTCTACCAATATTTTTAATGACACTGAACTACGCCAAAGGCTGTCTGGCCTTTTATTTATGTGCCTTTTAGGATTTGTCTTTGCTGAAACTTTGAAGCGGTAAAGCCACATCTCTTTCCAGGTAAATTAATTTTTTCATTATGGAACACTTCAACAATTTTGAATTTATCATTTTTTTTTTATTAATAAATTCACTAACTTAGCTATTATTGCTGGAATTTCTTTTTCTAATGCAACAAAGGTATAATGTATTTTTTTTTAAGTTAAGTTTTCTAATGCAACAAGGTAATTTTTAAAAATAATTTAAGTGGTGTTTTAAATTGTTTTTTTTAACTGGCTTCTACGCTGGGATCCCGGGTTCGATTCCCGGTCAGATCTGGCATTTTTTCATCTCTCATCTTCATCTATCATCATTCTCACCGTCTCCATTAGCAGCAATTGCAAAAACAGACGTAAAAAAATTTTTTTAATGTAAATTAATTGTGTAAAATTTCAACCATTTTTGCCTTATTCCCGGACTGAACAAGATGCCTGTTTTATTTATTTTTTTTCACTTTATATTTTTATTTCATTATGTGTTCTAATTATCTTTAATATTACATAGATATGTTTTTCACCCAATTTTCCGGCCTAATAGTGTTTTGTTTTTAATTTTCAGTTTTTTACTAACTTAAATCTTAATTGTCATGTTCCCGAAGTTCCCACGGATCAACCTTTTCTCTCTTGTTTTACATTTGTACCAGTCAGTTTTACCTGCTCACATCAATACAGCTGATTATTCAAATCAGATGTTTTAAAAATGAACGATTTTTCAAAATTCACAGTATTTTTTTTTTTTTTTTTGGTTTAACGTCCGAATGTTCTGCAATTACTGCTAATGCAGACGGTGAAGGATGAAATGATTTTTGTAACGTATGAAAATATGCCGTGCCTGAATGGGTTGTATGAATAAATTTTAGTAACTTATGTATTTTTTTAAGAGGAAACCAAATTTACCTGAACTTGCCCGAGGGATCACTGTTAGGCATAACTTCATAACAAGCCGGAGGTTAGTTATTAGCTGGATAACGTTATCTCAGCGATTGCTCTTCTTATCATCCATTTATCTCTTTTTGAGTGATTTCTTTTGGGACTAACGCAGCTGAGCCTCTCACATGGGCCTCACTGGGCCTCTCATTATGTGGCTAATCACTCCACAAAATTGTTTGAACAAAAACCTACTTATGCAGAGAAAACATTCATGAATAAATTACCCCAATTTTTAAAATGTGAAGATTTGAATTCCTTTAAGAAGAATCTGAAAAATTACTTGATCGGTGAAACTTTTTATAGCGTACAAGAATTTCTTTCTTGATAGTAGTGATACATTGTTTGATTCTTATATGTATTTCAGGTGTTATAACTGACATATCCTATATTCCTCCTGGAGTCTCCTGGGGGCAAAAAAACATTTCCGGTTTCTCTTGGGATTTTGTATTTAAGGAAGTCTCTTTTTTTTTTAGATTATAACCGTATAAGAGCTGATATGTGTGTCATAGGTTCAATGTTTTTTAATTTACCAAAATAAATATCTGTATTTTGTTTTCAACCAAAATAACCAAAAAACTACTTTCAAAAATTGTATTCTCTCAAAAAATGTGTTATAAGTTGTAAACCGTATACAAATAAAGTATTATTTGATATAAATATGCTAAGGATATAAAAATGATAACTATTCTGTGGTAAAATTGTTCATTAAACTTCATAATTTGTTTGTACGGTTTGGGAAAGAAAGTAAAGCATTGCGCCAGTTTAGCGGTTGTAATGGAGCAGAATGCTTCCTAGATAATACTTACCCATTTTTTTAATAGTAGCTGGTTTAAAAAAAATTAAGAAGAAATATTCTTGAAAACATTCTTTTAAAAATATCAACTGAACATTTCACCTGATTTAGTTATTGTTAGAGGCGTTTAAAATTGAGTACAGATGAAAAAGATTTCTAAGTAAATTTCTCGATTCAATATAAATTTCAACTTAAAATTCTTATGTTACTTTCGAAACATTTTACACAGTTTATTTTATTATGGAACTAACAATTTGGTTTTCTTTTGTAGGTCTGGTGTTCACGTTGGAATTATTTTCATGCTCGCCTGCTCCTAAGTGTCCAAGGAATTTGAATGCATACAATATTTCAGGATCAAACCCAAACATGGCTCTCGTTGGTGGAACGGAAGATACTCACCGAAAATATAATTACTTGGTCAGAATAGGAAATTTTGAAAGCCCGGATTGCGCAGGAACTTTAGTAGCAGAATTATGGGTATTGACCACTGGACATTGTATCGACATTCTTAAGGATAAAGAGGATTATAAGGTAAATATTAATTTTTATATTATCGTTATTCTTTTATAATAGCTTTCTCTGACTATGGTTTTGTATTATTGTGTAAGAAAAGAAGGTGATGAGGTCAGTAGTCCTCAACACAATATGATGTATTCAAACATTTTATTACAGCAACAGCTTTTCATGTTACTGGTGTTGACAAGCGGTAGCATGATAGTGGTTTGAGTCAAATTCTATACTATACTGTTTTAGCTATTTATACTATTTATTTATTACTATACTATAATATTTTAGGATAGGTCGAGATGTAAATATAATTGAGGTTATGCACCTATTTTTTGTTTCAACATAGTTATTTTATCTACAGAAAAGATATCATAAATTTAATCTTAGTCTTTACGTCTTCCATTATTGTCATCACGATCCAATGAATTCATTGGAGTGCTTGTAAACTAGTGTACGACTCTTGTTTGATGCAAAAGAGTAAGCTACAAATACAATATAAAATATTAGTGAAATAAGATGAGTGTATGAGGTATGTCCTCGTCAGTCGTTTTCAACTGTCTCCCTTCATCTTCTGATACGGCGTTAATAGGCAAAATAGTCTGACAAAGAAAGTTTATAGTCTTAAACAAAAATCTTATCTTAAACAAATATTTCATAAACAATAATATAAACAAAAATTTATATTAAACAGTTCGGTTTTCTGATAAAATCAGCTATAGTTTTAAATATTTTCCAAACTGTATTACATTTTTCTAATATTTATTTATACCTTGTATTTTTACTTTCTCTTACGTCTTATGAATATGTAGGGAAGGAAAGCATTGCTTTCATGTCGATTTTAAGAAATTGAGTTTTCACGGATACACACGTTCTTAACGCCCTGAAGCCAAAAACCATGTTTTTAGCGATTTGCCTGCGTGTGTGGAAGTAAGAGTATCTCAAGAACTGAACATTGTACGAAGTTAAAACTTCTTAAGTAGCTTACCACAAGAGGACACGACACGAACATTTTCATTATAATCGGTCGACCGGAAGTAGTAGTTATTCGTGTAATTTTTCACTCTTTTGCAACTCAAAAACGGGTCCTACGATTTTTTAAGATTTCGGCGTCATGCATTTTACGACAAAAGTGTAAAATCAAATTTATAGGAAATTAAAAACCAACAAATTTTATTTCAAGCATTTCTCTCTGCAGAGGCATCAGCATTTCGCATTAGCCAAACTGAGATTGGGTTTCACTTATTACCATTCACTTGTCACCGGATAGTGACGTTAAGTGGCGAGTTGAAACCTTTACTTTTTGGTGGCCCTGAAAAGGGCCGTTTAAACGGTGGTCGTTTTGGCGAAGCGTGGCGGTCGAGGGGCTGGGTGAAACGGCATGTCGTCGTCCAGCGTAGACTTCTTCTTCCCTCGCAGTAGTGCGTCGATGACTGCTTCGTCGGATCTGGTGCGCGTAAGGCTCGGTCGAGGGACCGCTGTGGGCATCGCTTGCGTCAGTTGGCGATGAGGATCTCTGTCTGTGTCGGGTCGGCGAGCGAAACAATCATTTTCTCTCTTGCGGGGTCGTCGATAAGTCTTCGCTGGAGTCCGGTAGTCGTGTGCCGATGTAGGAAGTCTGTGGTGGAATCAAATCTCTCGGGCGGTTATTGGTCTCAACCTTGGCGACAAAAGCCTCTGTCGGTACGCCGCCACAGGCCTACCGCCCCTTTCGGAATTACTGGCGGTTTGGAACTCTGTCACTAAGTCGATTCCCTCTGTCGAAAGCTTTGATAGCCAGCAGCACAGTACCTAATAAAAGGGGTTGACGGTGACACCTCTTGATTAAAATTAGGTTATGTTTTTCAGTCTTTTTGTTTATTTAAAAACGCATCAATAGCTTGATCATTAGCGACTACGGTGAGTTGAGAAACTGGAATGATGAAACTGGAATCGAATCCGGAACCTCCGCTTAGTAGGGTAGAGCGCTATTGACTACGTTACGGAGGCAGCCATTTTTCATATTACGTTTATTATGTTAGGTTTATATAATTAATTATTTACAATGGCAAGAGAAAGTTCCGTGTGTGTTTAACACCAGATTTTTCATAGTTTTAAAATAATTAAGTAAAATATTTTATAACGTTGACAATAGATTTTAAAACCAAATTTTTAATTTCAGGTTTATGGTGGTGGCACCTACGGAGTTGACGAGCAATCAAAAACTATTGTCACGACGTTTTCAACAGATGATGAACCTGGAGATTCTATATTCAATAAAATCGGTTTGATAAAGGTGAGTCATTAAAGCTGATATGTCACTGCCGCTATCAATAAATCAAAAAGTTTTGAAAATTAAGTGGATTTTGAGAAGGGCAAATGACTACCGTACTTGTGGTTCTAAAAAAAGGAAGAAGGAAAATTAAAAGGCTGTTCGGAGAAAGAGAGAAGTGTCAACTTTCAGAAAGTGTTGAAAGCAGCGCATGGCTATAACGACGTGCAGCGAACAAGATTACAATTTCCACCCAAACAGTACACGTTCTTTTTATAGGTGTAAGGTTTACAACTTTACTAATCCGTTTCACTATTATAAAAATATCTTAACCCTATGCTTTGTTTAAAATTTAATTTGAGCCTTTAAAGAAATGTTAATTTTTAATGTAAAGTATCATTTACCTGTTAGGAACAAATAACTTTTCATGAATGACTCCTTCCTGTTTCATTCTGACTAGGTTTATTTCATTGGAATGAAACATGAATTATGTTAATTTAGGGCAAATATGTTTTCTAAACGTAAAATCATTATTTGCATTTTCACACCATGAGAATTCCGAAAAATAATTATGGTATGGGTAATTCATTTCCAATTGGCCTTGCAATTTTCGGCTTACGTTTCTCAAAAAACATTCCTCTACAAGATGTGAGCGAATTTTTGCGAAATCAGAGAAAAACTTGAAAACCAATAGTGGCGTTTAAAATCTGTATACCACTATGGCGGAGCACTGGCATATGCACAAATTAATACGGAGAAGATGGTTGTTGTTGCATATAAAGAAACCAACAAAAAAGTGTTTTTTAGAATTTCAATAAAAATATATTTTTACGAAAACAATTTTGACAGATAAGCAGAAGTCTGTGGACCCAGAACAGAACCTTTAGGAACATCACTGCATATGTTTCTCATTGATCTGGTAGAGTTTCCTATTCTGACTACCTGGCATCTCTGATGCAGATATAATTTAAGCCATTCTAATGGTAAGCCCTTAATGGCAGCCAGCAGCTTTCAGTTTGCTGATTAGTATTTGTTGATCCACAATACCGAAAGCTTTCTTGATATCGAAAAACAAACTTGCTACTTTAGTTCAATCTTTACTGGTATTATTAATAAGCGAATCAATTTCTGATATAAATTCACGCAAAGCCAATTTATGCACAAAGACCTTCTCTGAAACCAAATTGAGAATTTTCAAAAAAATTGGTGAGTGGTAGAAAGAGCTAAGACCGGATTTTATATTTTTTTCAAACAGTTTTAACAAGACAGTAAGCAGCGAGACAGGTCGATAGTTCTGAATTAATTTCGGGTCTCCCGTCCTCAGAATTGGAATCACTTGGGTAAGTTTTAGTTTATCTGGAAAACTCCCTCATCGACTTTTATTGAAAATGACATAGAACTGAGCTAATGTAGGCCTGCATGCTTATATTTTTCACTAGGAGGGAAGATATAGGCCTATTGTCGAAGCTGGGCGTCTTTGTATTCGAAAGTTTACTAATGAAGTTACTAATCTTATGTGATGTAATAGGTGTCCAAATTAGGATTTTTTATAGAAATGTAAATTAAATTTGTCAAGGTGCTTTCGAACAAACTTGTTGAAAATAGGGGCAGGAGGTTTAGTACAACAACAAAGTAACTATTAAAAATCTCTACTACTCGTAATTTTGTTCTTGGCCATCCCAGCTTCAGTGGAAAGGTTGATCTGTTTCCGTTTCTCCTTAGGCCTACCAATAAAATTATTATTTTCCACTATTTTTTTTAATTATCATGTGCACTTCCAAATAGATCAGAATAATATCTGGATTTAGCTTCGAATACCCATTACTTGATTTTATTTTATAAATTCGAAATTTTTGTTTAGCGGTGATATCACTTGGATTTTTTATCATTTTTTTCAAAGCTTATCCCTAACATGTGTGGCTTGACATAGTAAGCTGTCATCAAGGTTTTAAATACCTGTGTTTATGATTTGTGATATTTATTTTTGACCTAAATGTAGCTTCTTGCAATAAGCAATGTATCATGAAAATTGTTAAATGCAATATTAGCTTCACCATTGTACACTTAAAAATGTCATATAGAGTTTTATGCGGAATATATAGACAGACGGCTATATGATCAGTTATAAAACGTCAATCATCGCTAATATGATCAACACTGTGAAAGTAAATTTTAAATAAAACATTTTGGGAGCCTCTTGTGTGCACATATTTTCTTTAAATTAAACAAAAGCATAGTTCAAAAAGAGCCCCAAAAATATCTTGCTACTCAAAAATTTAAAAAATAACATTCTAATTTTCAAGGCAGATATCACAAACAATAGGATGATTATCTCAAGCTCTATGGCTAAGATAATTTATTAATACTTTGGCTATACACACAATTGATCTTAAACTTATCATCACCTGACGAGAATTAGGCTCAATGGCCTGTTCCGGCATCCATCCCGTTTTAGGTCTTCGAAAGTAAGGTTACCAAAAAGCATCGAAAGTTAGCCTCGGATCAGGATCGGATCTTGACCTTATGTTAGTAGAAAGTATAGAATCCAGATCAATAAATTGAGGCTATTTTTTAATACATATACTCTTTCGTTCCATTAAAATATTTTGGCATCACAACATTTCAAAATTTGTGGCAAAGGAAATTATTATTTCTGTTTTCAACAAAACTGATTTTTACTCCATACCCGAAACCCAAAAATGGGTAGAAAACATGCAGGAAAAAGCCAAAATTCAAATTAATTTTTATAAACTATTATTATTGTTATTATTATTAAATAATTACGCAAAGAATACATTTGATAAACTGTACTTATTGCATATAAGAAATAAATTTAAAATTAGTGTTAATAGAAAAATTATAAAAATAAACGAAACGACCATGGAAAACTCGTTTGGATGTTGACAATAGCTCCAACGAAAAACTCCCCCACTACAATAATTTCAAAGGCATGATATGATTTTATTGGCTACTGCAATTTGAAACAACATTTTATGGTAGCATTAAAAGATATTTTCACACGTAAAAGACGAATGTAATAAATTTAAACAAAGGAATAAAATGAAAATTCAAATAATATATTATTATTACGGATTGTTTCGAAAGTAGTAATTTTAACGGCAGAAATTCAAAATAAAAATTTTTAAATACCTAGTGAAAAATCTTAAAATGGGGTTTCAAAGATTTTGGAGCTGAAAGTCCTAGAAATCTTAATATCCATATTGTTTCGTTTTTTCTATGTAGTGCAGCCAGCACTAGCAACAAATTTCTCATCTTACTGTTACAAAACCTTTGTTCATGTAAGCTGATAAAATTTTATACAATAAAATAGTAGTTAATGAAATCTCTCAAGCTTGCTAAATACATTGACTTCACTGAAATTTTCGATTTATTTATTATATATTAGATCGGGCAGGAAAATTATTACCATGGAGTTCCATCACTTGAGATTTTTCACGGGAAATTAAGTTGTAATTTATCATTTTCTTTTCTAAATACATAAACTTTACGGTTCCTCACTATTAGACATGATAACTTGAACGCCAGTAAAAATTTATTTGAATGGTTCTTTCAAATATGAAAATCTCCTGTAAGTAATGTACTCAAGTATCTTTTAGTAAGTACATAATTACAGATTACATAAGATGTGGGGGTATGCTACAGTTACATTCGTGCTGGATTTCATCTGGTAAACATCCAGAGGTTTTTACACGGCAATTTTCTGGCAAAGTTCAATTTATTTCAGAAAATTTCATATGACCCATTCTAGTTTTAATGACGTCACGTTATTGTAATAGGTAAGTTTTCTGTGATATAATATTAAAAAAGTGTCAGTCAATGTTAATTAATTTGCATTCATCCCGTCAACTGAAATGCCGTAAGGTATAGTATGTAGTAGGTTATACAGTTTGGGTCATTGAAGAAAGCGTTGAATGCTGATGTACGTAACTTTTTACTGGCTAAAAATTACTCTTTTATGTAAACCAAACTTTTGTTTTAAACAAACTGGTTCTAACAAAAATTAACATGCCCACCGGGGTATGTTTCTAAATGTGTGTTCTAAGTTTTATGAGATTTGGTGGTGCAGTTTCAGAATAATGGTCGCTCATTCATAAAAAATGCGTACCGTACTTTTTCAATTATTACTACTCATTTTGGAAGTATGTTAAAACCGTTTACAAGGGGTCTAATACTGCATATTTTTGCACCTATAAGATACACAGTAATTTACACAAAAACAATATTCATTTCCCCTACAGATAATGCAAGAGTTTTATATGAAAGGTGTTACGCAAAAGTGAATTAGTTAACTGTGGACTATTTCCCCTTTGAATTTGACAAACATCAGTGTCCGTTATTTTAAAGCCCTTCAGTGTCCTTTTGTTTTGAAGTAATGAATATATATATATATATATATATATATATATATATATATATATATATAAATGTGTATAAGGACTTGTTGCTACGCAGCGATGGAAACGGACTTATTGCTACGTAGCAATAAGGCCGTATGCATGAGTTGATTTTTACTCGATGCGTTTCAAGATTGCTCCATCATACAGATACGTATACACAGTTATTGCTACATTTAGTCAGTTTCACCAACTGTTGTTACATTATCTCCCCATGCGAGTCAACCGTTCCTTCCACTGAGTATAGAATTACTTCTATACTCTGTGGTTCCTTCCGTGGATAACCCAAACTCTTGGGAACAAAATTTTCAAATTTTTGTTTTTACCCTTGTTTTTGTATAAAAGTAATAAACGATACAAACCAACTCATGAAATTGTTTTATTAATATTATCATAACGTTTTTATGTTTTACTAATATTCATCTAAACATTTTTTAAATTATTTCCAACTCACAACTCACTTTTAGTCGTGTGTTTACCAGACTGTTATATTAGATTTCCTAAAACATTCATCAACTAATTAAAATTTACCCCGATTTTCTAACACATTTAGGGCAAAAGGTACTCACATTTCGCGGTAAATCGTTCATCCCCGATAACAGTAGGTACAAAAAAAATTGCTCGCGCACGATTTTCAACTACATTGTCTAGGAGACATTGTAAATCTCTTTTCGAAGTACGAAAACATATTTTTTCTTAGACCTTCCCAAAAGAGTTATCCTAGTTCAAAAATTTCATGACTTTGACCCGAAAAAAATACCCTGAATCCGATTCGACAGTGGCATGCAGCTCGAAATTTCGTTAAAAACTATATATAATTCATAGTATTTTGCATGCAGATAAACAAAATAGAAGCTGGTAAACGTTTCAATTTCAACTCCGGTGGCAAAACTTATGTATGGTAAAAATATTCACCTGCTCTCATCTTTCTTAAAGAATCGCAATCTACAATTTCTCTACTAAAGGATAAAAGTGATTGTTTTACTTACAGTTTGCATTTAACAGGTACGTAAATCGAAGTCCGGTATCGTTTTTGACCCAACTGCCCTTAAAAATGAGTTACAGCCCTTAAAAAATCAGTCATATTATTTTCTCTTTTATAAGATTACAATGAGTTTCTTATAAAATTCCTGCTTGTAAAAACGAAATAAAAATTTCCTATTGAACCCCACCTAGTATTCAGGGGTATACAGACGGGATTGTCTTCAGACTTAGAAAAAAATAATTGAACAATAATATTTTTTTAGTAGCGTGTTTACCAAACTGTAGTAAGAAATTTCTTAAAAAATTCGGAAACTAATTAAAATTTTCTCCGTTTTTGTAACTCATTTAGAACAAAAGTTATTCAAATTTCGCGGTAAATATTTCTACCCCAATAGCGGTACAACAAAAATTACTCACGCATGATTTTCGACTACGGTTCCAAAAAGACATTGTCAGTCTCTTTGAAAAGTACCAACACATTTTTTTCCTAGACCCTTCCAAAAAGAATTATCCTAGTTCAAAAATTTTGTGAATTTGACCCGAAAAAGATACCTTGAATCAGATTAGACAGTGGCATACAGCTCGAAATTTCGTTAAAAACTATATATAGTTTAATGGTATTTTGCTTGCAGATAAACAATCTAGAAAGTGAAAAACGTTTCAATTTCAATTCCGGTGGAAAAACCCATGTACAGTACACGGATCTACCTGTTTTCTTGTTTCTTAATGAATCGCGTACTACAATTTCTCAAGTAACTGATAAAAGTGATTGAATTTCTAACAGTTTTGCTTTAACAGGTACTTGAATCGAAGGCTGGTATTGTTTTTGACCCAACTACCCTTAAAAATGAGTTACAGCCCTTCAAAAATTAGTCATATTATTTTTTTTTTTTTTAGTTTAAAATGCGTTTCTTATAAATTTCCTGCTTGCAAAAACGAAATACAAATTTCCTATTAAACCCCACGTAGTGTTCAGGGGTGTACAGACGGGGTTGTGTTCAGACTTAGAAAAAAGGAAAAAATTGAAAAATAATACTTATTTTAGTAGGGTATTTACCAAACTGTGGTAATAAATTTGTTTAAAAATTTGGAAACTAATTAAAATTTGCCCCGTTTTTGTAACTCATTTAGAACAAAGTTATTCAAATTTCGCGGTAAATATTTCTACCCCAATAGCGGTACTACAAAAATTACTTGCGCATGATTTTTGACTAAGGTTCCGAGAAGACATTGTCAGTCTCTTTGAAAAGTACCAACACATTTTTTTTCCTAGACCCTTCCAAAAGGAATTATCCTAGTTCAAAAATTTTGTGAATTTTACCCGAAAAATAAAATTCCTGCTTGTAAAAACGAAATAAAAATTTCCTATTGAACCCCACGTAGTATTCAGGGGTTTACAGACGGGGTTCTTTTCAGATCTAGAAAAAAGGAAAAAATTTAAAAATAATACTTATTTTAGTAGCGTATTTACCAAACTGTGGTAATAAATTTGTTTAAAAATTTGGAAACTAATTAAAATTTGCCCCGTTTTTGTAACTCATTTAGAACAAAAGTTATTCAAATTTCGCGGTAAATATTTCTACCCCAATAGCGGTACTACAAAAATTACTTGCGCATGATTTTTGACTAAGGTTCCGAGAAGACATTGTCAGTCTCTTTGAAAAGTACCAACACATTTTTTTTCCTAGACCCTTCCAAAAGGAATTATCCTAGTTCAAAAATTTTGTGAATTTTACCCGAAAAAGATACCTTGAATCTGATTAGACAGTGGCATGCAGCTCGAAATTTCGTTAAAAACTATATATAGTTTCATGGTATTTTGCTTGCAGATAAACAAACTAGAAAGTGAAAAACGTTTCAATTTCAATTCAGATGGAAAAACTCATGTACGGTACACGGATCCAACTGTCTACTTGTTTCTCAATGAGTCGCATACTACAATTTTCTCAACTAACTGATGAAAGTGATTGAATTTCTCAAAGTTTGCCTTTAACAGGTACTTGAATCGAAGTCTGGTATCGTTTTTGTTCCAACTACCCTTAAAAACGAGTTACAGCCCTTCAAAAATTAGTCATTTAATTTTTTTTATTTGTTTGAAATGCGTTTCTTATAAATTTCCTGCTTGCAAAAACGAAATACAAATTTCCTATTAAACCCCACGTAGTGTTCAGGGGTGTACAGACGGGGTTGTGTTCAGACTTAGAAAAAAGGAAAAAATTGAAAAATAATACTTATTTTAGTAGAATATTTACCAAACTGTGGTAATAAATTTGTTTAAAAATTTGGAAACTAATTAAAATTTTCCCCGTTTTTGTAACTCATTTAGAACAAAAGTTATTCAAATTTCGCGGTAAATACTTCAACCCTAATAGCGGTACAACAAAAATTACTCGCGTGAGATTTTCGACTACGTTTGCGAGAAGACATTGTTAATTTCTTTTAAAAGTACTAATTGCATCGACTACATTTTAAGAAAAAATTTTCATGTGAATAAAAAATCTAATTATTTTTTAATTAAAAGTAAATATAGTTCATTTTCGTCGTTTTGCGCTCACGTCAGGAACCTTTGATACAAACAAATAATTTAATGAACCCATAAATAAGATTTCAGGAATATGTTTTTTTTGTTTTTTACTAAGCCAAAGGTCGCGGATTCGATTCCCCCTCAGGTCTGGAAATTTTTAACATAACTTATAAGAAAAAAAATTAAGCTGTGTTAAAAATAAAATGAAATAATCCACAGTACAGTACCAAACACAACGTTGTGACTAATAACCACGATATTGATGCGACATTTGAAAAAATAAGTCATACAGTACTGGCAATAGTTTTGTGCGGAAATATTATATTATTTGCTTTTGCCATCAATCCGAAGGCTGGTTTTATCCCGTCGGATTAGTCAATCAGAAGATGTATAATGTGGCTCCGTAATCAGCGTAAAATTACCCACTACATGATGTGCGTCGAAACTTGAATTTCGTGAACGGACCGATTATTTTTATGAAACTTTGAACCTCACGTATCTTGAGGCGAAGAATCGATTGGTGATGTCAGAAACGCTCAATCACTTCGGGTTTAACGTTGTTTTTTCACAAAGCCGCTCAATGTTCATCTATTTACATCTATGCTACATCGGCGTTAAGTTTTAGTTTCTTGATTGTTTGCCGTTTCTGCATTGATTCAGTTGAATTTCACAAACAGTAAGTACTTTATTTATTTATTTAATAATCATAAGCTTATCATATATTATAATAATCATATTTATATTCAAAAAAGCTTTCTTCGGAAGGTAATAAATATGAAAGTGAATCGTAGTTATTACATTTATTATCTATATATGTAAAAATCAATGCATGTTTTTATGTATGTCTGTATGTCCTGTATGCCTGACTACACCATCCATCTGATCGACATGAAACTTTAGGAATTTGTTGACTACACTCCCGGGAAGGTTTATGTAAAATTGGTTTTTTGAAATTTTATACTGGAGCAAAGATACAGCCTCCGCAATGTTTCCTAATGGGTTGGTAGGAATATTTTTAACACATTACTTAGTGGTTTAAGTTAGGCAATATCACAACACATTTGCAACGTGGGTTGCATAAGTAAAGTGACGCGCACTCTTAATAAAGTTTTCCCACTTTGAACTTGCGCGAAGAGAGCGCCTTTATGTACAATAAAGTATATAATTACGGCGTCTTTTATGCAGCTTTAAGTTCTCTTTATGGCTCATGTTTTATGTGTATGCGTGCGAAACCGCGCGGGTATGCTAGTTATTTATAAAAATAAATTCCGTAAAGAAATATACTAATCCTAGAAAAAGCTGGAATTTTATCATGCGCTAAAAATCTGTTTCATAACCCACAGTCGTCTGTAATGACCCTAGATGATGTTCGGACGTAAACCTAGAAAGAAATTACGACAAAAATATTTTTTTAAATAATAAAAATGAAATTAAATGAAAATGAACCAGCTTTAAAAAAATACACGCCTCCCAGTTTACAACTCAAAGATCCCAAAACTTGCAAAATTGCAAGCAATACACGGAAAACTGCATAATACTTCACAAAATGACTTAACTGTAAACCACCACAGGAGACCTTTGTTTTCATGAAACTAAAACTGACTTGAAACCACCTAATCAAGAAGAAGTCAAAGACAACAAGGTATCATGTGAGGATAACATAGTCGCAGAACTCTAGAAACACTCCAGCGACAATATGATAAAACGCCTGACTAAAATTTTACCGGAGGTTTGGGAAACTAACAAACTTCCAGCTGATTGGACTACGGTTTTAATACACCCATAACAAAAAAAAGGTGACAGAACAGACCCAAGCAACTACAGAGGAATATCTTTAGTACCCGTGACCTATAAGATCCTATCCAAAATACTCTTAAACATAGCTCAAACATTACTTGACACTCAGTTGGATTTGGATGAATACCAGGGAGGGTAGGTCATACGCAGAACAAGTACTCTTAGAAATCTGGTGAACATTAAAAGTATCAGAAATTTTAAGTAATTTTAAGTATGTCGTAACTTTTATTGACTTTAAGAAGTCTTATGACTCCACAGACAGAAACACATTAATCAACATTCTAAAAGAACTGGGACTGGGCAATTAAACCACAGAATTGATCAAAGTCACGTTAACAAAAACCACTTCCAAAGTTGAATTCATGGGGCAACTCTCAGAACAGTTTGAAATCAAAACAGGAGTAAGACAAAGTAACGGCCTGTCACCGTTATTGTTCAATTGTGCATTAGACATGATATTCAAAGAATGGAGAAGGGCAATCAACACCAGAGGTCTAAATCTCGGAACAAGAGACCAAAGAATCATAATAGATTGTCTAGCCTTTGTTAATCACAGATGCAATAGAACGTGCACAAGAAGAAATAACAAAATTTCGAATCAAGCAGCTAAAGTTGGTCTACAGATTTCTTTTGAGAAAACGCATTACATGAGAAACATCAAGAACGCCCCATTACATCTTAAAATAAATACAAATACAATAGCTAAAACCGACAGTTTTAAATACTTAGGAGAGTGGTTAGCACAAAACAATATGAAAAAGTAGCACTGGAAAACAGATTCCTCAAAATAGAAAATGTATACAGTATTAAGACAAACAACTACAATAAGATATCTTTATCATAGAACACCAAAGTAAGACACTACCAGACGGTAATTATACTAGAAGTCCTCTATGCAGCGGACACTTAAACTACATAAAATATAGGATATGGAAAAAAACAGAAAAAGTGGAGAGAACAATGTGATGAAGATATTGGGTCTTAAAATCAACACAGAATCAGAGTATAAACAACGATTAAACAAAGAGCTTTATTCCAAAATAGACAAAATAACAGACATAATCAGAAAGAGAAGATTACAGTTTTACGGACACATATATACAGAATGGAAAACACCAGACTAACAGATTTTCAACCTGGTTAACAATCACAAGAACAAGATAACATGGTTTAAAGAAATAGACAAAGACCTTGTAAATAACTCAATAGACTCAGATACCATAAAAGATAGTGCAACATTTAAAGAAATAATACGGAAATTGGAGTTTCTGGAGAGGAAGAAACACACTTGCGGAAGAGGGAGAAAGTGGATTTTGGAGGACAAAGAGCACCACTCGAGAAAGTCGAAAGAGGCATGGGCTGGGAAATTGATTAAGCGTGCCCTCTGAAATGGTATTCGTAAAAAAATTAAATAGATTCTGCAGTATCGTGCGCAATCAATTGAACCAAGCTTGTGCACTGGCTGAGAGTTCGCTACAAAACAAAAAAAAATGAAAATAAAACACCCAAACTATTGTAGACTATTTGTTACTATGATTAATATAGATTGGAATCACATACCAATCATTTGGCTCTGAACCTTCTAGACAATGAGAACGCGATTTTTAATGTTTTATGGTTACAAAACGAAAGAAGAAACAAATAAATAAACTACAAAAATGGGGTTCTGAAATAAATGTTTTCCGTTGTGTCAAGAAAGTTTCGGGTTGCTTAACACATAGGGATGTTACACGGGTTGCCTAAGGCAACTGAGGGAGCACTGTTGATTATAATGTTTTGTTATACTAAGTTTGCTATACTAAGCGTTGCTCGTAATACTCCATTTTTGTACGGAACCTTCGGTAGGAAATTTATGATAATTCACATTACACCCTTATACATTAAATTTCATGCAGTCTGTTTTGAGAAACGTTCCATGAAGTATTTGGAAGCCTGTATCTTCTTAATCATTGCAGCTAAAGTTTCATGCTTATGAAATGAAATTACTATTTCATTCCTTGAAATGCTTCTTAAAATCTTGAAATGCTTACTAGCATTTCAAGATCTTTACAATTACATATTAGAAACTCCTTCACGACGTACAGTTCCTGAGGAACAGGTATAGGGCATACTCCGTATTTATTATTTTTACAGTAATATAGTGCTAGCACGACTCACTAGCTGGTCTCACTATTGGTACATGACGTCTCTAGTGACACAAAAAGTATAAAATTTAAATTTTGGGTAACCCCCTAACTTCAACCAAAGATTAACGTAACGTAAACGTCATATCAAAATTTTTAATGTGTTGCATTTTTTTGATACTTCAATTACTAACTAGTTCATTATTTTCATGAACTATTTATCACCGTATAGGAAATAAGCCATACTTGAGTTAAACAAAAAAAAAAACATTTATTACACAAGCAGTGGTATTAGTCAAAACAATGATTCATAAATGTATAAATTCTTAAAAGTGTCTGCTGAACGCTAATTGATTAAATCATTTGAATTTTTGGTGACATAATGCACAAAATGACGTAAGTAATTACGGTTTCCATAACAATGATTTTAGACTATACACTATCCTATAGATCATGCGTCACGTCAAAACATAGATGTATTAAAATATTATGATTGAACTTAGCGCGATCCAATCGAGTATAAAAAAATGTTTCTGCTTAGATGAAACTTGCTATACGTATACTAATTGAAACGTGTACTAAAAACAAAATACGACGATACCAGGAGAAAGAATTCATAGAGTAGGCCTATTATAAAACATCCGGTCTGTCGCCGGTTGTTTTGACTGAAGGCGTTGGTAAAGTAAAACATGATTACGTATCCTTTTTACTCACTTTCAATCAGTAGTATGTTTACATACGCTGCTGGTTCTTTGATATACTAGTTTTTAATTTTATAGGGGGTAATAACACTTATGCGAACTATCAATAATAAGCCTATTAAAGTTTATCAATAATAATAATTTTTTTTGTAGTTTTATGTCCGATCAACATCTAGGGTCATTACAGACGACTGTGGGTTATGAAACTGTGCTTATGAAAAATGCTAGCTTTTGCTACAAATCGAACCCAGGACCTCGAGATGAAAGTCTAGCGCGCTACTTCTAGACCACCGGGGTTGGCGTAATAATAATTTATAAAGTCGCCTAGAGGCATAGGTTGACCTGGGGCTGTCCATAAGAAACTCTTTTTAATAAACTATTGCGTCGGCAATAGACACTCTCTACTTAAACTGAAAAGAACCGTTCCACCGTGCAAATGACACCTTCACTTCATTCACCCTAGGCTGTTTATCGAGATTCATTACTCACAGTAAAATATGTCTGATAGCATGACTCGTACTTCAACCGCTTTTGTTCTGTAGTTTTGTTTTTTTTTTGTTTTACGTCCGACTGTTGTTTAATTCCTGCTAATGCAGACGGTGATAAGGAAGATGAGCGATAAAAAAATTCGAGACCTGACCGGGAATCGAACCCGGGACCCCGGCGTAGAAGCCAGTTGCGCTAACCACTACGCCAATGGGCCGGCCTTGATTCATTATGCCTCGATTCATTTTTGTTGGTTGAACACAAGAAAAGAATCAGATAATTTTTATAGCCAAGGATCTACCAGGTCAATCTAGTAGCACTATAGATTACCACTCCACCTGGAGTCAGTTAAGTGGGCGTAGGTAACACCGTAATAGATGAAATACTAGTCAGGGAACAAAAATTACTTCAAACAAATAAAGAATTTTTTACGAATTTAGGAAAAATTCAAAACGTAATCAAAAGTGGACTTTTCACAGCTAGCTTATATCGACAGTTAACATGTTATCTGGAACGTGTCCGACAAACTAACAGAAATATATATATATATATGTCTTTTTTTAGTGGTAGACAGTTTTCTGTCGTTAAACTTCTAGAGAAGAATGAATTCGTTTTGCTTCCATCTGATGAACTGCAAAACTCAAATGAAGGAAAATTGTCCATCGTCGAACATGAGAACAAGAGATATCATGGAATTGTCGTTCACAGTGGAGGTAATTGTTTTTGTTACAGAAAGTAATTTTAATGAGTATGTGAGACTGTTTCGCCACCGTCAACAAGCCAGGTCGCAGGATTGCCACAAAGTACGCCGGAGAAGTCAGTAACATCACGTTCCTCTCCTGGATCAACACCACAAAAGAAAAGGAGGCTACGCTGGACAACTCCAGAAAAGCAAACGATGTTGAAACATTTTTCGAAACACCTTGTGAACGGAACACTGCCTTCTTTGAGAGATTGCCATAATGTTCGGAAAAAAAATTCTAGTTTAAGAAGAAGGAAAGTTCAGGTTATGAAGGTTTGGGTTAGTAATCAGCTAAAAAAAGGGAAAAATTAATAATAAATAGTTTTTAAAGAAACTGTAATTTTTATTATATCACTGTTAATTAGTAATAGATGAAAAATTCAAATATCATTTTAAGAATCATAAAAATTGTAGGTATATTTTTATTAGGTGTTTGTTGGTATGTATTTCTTCTTCTTACAACAATTCTTTTTCCGAATATTACAGCAATTTATTTTTATATTATACTGTAATTAATTTTATGTCAATCTATACTATATTAAGTTGGTAATATAAAGTAAGTTTAATAATAAAACAATAAATTCATAAATTTGATGCCCAAAATAAAAACATTTATTATCGTAGGTCTACTAGGTTTTTAATCGTTAGTTTCAGTTTATAATTGTAATCGCTGTGTCTGTTTTTGATAATATGTACGTGTACCATTTTTTGTTAAATGGTAAATATTTATTGTCTGTAATAGGTATTAAATGTGGAATGATTATTGTTTTTAATTTGGTTAATTAATGTTTGTTATTTGGAGAGATATTGATTTATGTTGTTAAATTAAAAACGTGATGCAGATATTTAAAAAAAAATCCCTTTGCACTAAAACGACCAGTATAAAATTATGAAAAATATTCGTTCTTGATGATTCGATAATTTTTCTGGGTAAACATAATGAAAACTTAATTTTTTTCATTGAAGTAATTTTTTTACGTAACTTTGCTTTTCTGCTATTTCTTGTATTTTTACTGGTATTTACGAGTACTTTTGCACTGCGCATCGCTTCAAGTTAAAAATACATAAAACTTAAAAATTGTATGAAGAAAAATTATTATTCATAAATGGCAATTGGAACTAAAATTTATTTACTATAGATAACTTTTACTTATGCAGTAGACCCTCTGTTAATCGACTTCTGTTATCCGATTCTCCGGGTTAACCGTTGAACCCCCTGCCGACCACTAAAACTCCGGTTTTGTTTTTTAAGGTAAAAAAGTTTTTTAATTCATGAGCTGATGTAAACTATTTTTCTTATAATTTTGTTGTTTGTTTAGGTCATCAGCCGAAAAGCTGGTTTGAACCTGTAGAGGTTTTACTAAGTAAAACGAGGAGTGAGGTAGTTTACCTTTGCCTTCCTCACTGAATAGAAAAGTATGCTTATCAACATGCCAGGCCCTCTGAAAAGCACATATTTTCCACTCTGCAAATGACACCTTCACTTTATTCACCACAGGGTCTGGCTGTATAATGAAATCCATTACTTTCAGAGGAGATAACTCTGATTAGTGTCTTTTTCACCTCTACCTCTTCTGTTCTTAAATGATTCAGTCATTTAATTGGCTGACCATGTGATAAGAAACAGAACTATTTATTTTAGCCCAGCAATGAACAGATTGAGAGTAAATAGTTTGACTCTCCACCTGTCTGTTATGGGCAATATAACAAACAACAACAAACACATCTTAACTTGTATGTATGCTATGTTCTTAGGCATATACAATATTTTCTTCATTAGGAGTGACATAATTTCAGAAATACGGGTTTTCATGAGCAAGTAATTTGAACACAGCGGCTTGGAAAATGAGTTTCTCTCATTGTATGAGAATCATACAATGAAACTCATACAATGAGTTTCTCTCATTGTATGTTTCTCTCATTGTAATTTTGTACGATACTTATACAGGGTGATTCATGAAGTTCTCCCCCCACTTCTACAGCACATTGTACTAGTAAAAATAATGAAAAAATGTTATATAAACATAGGTCCGAAAACGCTTCGTTAGCGAGTTACAGCTAGCGAAAGATTTCGCCTGAATTCCTGGGCGAAGAGTAAAATAAAGCCATACTGAACTTTTGGAAAGGTTAATTAAGTAAGAAATGTCGTGGATTCTTATGTAATTTTACCTGATAAAGCTAATAAAATAGGTTTCAGAACTGTACCTGTAGTAGTTTTTGAGGGATTCACGGTTAAATGCAAAAAATTGGGGCACGAAACAATGTTTTTTTAAGTTTCATGTACAATAACTTTGTTAAATTGGTAATAAATACATAAAATCAACAAACATTAATTGTAGAGAATTTAATTCTGAGAAAATTGATATAATCAAAGTCTAAAATAAAACAGAAATAAGTATCAAAAAATCGATTTTATTCAGTATAATACATTACTATCTGTAAAGAAATACCGTACGGTATTTAGTTAAAATAAAACAAAAACAAAATGTTTGTTCCTTAATGATGAGATAAATTGAGAAAACAAGATGAACTGTTAAATAAATTTGTTTGTAAATAAAAATATCATGTTTTATTACGTTGTATTTTTTTTTAAAATAAAAATTTACATTAAATGTTCGAAAATAAATGAAGCAAACATTTTCCAATTATTGTTTACTAATAATCGAAATGCAGTTTTTTGTTTTATTAATTTCTAAGTTGGTAACGCACGAATGACAGCTGATCAACAATGGTATTCTGTACTGTTACGTTAGAACTGTGTATTAGTGGTGTTTTGCAAGCTACAGCAGGAGATCGGGTTCTGTGAATCGTGTTATTAAATGCAATTTTTTTGTGAGTTATAATTCGATTGTTTATTCAGCGAAAAAATGCCTTACTTATTTACATCAGAGGAATACGCTGATATGGTTTTTATTTTGGGTTACTGTAATGGTAATGCTAGAGCTGCTGTAGTAGAATATGAACTACGTTACCCTAATAGGAGGATTCCAGATACCAAAACAATTTCAGGAACTTTTCGTACTCTTCGGGAAACAGGATCACTACCAAGTACTAGAACCAATTATGAACGAGCTGTCCAACTTGATGATGATATTGTTATTAATGCTGTTCATCGCAGTCCAGGTGTAAGTACACGACGTATTTCTAGGCGGATAGGAGTTTCGCAGTCAACGGTGTGGAGGTCACTAAATCGAAACAAATTTTATCCGTTTCATAAACAAAAGGTTCAACATCTACAGCCAGGGGATGGTCCGCTTCGCTTGGAGTTTTGCAACTTTTTGAATATTAATAATCAACTCTACAAGCGTATTTTGTTTACGGATGAGGCACAATTCACTCGGGATGGTGTCAATAACTTGCACAATGAACACTCATGGGCAGAAGAAAATCCACATGAGGTAGTGGAACAGAACTTTCAACACCGATTTAGCGTCAATGTCTGGTGTGGCCTTTTGCACAATCGGCTGATTGGACCTTTCATATTACCTGGACGCCTAAATGCTGAGTTGTATTTGCATTTCCTTCAAGAAGAGTTGCCGCAGCTGTTAGAGAATGTTCCTTTACGTCTCAGACAAAATTTGTACTTCCAGCATGACGGAGCACCTCCCCACTTTTCACGTGCCGTTTCTGCTTATTTAAATCATCAATTTCCTGGACACTGGATTGGTCGTGGAGGGCCTCACCCTTGGCCACCAAGATCCCCAGATCTATCTCCATTGGATTATTGCATCTGGGGATGGATGAAAGACATTGTATACAAGACAAAAGTGAATTCTCGTGATGAATTAATTGCCCGTATTATGGATTCGGCTGTGCAGATACAGGGAAGCCCTGAAAAATTAAGAAACGCAACAAAAGCAATACACAAACGTGCTGCAAAATGTATTGATAATGATGGCCTCATTTTCGAACATCTATTATAAAAAGGTGCGTACGGTTGGCCCAACCTGATTAATTTTGCTTAAAACTAGTAATGTATTATACTGAATAAAATCGATTTTTTGATACTTATTTCTGTTTTATTTTAGACTTTGATTATATCAATTTTCTCAGAATTAAATTCTCTACAATTAATGTTTGTTAATTTTATGTATTTATTACCAATTTAACAAAGTTATTGTACATGAAACTTAAAAAAACATTGTTTCGTGCCCCAATTTTTTGCATTTAACCGTGAATCCCTCAAAAACTACTACAGGTACAGTTCTGAAACCTATTTTATTAGCTTTATCAGGTAAAATTACATAAGAATCCACGACATTTCTTACTTAATTAACCTTTCCAAAAGTTCAGTATGGCTTTATTTTACTCTTTGCCCAGGAATTCAGGCGAAATATTTCGCTAGCTGTAACTCGCTAACGAAGCGTTTTCGGACCTATGTTTATATAACATTTTTTCATTATTTTTACTAGTACAATGTGCTGTAGAAGTGGGGGGAGAACTTCATGAATCAGCCTGTATTACTGTATTAATCTAATTAGGGCCTATATTAGTTAAGTACAATAGTAGTAGACCAACATGCGAAGGACAGATTTTTATAAACTCTGACGTTTTACATTTGAAAAAGCGAACAGATTACACAGCGTGCTGTGGCCAAACAAACAAAAATTAAAAGTTATGTTAAACAAAAGTAATCCACTGAATCCTTTAACTTTGTTATGTTATTAGTGTAGTACCTATACTTTATTACATTGTTAGTTTATTTTCGTATCAGCATATTTTTGTGTGTAAATCGTGTGCGTGTACAGTACAGTGTAAATAATAACAAGAGTAGGGGTAATGTTTTACAAAAATCATAGAAAAAATTATTTATTTAAACATTATTTACAAATTATTTAACATTACATTATTTAAACATTAGACAAATACCTCTTCGGTTAAACTGAGCTTTTCACTTGACCGACTACCCGTCGGTCAGCACTAAGTCGGTTAACAGAGGACCTACTGTGGTAGATTTTAACCAGTAATCATTATTAAATTGTGTTAATTCTTTTATTAAATTATCACTACATATTAATGTTTCTATTTCAATTTTCTCCAAAGTTTGAATTTTGTAATTCTTGTAAATTGTTTCCAAAAGTTATGTGTTTTAATATAAAAAATGTATCGTTATTTATTTGAATGTGTTATGTATTATTATATTTTTGTTTAACATATTTTATACGCTTGTAAATATTCTTAAAATCATTTTTAAAAGGACCTAGATATTATCCTGATGTAAAAATTATCACAATCTTTTGAATCACATTTTGATCTTATAAACACCTGGTTCTTCATATAAACTAAATTTACTATTTATTATTAGCTGTATTTAGTTTTACTATGTTAGCGGTAATGTCATTTACTGCATAATGCTATGTAAAAATTTACTAATGTATAATGTAGGCAGCAGTGCAATTTACTATTTTTGCGGTATTTAGTTTTGTTTCATTTATGATTGTAGGTCTACTAGGTTTTTAAATGTAAGTTTCAGTTTATAGATTGTAATCGCTGTGTCTGTTTTTGATAATGTGTAGACTACGTGTACCATTTTTTGTTAAATGGTAAATATTTATTGTCTTATAGGTATTAAATGTGGAATGATTATTGTTTTTAATTTGTTTAATTAATGTTTGTTATTTGGAGAGGTATTGATTTATGTTGTTAGTAAACAGGCTGGTTTTAAATTATGGTAAAATGATTTTGTAAATTATTGTAGAGCTAAAAATAAGAAAAAAGTTCATATAAACATAATGTCCGCAAACGCTTCATTTGCGAGTTACAGCTAACGAAAAATTTCGCCCTGATTTCAGTTCCTCTGGTGAAAAACAGTTGTACTGAATTTTTTGGGGGCTAATTTTTGCATCAAATATGGTGGATATAGCCTATATGGAAAATATCACAACCTACATTAAAGTTCAATAGTTCTAGTAGGGCCAACATGCGAAGGACAAGTTTGTATAAAATCTCATTACGACGTTTTACATCTGAAGGAATGGAGCGACTACGCTGTGTGCTGTGGCTAATGAAACAAAAATTACAAGTTGTGTTAAACAAAAGTGATCCATTGAATTTTTTAACTTTTTCATGTTATGAGTATATAGCATTTTACATTGTTACTTTATTTTGATATCAGCATATTTTTTGTGTGTAATTCGTGTGCGTGTATAATAATAACAAGAAATTGTGTTTATTGGATTCGAAATAAAATTAAAACAATTTTTAGGCTATAATGTACTCGTATATAAACTTCAGTTCAAAAACACATCTCGGCATGTTTCCAGCCGTCTGCCGTCTTCAGTGCATATAAATACGGTACATGTAAATATACGTGAAATAAACACACATTTCAAAGTAAAACACGCATGTCAATGTAACAATGAAATAAGTACAAATCAGCATTATAATTTCACCTATGCAATTACTGCTACATTTTAGAGTTTTGATAGGGGTTATTTTATACAAAAATCATAAAAAAATTTATTTATTTAAACATTCGTTAACAAATACCCTTCGGTTGACTACCCGTCGATTAACAGAGGGCTTACTGTAATCAATGTTAACCAGTATAAAATCAATAAATTAGTTATTAGTGATTTAATCATTATTAAATTGTGTTTGTTCGTTTATTAAATTATCATTATTGTTCTTTATCTCAATTTTCTCTAGTTTGAATTTTGTATTTGTTGTTTTTTGTTTCCAAAAAAGTTAGTGTGTTACTATAGAAAATGTATGGTTATTTATTTGAATGTTTTCTGCATTATTAGATTTTTGTTTACCATATTTCTAGAAAACGAGCGCGTTAAACTTTTTTAAGTTAACTGAAATTTTTAAGAGAAGTAAACAAAAAGCGGTATCTGTAGGCCTACATAAAAAGTATAAGTTACAGAAATATTTTTGTAATTAGGAAGAGTATTTTGTTACGCTTGCTAATAAAATATCACAACATTTAGTTGAACATAAAATAACAAAGAAATAAAATAATTTCTAAAGGAAATAAAATAAAAATTAAAGGAGGCCTAGGCTAAAAATTAGATTTCTTTAAATTAAACGTGTCTTCGTTTTTAAATTCGTAAGAACCAAATTGAATACATGAAAGTTCATTGAATTTTAAAATATAATAATTATTAAAACTTAAATTCTGTACAGATACTAATATTAATTTGTAAATGAAAGTAAGAGTTCCGTTTGATTTTGTATTATTTATGAGAATAGAATATTTAATATTTTTATTATGAGTTTTTAAGGCTTGGCTAAATAAAATGAGGATAGTATGTACGACTTGTAAATGATGTGTAATAATGTACAGACTCCGGTCGACCATTCCTAATAGTGTGTAGTTAATTGAACCCCAACCACCTAAGAAGACCGGCATCCACTGTCTAGTATTCAAATCCGTAAAAACGTAACTAACCTTTACTAGAATTCGAATAACAGAACCTTCGTCTTCGGAATCAGCCGTTAAATACTTCAACAGCTGATTTGCGGCGACAACTCCAACCACTAGGTCAAAAGACCGGTGGGTCTAAAATAAATTAAATGTGGTTTTTTTTATAATGAATTCAGTATATTTAGTGTATTTTGGGTGTGTGGTTTATTACAATTTTTGGATTATTTATGTGTTAGTGTAGCGCTGTTATAATTATTATTTATGTAATTTTTTGTGACGAAACCTTATCCATGTTTTCATGATGTCTATAAAAGATTTGTGAGTAAAGAATATTTATTGATTTAATAAATTCAAAAACAACTATTGACAAACAAAAAGAAAAATTACACAGTTTCGAAAGAAAATAATACATCTCAATCAAGATTTGTACTCGTCATGTAAAGTAATTTGTTTCATTAACACGTTGACTGCTATGTGACCCAAATATATGTCACACTTATCTTTAAAAATTGGCCATGTGCATCAAAAAAAAGTCACAGTACATAACTAATTTTCAGTCGTGTGTTACTAATGTGGTTTATAAAGCTACGGCTTCAGAGAGTGACATTGTACACTTAGCTTGTTCAGAGAGTTGGCCTTTTTCAAATAATAGGATATTGCATATACAGGTAGTTTTTCCTGTTTTACTGAAATAGAATGCTGCTATTATTTATTTTATTTTATTGCTTATTTTGGTTGATTGAAATAGTCTAGAGTACTTTGCAACTGAACCCAGTTGTCTATTACATTTTTTGTCGTACCACAAAAATGGGTCACATGGCTCTGAAATGTAAGAAGATCATTCCAGCAGGCCATGTTGCCCAAAAGTGTGCCACAACGTTATTTAACACAAATAATTAGTATTGTTTATTAAATAAAATACGTAAAATTAGAAGACAAATGAATATAAAATGTGAAAAAAATAAAAAAAGTACGATGGCCCTGCTGTAAGTATCACAAAATTTAGTGTGGCAGTCAACGTGTTAAAGCAAATGTTTTTGGCTTAGCTTGCGAAATGGTAAGAAATTAGGTTTTTATTTTATACCAGCTAATCGGTGGGTCTATCGAACAATGTGTAAGAAGCAAAGCTTTTAGGCTATTAATTCAATCGACCTAACAACGTCAAAAATTAACCGGATGACGAGTACATTAATGGGGTGCAATTAGTCGCAATTTCGCACTCGTACTCAACTCCAAGTATTTGACACCTTTATGATTGAACTACGGCAGTTATTGTTTTTAAATTTTGGATGCTTGTAGTTTGCCATGTGTTTTGCTAGTTCCACAAGAGCCATGGTGTTTAATAACTTTAAAAATATAATATAAACATTTACTACTTATAATATTTTTTTTTAATAGTTACAAAGAGAAACGAACAACTCAAAATAATCGATTCAATAATTTTTAGATTTTTTTAAAATCATCATTTAAAGGTATTTGTGTTTTATTAAATAAATTGATTTGCTAGTGTTTCGCTATTTTTGCTCAGTCAGTAAAGAGAAAATATTTGCACGTCCTTAAAAGAAGGAAGTCGTACTTTCGCTATTTGCAAAATTTAAAAAAAATAGTAGTCATTAGACTATTTTTTTTTTAATTTTGTTTGAAAATTAGTCCGCTTAATAGCGGACTAATTTTCAAACAAAATATTATTAATTTTCCGCGTGTCTTCTTTACCATTATAGTATTATTTTATTTCGAACATGTGTAATTTTTCATTAAAATTAAAAATATATTAAAATATTAATGAATTATTATTTATAACCATACGGATAATTAAAAAATATAATAAAAACAAAAAAGAAAATTTAACGAAAATTTATTCATAATTACATCCTGAAATCTACAAGTATTAACATTATTAAACATGATGGTTACGATTTTAGTGATATTTAATGAGGGGCAGTTGGTACTACCGAGTAGCAATAGTTTTTAATCGTATAAAAGAAGAAGGACAAATGTTGCAATAAGTACAGATTCATCCGTGAAATCCGGCTCTATTGCGACTACCTTATTGCTACTGGCGGCGCAGCAATAGAGCCGTTTGCGTCGCTGGATGTCGCAATAAGGCCGTGTACGCAATGTTATATATATATATATATATATATATAATGTAATGCTCCTGTGAATACACCAAGGGAAAAATTTGTATGATTTAGTAAAAATTGTCATTTCAGGTTAAAGTTGAGTTATAAGTAAAATTCAAAAAGTGTTGTGCTCTGGAAACACCGTAGAATAAGCTGGCAATCTCCAAATACGGGTTTTCGAGAATTTTTATGTAATTTAAATTTAATGTTTTATATGGTCTTACCTATATTTTTATTTAAGATTTTACGTGTAACTGAGAATTTTACCTCAAATTACGATTATCTTTGTTGAAAAATTTTTAGGCTTAAAGTAATATTTCATGTCAAAGGAGTTGGTCCGACGAATATCGGCTTACTAGCAGACAATAGATGTAAGGGTCACTACCTGACTTTTGGATCCAGCTTCTTTAACTGAAATTTTTGTTACAGTCCTCGGACTGAAATTCTGATCACAGATCCGTGATCAGGCTGAAACTCTAATTAAAATAAGTCTAAACAGCACGAAAATCCGTAAATTTAAACCGTTTTTAGCTGAATAAGTTAATAAACCTATGTTAAATACAGCAATGTTTAGATCGCTAATTATAAGAGAATGAATGATATTTTTGTAAATCAATTCACACTAGCCTTTAGATACTACTCAGATGAGCATATTTCATTAAGAGAAATTTAAAATTTAAGGCATTTCAGCGGCTCAAATCAGCCAAAAATGTTATAAAAATCATTTACATGTTATTCAAATGGGAGAACCCTCTCCAATGTTTAATTTAATTACTCATTAATCGATTAAGATATGGTATGTGTGAGTGTGGAATCGAAGGGTCCACATGTTGGGAAATAGAAAAATAATTTTAGATTGTTAAAATTCGTCGTCGTTCAGATTTTATTAAAGTTTTATTTTGACGTATTTTTCCGCATTTTGCAAATTTACTAATTAGTTAATAATTAACGAACCAGTTACAATTTCCACATGGGACTAATACTCACATGTGTGTTTTCAGAATCTAAAGTAATTTCGTGCATCACTTTAGTTGCACACGCTAAATTTCAAGTTATTTTTTTACAAATTTCTCGTCGGCATTAATCCGACATTATGGATACATTTATTGGTGTTTTTCAAGACGTGATAAAATTTGAACCGACGAAGCGATTTACTTCGGATAAAAAGCATTGGATTCAGCAGAAAGAGCTGAAAATTTTGACACCACTCCGGACGCTGAAATCCAAAATTTTCGATTTTGATAAAATTAACCGGTTGGTGGGGGATGAAATTGGTTCTGAGTGTATGACCAACCTATAAATCTTAATTTTCCCGATAAAAGAGGGTAGTTTTTAAAATCTGTAATTACATTTTAAAAATATGTATAAGGTTTGTAAGTGCCAGAAACTTTACCCATGATGCCTTTCTAATATTTTGAAGGTTAGTTATAGCGTATTCAATAATCTAAAACATGTTTTAAGCCAATTTGTTAAAATTATCAACCAAGGTAAATACGAGAATTCGGGTGCTAGAATTGGTATCGTCAGGGAATTTTTAGATCATAAAACTGTTTTGCGCCCCGAATCTCAAAAAGTCCGACTTGAGATCTAATGCGTGTAACACGTATTTTCGATTTTGTAATTTTTCTAACTTATAGTGAAGTACTTAGTGGAAATTTCAACATGGCAATAGTCATGTCGTGCCGCATACGCGTGATATAGTGCGATACTTCATTGTGTGACTTTGAGTGCATTCATTGTGGAATACATAGTGCTGCGATTGACTTAAATTACTTATTTTTATTTTTTGAAAACAATTCCCGAGGATATTTTGTAATATTTTGAATATTCTTTGTATTTTAATTTGCATTTTGACCTTAAAAATATCGCCGTAACGTTGAACAGTTTGCTTTCATGAAAATAAAAAGGTCGGAAGATAAATTTAAAAATAATTAATGTTAATGTTTTCATTAACGCATTTGTTCAGCCGGTGCTCGATCAAATTAAAGTCATTTGAGAACTATAACAAATTTTTACATGATGTGCTAAACGAATAATTAAATATTGGTTTTGATAAAAACTACAAATAAATAATAAATAATGACAGTAATAATGATGAAGTATTAGACTGAAAAGACAGCGTGTATAGCGTATAGTGAGACAATGAGGTGAAATCGCTAAAGCCACGTTCATCGCCATCACCACCGAATTGTCGCCCATACCGAGGACGACAACTGCATTATCCAGGTCTGCGCCGAAGAGTCCCTGTACTGCGGGATGCATCCCGATCACCGAGTCCCTCATAAGGATTATGTGTAGTGCGCGAAATTTTCATAACCCTTACTCAATGGATTATTAAAGAGATAAGTAACAATTTTTAAATTATTTTGAGCTCAAATAATTTATGTCTATGTCCATGTATGTTATTGTACTTTTTAGGAGCTATTAGTTGTAAGAACTAGGTTATATGATTGATCAGTATGTTTATGCGACGCAAGTATACGGCAGAAAGAATCTGCAACCCTGAGAATAAAGAGTAAACATTGTGTTGTCTCGAAATTCATGTTAACTAGTGTTTGTCGTATTTTTCAATTGTTTACGTTTTCAAATGTAGCGATAAAATTTGATGGCGCCCACAAGAATAATGTAATACTTGGTGTTTGTTTTACGTTAAATAAATTCTCATTAATTTTGATTTTGCGTATGATTCTTGTTAATTTAACACCTAATTCCATTGGTGATAGTTGGTCAGATAAAGTTTGGGGTTTTACTTGTTTTTATTTTATTTTTACAAACCAGTTGTCGATAGGACTAGTTTCACGATTAGCCCCGCTAGTCGTGAGCTGCGCATCGTTTAACACTGTGCACTGATTTAGGGACAACACAGTTCAAATCTCATTTAAAATTTTGTCTTTCAAAATTGTGAAGGGTCTTACTTTCATTTTATGCTTTATTTTAGTGAATCCCGTTTTTATGGCGTTGTTGGACAGCGTGGGGCTAAATCTACAAATTTTGTAAATTTGACAGTTTTTTGGAAAATTTTAGTTTCTGGAAAGTTTTTCTTTTGTTTGTTTTTTATTTCGCCCACGTTGAAAAGCGACCGTTACAATATATACATACTTTTATTTACAATTATAAAAAGCAATGGTATAATTTATTTTTTTATAGTTGGACTCAAAATTTGATAAAGGGGTTAGTTATGCACAAATTCCACATACCCCTTGGCCAGATGGAAAGAAACAGAAGTGTAGATACGTTGAGTACGGCAAAAAACGTAGCGGAAATGACTTGGTATTTGACCGTAAAGTGTATTACATGGATTTAGAATTCGGCACAACTAAAGAGGCTTGCGGCTGCAGGACGTGAGTATATTATATAGTAGTCTATTCGAAGACTGATTGCATGAGGAAATATTTTACTCTGGCATTAAGGAAACATGATAGGAAAGCATAATTAGAGCTAGTTTTTAAGAGAAGGATAGAAAATATGCTAATTTAAAGTCGATCTCAATAATTGATATACCTACATAATAAGTTGCACGGGCCAATACACCCGGGGCGTGTAAAATTTCTTCCTACATTTAAAATGGTATTCTTTCATTCCGGTTAGTTATTTTATGGTTTTATGTGGTTTATTCTTGGAATATTTGTAGCAACACTACGGTTATACGAATTTAAAATAAAATAAATAGACACAAGATTTAAATTTTAATACTTTTAATCGATTAAATAAATAGATAATTAATGATTTTACAAAATGATGACTCTAATTTTAAATATTCTCAGGGTTTTTAAATATTATAATTGTTTATTGTTCTTTATTAATACATCTTAAATCCTACAACAATGAAAAATTTTAAATTAAACAAATGACAATCGGAATTTTTAATGATTAATCGTAATACTAGACTTTTAAAATTAAATTTAGAATATTATTTAGATAATTTTGAATAAGTTAAAATAAAAAAAAATATCAGTTAATTTTTTACTTAAAATGTAATTTTTATTTGCCGGTTGAATTAAATAAAATTATGAATTACTGAAGCGAAGCTTTGTTCATTTTAGATGGCGTCTATAAATAGCTTAATAATCTCGAATTTCGATATGAATTTTTCTTGATATATTAATAATTAATGTTTGTTACTTATATGAAAAATGTTGCTTACGTGTTTATCTTCTTACTGATACATATTTTGTTATATTTCCATCCGTTTTTACTGATTAATTTTAATATTTAATTGGAGCACTTTCATAGATGATGTTCACATCAAGCGTGTTTCTGGCCTCCAGCTCAACGAATCGATGGTTCAAGTTGGCATATTAAATTTTAAATTTTGATATCATATTTTAAAAATGTTCGTAAAATTCAAATCACTGTTTTAAAAGATATTATATATATTATTTCAGTTACTCATGTAATTATTTTAATTGTTTATCTTCATTTCGATTTTTAATTCACTTTTTATTAATTATAGTTTAGTTGCACTTTTGAATCACGTAGTACTTCATTTTAGTCTCGTTGTTCGTAGATTATTATACATTTTTTAAAACTATTGAAGATTAACTGATATTGAATATTAATTAACAAATAACTATTTATATTATGCCAGTATTTATATTTTATAAATTTATTTATACTGTTTAAAAATTATAATAATAATATACACCTAGTATTACTGGAGTTGTTATTTTTAATTTAAAAAAATGTGGTGTATAACCTGACTATGTGACCTTGTCCACTACTTTGGATATGGGTCAAGTTCACGCTACAGTATGGATTTTTTATCGTTATTAGTAAGTGGTTGAATTTAGCAAATGTTGGTTTTTAAGTTATATGGTTATGATTTATACCGAAGAAATTACTTAATTTAATCTAAGGATTTTTACAAACACTCTGAAAGTTATCTGTTACACTTTAACATCTGGACTACAACTCTAAATCTAACGATTCAGAGACTGCAAATGAAGACCGAGAATGGTCTTCACTTTTCCACGTTTTGGTGCCGCTGTACCACGCTTCACGTTACTAAACATTTTGGACAATCTTCATCAACGGCCAAATAAAAAATTAGAAATTCTTGAATCAATCAATCAATCAAAATTAAAGCGCAAATTAATTTTGCTAAATATAAAAAAGATTAGTTTCTCTATAATTTAGTTTTTAAATTTTATTATTTTATTTTTTCTAAAATTTTAGTTCCTCTATAATTATAGAGAGTAGCGTGCTAGCCTACCAAGCGGAGGCCGTGGATTCTATTCCCGGCTATGATCTGGAAAGTATGACGTCAAAAACCTACGTTAGTGTTTAATAACCCAACTTAGTCGCTAATAATCAAACTGTTTGTATTACTTAGAATAAACTAATAAAATAACTTATGTGCAGTTCATGTAAACGTAAATTGAAGAAATTACGAGTTGGTTTCTTCAGAAGCTACTGGTATGAAACATACTTATATACTGTAAGGTAAGAAGTTAAAATTTTCGACAGCATGACAAACATTACCGTAAATGGTAATGAAAACACTAAAACTGAAAAACACACCTACCATAAGTGTGGCACAGCCTACAATATTTCAACAGAGTAAATTTATCGTTCATTCCCTATTTCATTCATGTGGCACAATAACACATAATTTATGTTCATTATTGTCAATAATGTAATCATTTAATCCACTTCCCCGATGATTGCAACAGACTACCCCAATTGCCAGTTTGTCAACGGGTAAACTTTCTAAAGGTCCTTTTTCTTCTCTAACCTTCTAACCAATGAAAATAGATCAATATATCTCCGTTGTAATCTACTCAAAAAAAGACAAAGCTTGCTTCGAGTTAATAGAAATTTTTAGAACATTTCGAATACTGTTATATTTGTCTAATACATCCCGTTTTCTTTTTCTTTTATAAAAAAGTTAGTCATACTACATTATTCGTTTGACTTTTCCTGTTTACTAGAGCATTATATGTTCCAGTTTCAAGTACTCCTTCTTATCCTTAGACTAATACATGAAAATTATTTAATTTTCCATTATCAGTAAAATCATAAAAAATTAATAATTTATACACAAAAAAATATTATTTTTTTGTGTGTCACACTGGTTGAGTACCACTGCCGGAGGAGGCGACATGGGTGTCGAACCAAAGCGAGCCCTCGGGCGAACAATAGTAAGAAATTAATTTATTGAACTCATTTTATTTAGATGAAGAAGGTAAATCAAATACAATGCAATAACTTTATATTAATGAACGTGTTTTTTAAGAAAAATATAATAAGAGATATATGTAGTTACATTTTGTGAAAACGCCGAGTTACGCGATCCCGCATATTGGCTTCTGCCCGCCACCCTTCATTGTCTATTAATTGGCTATTCACCCACACACATACATACTCGTAAGCCGATGCGTTTTTGCTACTTAAGAGTGCAGTTGCTGCGTACGGTGCCAGCGAACAAACATAATGTACATCAGCATATTTTCAATTTTGTGAGGTGCGACTCTTTGTCGCGATAGTATTATTTGTGACGTATCTTCAATCCGTAGTAGGCCTATACAACAATACATCACAATGTTCATTCTGTAATTAATCAATTGCCGTCGTCATAATTGTGCAGAGTGACTATAAAAGTTGTGCACCCAAACTACAAAAAAAAGTTTTTTAGAGTACCTTTTCATTTTTTTAACTCACTAAATTATAAAATAACATGATTATTTTTTTATTTTCACAAATTATTTGTTGATACCTTTCTAGCTGTTATGGTCTTTGAAGCAAAAAGATAGGCCCAGCAATTCTCCGACGAGATAAACCACACCACATTCAAATTTTTTGCGAGTGTAATGGCTGTTCGTGGAACGCATTTGGGTTCTCTGCAGACCGTATTCTGGAATTTTCGGCAAATAGACTGTTGACATATCCGCTAAAATGAAACCAAGCTTCATCGCTGAAAAAACCTGGTCTAAAACAGATATATCATTTCTAATGAAACCTCTGAACCACCTACTGTACTGCATTCGCTTTTCCTTGTCTGGTTCTTGGAGCTGATGAGTCACAATTATCCAAAACTGATGTAATTTCAGCACTTCAGTAGCCTTACGAACACTTTCATAAGATAGCCCAGCTGATAGCATGAGCGTAAATTACATCGGAATGATTAAAATTTTCACGCTTCATCACTGTTCTATTGAAGCAAATTAAACAACTGGAAATAGCTCTTACCGAGACGACGTACACAATATTTTTCCATTATGTACCAATTAGAGATAGAAATTCGAGAACCAATAATTTTCAAACTGTTCTTTTTTCTTTATTGTTACAGTAAGGACGAACGGAAAGACGATTTAATTTGCTATAATGTGGAGAAAAATAAAGGACCATGTCGTTGTAATGGAGGTACTATTCTTTGTGATGGAGTAGTTGTGGGTCTAATGCTTTTAACTTACTCAACTACTGGCGATTGTGGTAATGGAAATGTTGAAGCTGGAGATAAGCGATGTGGCGCTGAGTTAGTGGATGTAATGTTTTCTAATGTCGGTGCGAAGTACGATTGGATCATACAAACTTCTATAATTTAAAATCTTAGTAAAAAAAAGCCTATCCGCATGCGTGAACTGAAGACTGGAGAAGTGTTCTCCCTCCAACTGCCTCTTTGTGTCTGCGTTCAAGTAATCAGAGCGCTCTCGATCATTTCTCATTAGCCACTTGTCCTATCAACTTCAAATAGGTACCAACAATTAATAACTATCTGTAAATAAATTAATACTCGTAAATCTTTATTTGAAAAAGTGCACGGAACAAATTATAAAAGACATTAAACAATGTTTATGTTCATTCAATTTTTTAAATATTTACCTAAATAAAACGAAATGATATTGTTTTGAAACCTATCGTAATAAATAATATCGTAATGTAATGCACAATAATTGTGTATTTTGGTTTTGCTCCATATCACTGACGTAAATTACTGGTTTTCTGTCTCGTCATTAATGTGATATGTCAACATTTGACTCATTCCTTGGTCACGTACATATATTTTCACGTACTTATTAATTACTTTGTTCATAAAATGTTTGATTCAAATGCGCTAAGCAGTTTTAAAATAAACAATGAAACACATGTTCGTAGGCTTACATTAATCAGGCCTCAGTATAATATTTTAACTGGTGTAATGCAGTCATTTAATATTTTAGCGTGCGTGTTTATAATACACATATTATTAGAATGTTAAATTAATTTTTAGTTTTAGTACAGAGTGAGTGATTTCCGTGTGTTAGTGTTTGTATACCATTTTGTGTGTAAGTTTTCTTGGCTTTAAGTTCGACTGTTGTGTGATATACTCGTATTTAAATATTTATATATATATATATATTACCTATTTTAATTTAAGTGTAGCTATAATAAGGCCATGGCATCTACGTCAAGTAGTGTATCAGGCAGGCCATTAAGGGGGCAAGCTCGGGAAATTGTTTACAATGTTGCCCAGTATTTCCAAAATCTGAAAGAGACGAGTGGTTTAGCGGAGATTAATGTCATTAATTCGGCAAGCGACGCAACTGGAGTCTCAAAAAGTTTAATAAGAAAAATCCTTGAAGAAGGAAAAGAATCTTCGGCTAAGGGTAAACTATGCTTTTCTAACCCAACAGGAAAAAAATCTTCCCGGAAAAAACATATTACGGTAGACAGTTTTGTCGAATGCGCTATTCGACAAAAAATTCATTCCTTCTACGCCGTACGAAAAGAAGTGCCTACAGTAAGCAAATTGCTGACAGCGTTGAAAGAAGACGATGTTATTGACTGTAGCTCAGATTATTTACGACGTCTAATAAGAAATCTTGGTTTTAGATGGAAACGATGTCAATCAAAACGGAAAATTCTTATTGAACGGCCAGATATTTCAGCGTGGAGAATGCGATATCTGCAGGTTATTCAGAGGTACAGAAACGAAGGCAGGAATATAATTTATTTGGACGAAACGTTCATTCAAGAGGGTCATTCTGTGGAGAAATGCTGGCAGTCAGAACAAGAAGTCGGCGTTACAAAAAATATCGGGAAAGGCAATAGATTAATTATTATTCACGCTGGCGGAGAGAAGGGTTTTGTGAAAGGAGCGTTGTTAATTTATAAATCAGGGGCGAAAAGTGGTGACTATCATGAGTCGATGAATTCCAACAATTTTTGTAAGTGGTTAAAAGAGTTACTGATTAAATTAGAATCTCCAAGCGTGGTAGTGATGGATAACGCCAAATACCATTCAGTTGAAAGTGACAAGAAACCGACATCTGCAACCCTCAAAAATGGTATAATTCAATGGCTGGATGAGCACAAGTTGACTTATGATCAGTCCTATACAAAAGCACAACTCCTACAAGTCGTAAATAATTACAGACGTGACAAAGTGTATGTCGTTGACGAGATAATTATGGAGTATGGACACACTCCTTTGCGGCTGCCTCCTTATCATCCTGACCTCAACCCAATTGAACTGGTTTGGGCCAACATTAAAGGTCAAGTACGCAAACAAAAGATTAATTCATCGCTACAAGAAAAAGCGGACTTTTGCCAACACCTTTTTAATGCATATACTGCCGAACAGTGGACGAAATGCTGTGATCATGTCAAAGAAATTGAAAAACAGTATTTAAAGCACGACTTTGTGATTGACACAGAAATAGATCGTATTATCATTAACTTAAATTCAAATTCAGGTTCTAGTGATGATGAGTGTTTGTCTAATGAGAGTGATAGCGTGAGTGAGGAAAGTGACGATTGAATGTTGGCCTGGCCCACAGTATGTGCGGAGGGGAATAGCATCAAGGCGCAGAGTGGGGGACACACACACAACGCTAACAGAGTAAGTCAACCGCCTTCTGTTCTTTTTGTAGAAATTAGAATAATAACAGAGAAATATCCGATAAAACTACTACTAAACATCATGGAGGAGGGGGTGGTGGAGGGGGTGGTGGAGGTAGAAAAAATTTAGGTGAATCATCAATAAAGAAAAGCAATAGTTATATGCAAACTATGCTCATACTTTACTTAGTGACTGGAGGTTTGAAATCAGATTTAATTTAATTTAGAGACTGTAATTAAATTTTTGTGTAATTGGAATATTTCATTGTATATTTTTACTCTCGTTAAAATTAAATTAAAATTACACGTTACATATCACTTCAGCATTATTAAGATTGTGAAGTACTTTGGGAGGCGCACGGAAAAGATTCTATACTCTCCACTACGACACACAATTAGTTTCAAACATTTCAGGTTACCATATTTTTATTTAATTTTAAACGCAAAACAATATGTCACTAAATTATTTTTTTGTGTTCTGTAAATTTCAAAATTTTGAAAATTTTGGATGGGGTAGCACTCCCAATATGACCCGGACATAAAATGGTAAAAATGACCCGTGATGCCGGGTGTAAGTGTAAATTGTTAAAAAATATAAATTTACCAAAAACGTGGTTTTCAGGCATGAAAAAGAAAAAACAAACGGCAAGCGCCAAAAAGCTGAAGTTTGGTTTCTTGAGTTTTCTCAGTGAACCAGTGAATTGAGAGCGTTAATTACATGTTCTTGAAGTACTTTGGTAAGGGCACAAAAACGTAGTTCTGTTGTCTACACTTTTTCGCTACGACCCACAGTTTAGACAATAACAACTTCCCCCAACCTTTGATGAAGGGGTGCAAACCAAAATTTTCTGATTACTGTAGTTTATGCAATTTTGAATGCCAAGCAAAGTGGCATTAAAAGACATTTGCTATTTTGAAATTTTTAAAATTTTTTGATAAGGGTAGTCTCCATTGGACCCCGTTTCCAATTTAAAAAATTCCCGTTATGCTGGGAGTAAGAGTGTAACTTGATCCTAATGAAGATTTGCCAAAAAAGTTCTTAAGGCTTAAAAAATAAAATCGTGAAAATATCGAGCACCAAAAAGCCAAAATTTCGTTTTGTGAGTTTTCTTAGCAAACCGGTGGGTAAGGGGAACTTCAGCTACATGGACTAAAAGTACTTTCAGAAGGGCACAAAAAAGGTTCTGCACCGTTTTACGCTACGACACACCTTTTAGGAGTTTAATATATTTCAAACTTTCGGTGTGGGGGTGCAACCAGAAAATTTTCGAGTTACTATATTTTTATGTAGTCTAATTTTGAACGCTAAACAACACGCCTTTCATTGTTTTTATATATATTATGAAAATTTAAAATTATAAAATGTTTGGATGGGAGTAGCACCCTCGTGGGAGCCGGATCTAAAATTTAAAAAAGTGCTTCGTGGTTCCGGATATGTGTAGTTTGTTTAAAAATCAAAATTTGCAAAAATTGTGTTCTCTGAGTAAAAAATGAGGAAGTAAAAGAGGGCTGTACACAAAAATTAATAATATATTTTTTGATAAGGCCATGTGGTTTTCTTTTAATACTATAGTAACAACAGAGTGACATTCATATTTTCTTACACGTGAGGTACAGAAAACATGAAATGTACAGAAATACATGGTACATTGTATCATGAAATTTCTTCGTGAAATTTCTGGCACGTTCTATTAAGGATGCCAAACGTTGACTTATATTTCTCTTTTTGTTTAAGCTTCTATCACCTGGTGGTGTGCATGTTTCAACATATGCTGAGAAGTCCATACATTCATATTCTTAGAGGCGCTTTGGAAAAATGTCTGGAGATCTGTCAGGCACCAGTACGCAGCAATTGTAACCTTTTTCCTTAAACGTAAATTATTTATTTATTTACTTTATTTATTCTTAAATACTACTCCACCAACCGAACACATATACTGAGTGACGAAAACATTACACAGGGTGTCTTTAAACGTCAGCTAAACTCTAGGAAGCGATTTTAAAGCTAAGATAAAATGTTTATATGAAAAAAGATTCAAAAACACTTTGGTAGTGAGTTACGGCTAATGAAAGATTTCTCCTGGAATTTAGTTATTCCGGTAATATGAAACCATAATGACATTTTTTAAGGCTTTCATCTATAAGCAAATTTAGTAAAATCTAATGGGTTTCATCTTAAAAATTCAATAAATAGGACTGCTAACTGTATCTTACTTAGTATTAGAGCTATCGAAGATAAAATACAACAATTTGGGGTCGAAAGCAATTAATGATTTTTAATTCACCCCAAAAATTCTAAGAAAATTATTTAATTTTAGAAAAAAATATATAATATTTTACTTCTATTAATACCAAGCCCAGACTGAATTCTCAGTCTGAAAAGAATAAATTTATTAAAAGAATAACTTTAGTCTGAAAATAATAAAGTTGTTGCTGATTTCCTATAAAGGCTACCAAAGGCTAGCTAATGAAAATATTACAGCCATACATTAATGAGAATTTTCTGCGTCATCATTTCCTTCAATTACAACAAAGTTGTAGGCATATTAAGTAAGTGGGCAAGTGAATTATCATTTGACGCGATTGACGGACAGTGTAGAACTGTAACATTGAACCATGTTAGTTTTTCAGCCTACGGTTTATCAATAATCACCTACTAATTTCGCTATCGAGAATAATAGTGTTGGTGGTAGGAGTGGTGGTGATACTGCTTAAATTTACCGTATTAAGTCGTACAATCATTAGCCTGGCATAACTTTTGTACTTAACTCAGTCATACACAGAAAACCAGCTCCTATGGCGTCTTCAAACACTGAAAAATTATCAACTCAGTCTCTGTGGAATTTCCATAAACTAAGAAGGTATCCGACTTAATAGTAGGGTGAGGCAAGTCATGGATATCGAGGTGACGGTCCTGTTTGCCTACACATTCTCCTCGTGTTCTTCCTCCTGGAACTCTATCATATCGATTGCGTTACGCCAAAAGGGCCAATCTGCTTTTTTTAAATAGGGCCAATATCTTTTACACCTTCAAAGTCACAACGGAAAAAGGGCCAATGTGAATGTGTAATTTGGGCCAATCTGCATACTGCTTATGTCAATACGGCCAAACTGCAATTCCATTTGGGGCCAATCTGCTCGACAAGCTTGGCTCAACGGCCCTATCTGTCATTTTGTAATAGCTCTTACGTTTATTTCGAAAAATACAAAGGAAATTATGATCGTGTAAGTGCGGATGGGTGCCAATCCGACTCGGACCGCTCGCTAGTTGACCTGTATAAAAGTTAAGCCTCTCCCACTAAACAGAAAAAGACAGCCTCAAAAGAAAATAATCAGGATCAGTTCCAAAAAGATGAAGCGTAAAGAGTCAGAAGTTCAAAGAATACTATGTGACGAGGCAGCCGACAAGAGAGCATCGGTTTTCAAAGCTTGGTACCCGGATAAAACTGAAAGAAAACTTACAGCGTACAAAGAAGTCCAAAAAAGATAGCTAAAACACTCCAACGAGCTAAGAGAAATCAGATATCGAAAGAAATCTGAAACATTGAGCCAGACTTTAAGAAAAACAACAAGAGGAACTTCTACAAGACACGTCGAGGAATTCACCATTTGTATAAGAAAAAAACACTTTCAAGATAAGCCAAGATTAAACATTATAATACTGTTTTTTGTATACGAGTAAATGTCTTAGAAAGACCGCGAAGGCTGGTCTAAGAGAAGCAGAAAAGTTTGGAAGAAAGGTTCTCCGAAAAATAATGGGCCCGAAGATCGTACATGGACAATATAAATTACGAAGACGAGAAGAACTGTACAAGAAAATGAAGGATTAATGGAAAATATAAGAAAAAGGTAACTAACATTTTACGGACACCTGTATAGATGGATGACAACGGTTGACAAAAAAAATGTTTAGACACTAAATAATAGACCTAAGGTGTAGAATAAATGGTTTAAAAAGTCAGAAAGGATGCTGAGAAAACCGGAATAAACTGACAAAACTTAATGAACCAAATTCAGACAACTAATTAAGGATTTTAAGGGCTTCCATGAAGAGCAAAAAAGACACCAGTTGGACAAAAGAAAAGAGAAAACCTACAGTGAGCGAATGCTGAGAATGTGGCTGCAAAAAGAGCTTTCAGAAACGTCTAGTCGTCTCACACAGCCTAAAATTGGCCTTATACGAGGGAAAAAAATTTTGGTGGAAATTTTAGTTGAAATTTCCCTTGAAAAAATGAAGGGTGTTAATTTTTAAGCACTTCAACTAAAATTAAAAGTTACAGCCCTTTTTCAGTGAAAAAAACCAAAATATTTTTCAGCCCCTCTTTGGGGGGCCGTAAGTTTTGAACTAGCCGTTAGATTTTAATTTCAAAGATATACACTTACTCGTAACACCTTGCTTTATGTGCTATGTGAATTTCAAGTACGTAGCACTTGTAGTTAAAATTTTCATTTTTTCAAAATCCACTCAACATCCATCTGTGTTCCAAAACACTACCTACACACTTTACCTTCCATATTTTTTCTAACTTCCGTACGATTTTTTTGATTTTCTCCAAGAAGTTAGATACGGACTCGCTTGACAAGCGTATGTTTTCAAAATTAAAAAATAACTTACCGTTCTCGAGTTACGCCCTTTTTAGCGTCAACTCAAATTTCAGCCGTACCGGCTTAAATTGCAGTCTGAGAATTTTTTCACTATTTTTTTCCGACTCGTAGACACAAAATACATATACTCACCAAATTTCAGCCCCGTAGGGCTTAATTTCAATTTTCGGTAGTTTCAATTTTCGCCACCAGTTGCGCCACCGTCGCACGGCGGCGCCACTGTTCGAACGGATATATCGATACTCACCACAAATCAGGTCCATCTTCACACGTTCATAACTTTTGAACGCGTGGATGGATTTTCATGAAACTTTGACACAATACACTTAAGGATGTGTAGTTTAGGTGGATATAGGTAGGAATCGAAGTAAGGACCTTGTAAATAAAAAATTTTTTGTTTAAAATTTCAAATTTATTCACATATTTACAATTCAATTTTGTAACTTGTTCTCAACACTTATTTGACCTGTCTCAATTAGGTTTTTAGTTATTGTGTTACCTACTTGTTCATAATCAGGATCGGAAGTTCTATCCAAAGCAACTCCGTAATCCAACCAACTTTTGTTTCTTTTGTTCAACAAAAATTTAATCACTTCATCGTTACCAGTCCATCTATGAACTATGTACGACTTCAACTCTTCATCCATTTCGGATAGTTTTCCAGTATGACCGGGTCGATAAAAATATTTCGCTCGCTGAGCCATGTGCAAATCATACGGTAAATGTAATTCTGGGGCAGGTTTTATTTTTTTATCAACCTTAGCCGGTTTCTGTTCTTGTTTCTCGTCGTCGTCGTCTGATAACGGTCGCTTTTCTCCTTTTATCGGCTGCTGTGTTGTGCTGCTGCTGCTACTACTGGTACTGGCCGATTGATCGGTACCTTTCTCTAATTGCTATTTTAAAATAGATTTGTAGCCGTAAACAGAAGTCAATTTGTCTTGTAACTTTATATATTTTTCGTTACCAATATACATAGTATGAGCTCCGGATATATTATGTTCCGGGAATATTTGATTATAAGAATATTCCATTTCAATCCGTGTATCAACTTTATAAACGGCTATTATTTCTTGTACAGCATCTTCCGAAGGTGAGGTAGAACAGTAAGAATGTACGGGCATTACTCCGACATGTAACGACGGCGGCATCAATCCTCCTCCGTACTGCGTGATTCCCTTTCCGGCCGAACCGGAATGTTCGATATAAGATTCGTACGGTATTTGTGACAATTGTTTCAAACTTAAATGTCTAAACTGATTAATATGTATATTATGCGGATCTATATCTTGCGATCTTTTCGTATAGGATAATTCGGTTTCGTAAACACCGGGCGTTTTACATCCGTAATTTATATCTTGACCATCGCATTTAAACGGGGTGCACTGATCTTGAGGATTGAGTGTGCACAATTGCGGACGATATTCGTACATAATCGGAGGATTAGGAGCGCCGTTTTCCAAAGCATATATATGCATATCTTGCATTATTTCAGGAGCTAGAGGTCCGTCTATTATCTTATCATAATTCTTAACAAAATAAGTGTTGAAAGGTTGAAGATTACCAAACGAACAAGGTATATCCGAAAATTCTACATCTCCGGGTTCGTTGTTTTTTTTAGGAACTTTTGTACCGTACCACTTGTCGCACTGGTTAGCGCTGACAAACTCTATTCCCGTAGGAATCATAGGCCTATCGGCCGCCGTCTTGTACGACACGTTTAACCCTTGGTATTTGTTTAGGAGTCCGTGTGCCGATGTGCCCAACACAAACATATTAGAATTCACTGAATTTATAGCGGCCGAATTAGTATTAAAAGGAGTACGATAACCTATACAGGTGATAATAGTCTGACACACTTTCACTTCAGTCTGATTCGGTATCGTGTTAAATTCGGCACGAGTTAAATACCAGGGTAATATTTCCACGGGTACACTGGCCAACGACGTGGTCAAAACGGCTTGTTCAATTTTTTTACCACCCAACGTATACTTCATTCCGGTATCAAGCGATTTAAAATTAAATCCCAACGAATACATTAGTCTATGATGAGTGAACACTAATTTACCTTTTTTAAAACTAGATATAGGTGAATGTACAGACATAACATGAGAAGACACAGAACTATCCCCTTCATGATGATCACTGGTAGAACTTTGCCCGGTGCCTGCGCTTCTTCCTTCTTCCCCGGTTGTCGACGTCTCCATGGTGGATGTCTTCTTTCCGCTCATTTTCGTAAGCTTCGATGGCTATCTCCACGTACTGAGGAAAATCCAAACCTACTCCTCCTGCTGCTCCAGTAGGTGGTTGATGATATATTGTAGGAACGGCCTTATCGCCCCGTTTGAGACCTTGTTGCTGACGGCGCTTGTGCTGTGCCAAATTAGATTTAGTAGGGTACTGAACTCCGGCGACACTTTCGACCAGATATTTAATGCCGAGTCCACCAGCTCCAATAAAGCTATGCCAATTACCAGTACTAAGAAAGTCTTGACCAAAAGATAAAATTGCTGACTGATCCGCAATTCGAATATCATCCGATGTTGTGGCGATCTCGTATTCGATATCATGCAATAAAGCGATATAATCGTCGCGATCTACCGGCGTACCGTTCACTACCGGATTGCCCGGTCCCAAATAATTGTGACCGGGAAAATTCATCTGTACATGACGGATACCGTAGGACGACTGAAAGTCAAGGTTGCTGCTGTTATTGTTATTGCCTAGATAAAAATAGAACTGTCAAGGTTACACGTGTTAAAAAAGATAGCAATCTATGTAGGAAATTAATTGTTGCTGCTGCTGCTGCTTCTGTTTACTTGCCGCTGGCTAAAGCCAGAGCTGCAGTTGACGTAGCTATAGTTGATGATAGAGGTATTAGTACATTATGGTAATAATTCAAGATTGGCCCTATAATTATTAGTCGGTCGTGAAAGCAACCTGCAAAAAGGCCAATCTCCCACATTGTCCCTTTTGGTCGCAGATAGTCACTGTTATACGTTCCGCCAAACGGCCAATCTGCATATTCATTGTGTTTTTAATGAAATTATTAACATACTTCTAAGATTTTTTAAAATTAATTAGGCTACTTAAAACCATAGTATAATATTCAAATTGCCTATTAAATGATTTTGTAGTATTGGCAGCAAAATCTTTTTTTACACAACTGGCTAAATCTTTCAAAATGCAGATTGGCCCTTTTGGCGTAACGCAATCTATATTCACTTCTGTTCCACTAAGCCCGCTGATGCCGGAAACTAGATGCGTTTCTTTAAATATGGTGTCCAACAGTAGGTCTACTGTCTGATTTCAAATTATATAGATTCAAGTAGAGTCGAATATCTCAAAATTGACCAAACGTGTTTTAATGAATGGTAAGTCAAAATAACCGCTGATCAATTTTACGTTATGTGGTAACGATTAGTAAAATATTTTAAATGTGTAAAAAACTGTTGTATTAGCGTTGTAAACGAAAAAGTGCCTATATGTAAGGCCTTTTAAGAAAGAAGTACGTTAGGCAGCCTTTAACATGTGAATGGGTGGTCCGATCGTAACCTAGTTTGGGCGCACGTAGCCTATTCCGTTTGCAACGAGTGTTAAAAATTTTAACTTTGTGTGACCTGTTCAGTTTTTTACTTCGAATCTTTTTATAGAAGCTTGTTATCTCAGTATCCAGAAGACGTATGAACATGAGCCATAAGTCGTAGAATAGATTTGCTACGAATCCCTCATTATGATGTGATAAGTCTAGTACAACTACGTAAAGTAGTTTTTTTACATATAGGTAATTCTTTAAAGTTCAGTCAGCTTTCTAACAATGAATAATACGTATTATTAATATCTATAATAATTGCAATAAAATAATAAAAAATATTTTTTTTTCGAAACAATGAACAATTTGCGTATATACGTATTTCACGGTTTATTAGTTTCCGGCCCCAGCGGGTGACGTGGAACAGAAGCAAGTATGATTGAGGTGTAGGAAGTACTTTTGACGTATCATTCATTAAAATAAGTTTGGATAATTTTTAAATATTCGACTCTAAACTCAAGTCTAAATAATTTTGAATCCGACAGTAATGCACGTTCTCGTTTGCTCACAATGAGCTGCGTAGTACCTTTAACCCATAAATGATCATTTACATGGTACTTCCTTAATTTTGATTGATATTGATAACTACTTTTACACGCAAATAGTTTGTAAAAGAATGCCACTGATAAGCACGGTACAAGTACAATTGGCTTTACAAGTTTAAAGAAACCTTTATAATTTTATTGAAGGAATGCTTCTACATAACAAATTTAAGATAAAGTAATTATTTATTCATTTTTAATATGTCACGAACTATATGATTGTGGTTTATTGCACTTTGTTCTTGATGACGTTTTTCCATGATTTTACAAAAAAATTATATTCCTATCGCTAGTAAATTTTCCAGCAAATAAATTTTTATTAATATAATGTATGAATAGTTAATTGAAAAAATCATCGCTTACCTTACATCAGTGAGAGTATACACGTAATTATTCGTGTACTGCAGTAAAGTCAGTGTTTGCTTAAAACAGCCCCTTAAAGAGAAAATGGAATTACCTAATTTGCATGATAAATGCATAGTACACGAATTTACAAAAAAGCGGCCGTGAAGCCTTTTTGTCATCTACATAAATAAAATTGTGATTATATAAATTTTATTTCTACGCCAGAGCTACCAAGTAAACACTGCAAATAAGTTCAGCTAAATTTTTGTCTATGTTACAGCATGCCACCAAAACCACTAAACCAAATTCAATGAATTTCGGTACTTAGGTTCTGGACGTAATCTAAAGGAAAATTAAAATAGGCTATATATTTTTTAATATCACAAAGGGATGGCAAAGATCAGAGGGAGAGGTAAGCAAAAAAATTAACGGAACATTCGTTAAAAGTCAAATTAAAAGTCAATGTATCAAAAAATGATACATATTCAGAAATACGAAAAGTTTAAAGACGAACATTGTCGCCACCGGCTTGTAGTAGCGCAGTCGTTTCAGCTCATAGGACCGGCCGGGCATCGGCGGCGTAGTTCAAAAGTGAAACATCGAAGGGGGTGGGGAGGTCGTCTTCGCCGTTGCCTAAAAGATTAGGAGCAGCCGCCGACGCAGCGACCACTTTTCACCGCTGCCTCCGAAGAGGAGCAGTCACTGGTGAAGTGAATCGGGGTCGTCTGTACCGCTGCCTAATCTAATAGGAGCGAGTCGCCGACGCAGCGTGCACCTTTTACCGCTGCCTCCGAAGGGGAGCAGTCGCCGGTGAAGCGAGGGGTAGGTGATGGAGGTGCAGATGACGGAAAGAATACTCAATGTTAAGATGTCAAATCCCCGTATCGATTCTCGCTCACAGAGAAATCTATACTGTCACCTTCTCGACTTTTGCATCGCCAGTGCACAGATACTATATGTTGCCACTTGGTACATGCGCTGTGAGAGGTATGACTGCTGGCGCAATCTATCGGCAGCAGCAACCCCATCACAGCGCCAACAGTGGGCAAAATATGAACTACGGACCGGCGTACAAGTATTACAGTATCAACATGTTTGATTACGTAAATTTTTTTTCATGCATAACGGAGATATCAATTTGATAAAAATAAACATTTCAATATTTTAGAATTAATATAAAAAATTAAACAGAACCATACACATAGGCCTACGCACCCGTAAACCCCGTATCCATTAAGTAGCTCTGTTCAGTCACCTACCCTACCCATTCCACACCTGTGTACGGTAGTAGGGTACATGTGTTTACAGGTGTTTATTGTGGTAGGATACAGCAATTTTCATTGCTCTATAGCTAATAAATTAATTTCCTACAGTTAAATTACACACACACATTTGTGTGACTAAATCTTCAAATCATCAATCTTCATTGCTCTATAGTAAATTTGTTTGTATAAAACAATACAAATTAATTTTTTTTCAAAATATTTTTCAACGTAATATTTTTGTTGAATCTGTTGAAATTAAAACATCTTATTTTAATCCCTGTATTGTTTATAGGTTTTGAAGTTTTTATAAGTTCTAGTATTCTTATTTAGTTCGTTGTATTTCGAATATAATTAAGAAAATTAATTTTCTTTGGTTTAACGTCCGACTGTTCTGCAATCGCTGCTAACGCAAACTGTGAAGGATGAACTGATTCTTTTTGTAACTTATGAAAAATGCCGTGCCTGAATGGGATTCGAACCCAAGACCGCATGATGAGAGGCAAGCACGTTACAAACTACGCCAATGCGGCCGGCTAAGAAAATTAAGCATGCGGAAGAGGTCATACTTGACCAAAGTTACATGACATGCCAAATTTATAAAATTAAACGGGGCTAACGAGAGCGAAGCTACTGCATCAATCAAGGCTTAGTATAAGTATCAGACGACCTAATGTCCCATAGCCGAGCGAGTGAGAGGGAGATAAATGTGGCATAACTACGCATGCGCTGAAAGGACTTTACCGTTATAATCCAAATCTGAGAACATACTAAAGTCGATATCTTGCTTTTTAGTTTACTGCATGCATAAACCCTTGCTCACAACAATGAGTAAAATTAAAGACAATGTTATTGGATAAAATTAAAGACAATGTTATTGGAACGGCGCGTATGGCTTGTGCGAGTGAGAGCGTTATGCATTCTCTCACTCCTAAGGCTAGGGGACATATCGAGACAGGCTTAGTACTACCCGTTACCCGTTAAATTGAACCCGTAGAACAATGTGCACAACGACTGGTGTATCAACGAGTCCGCCAAATTTCTATTTCCAGAAGTGAGTGTTTTGGACGTCCCTTCTAATGTGGCTGACAAGGAAAGACAATCACATTTCGGGAGGCCGAGTCTACTGATGAACATGAGCTACAGTTAGCGTCTCAACATGTCGCATTACAGATATGAGTTGGTCAGCGACAATCATTGATACAGGTTCATTATATTGTAAACTAATTTAATGTCAAAAGGAATGATTTTTTGTTAACTGACAACCACTCCGACGGTCAAAGGGACCAGGTGTATTGTCTGTCTTTCATTTATATATTGTATTAAACTTTTGTAAATAACTGTTTCAATAAAGACTATTATTATTATTATTGTTGTTGTTTAGTTCCTCAGTCGAAAAGCTGGTTTGAACCTCTAGAGGTTTTACTAAGTAAAACAAGGAGTGAGGTGGTTTACCATTGCCTTCCTCACTGATTGGAAAAGTACGCTTATCAGCATGCCAAGCCCTCTGAAAAGCACATATTTTCCACTCTGCAAATGACACCTTCACTTCATTCACCACAGGGTCTGGCTGTATAATGAAATTCATTACTTTCAGAGGAGATAACTCTGATTAGTGTCTTTTACACCTCTACCTCTTCTGTTCTTAAATGATTCAGTCATTTAATTGGCTGACCATGTGATAAGAAATAGAACTATTTATTTTAGCCCTGCAACTTACAGATTGAGTGTAAATAATTTGACACTCCACCTGTCTGTTATGGGCAGTATTATTATTATTATTATTATTGCACTATTCCGGCATAAGAGGAGTGGCTCTCAACAACGAATTAATATTAATATTAACAACTAATAAAATTACACATATATAGTAAATTATATATTTATAACGGTGATTCAAAAAGAGCGCCGGTTTTTAAACGGCTGGTAAATTTTTGTTTATCGGTTGGCAACATTGTTAGACCTCATTTCTATTTCGGAGAACATTCCGATTGACGATTCAGTTGTAGTTTCTCTTGTTCGCAGTGTAGTACTCTCGCAGTCTGTGTCCAACCATGGAGAAGTTTACTATTGCACAACGAGTGTTAATCGTCAAAACATTTTACCAGAGTGGAGAGAGTTATGCGGCTACTGTCAGGCGACTTCGCGGTACTCTAGGACGTAATGAAGCACCGAATGAATCAACAGTTCGCAGGCTCATGAAAAAGTTTTTTGAGACGGGTTCAACAGTCGACCTTAAAAGTTCTGGACGTCGTCGTTCTGACCGAACTGAGCAGAACGTTGCGTTGGTTCGTGACAGTGTGGCTGTTAGCCCAGCAAAATCAATACGTCGCCGTTCTCAACAATTGGGTTTACGATGTTCTTCTGTACGGAGAATTCTTCGGTACGATCTCCAATATCACCCGTATAAAATTTAGTTGCTGCACGAGCAACAATGTTGTTGCTCCGTGAACGGTTCCAGAATCGCATCATTTCTCGTAATTCCGACCATCCATGGCCACCAAGGTCGTGTGACTTGACGCCTTGTGACTTTCATCTTTGGGGTCATCTGAAGTCATTGGTGTATGCCAATAAACCCCGAAACATCAATGACTTGAAGGAGGAAATTCGACGAGTTATCGGGCAAATGGAAGTCGAAACTTGTCGTGCAGTAATATCCAATTTCATGGACAGAGTTGATGCGTGCCAGCGCAGTAGAGGAGGACACATGCATGACATCATTTTTCATACATGAAATCGGAAGGTAAGATGAACTTGTTGATGTATTTATTTTCAGTTTTTCAATAAAATAAATCTCTTAATTTGATATATCAAAACCGGCGCTCTTTTTGAATCACCCTATATAAAATACACTTATATAGTACTAAGTTTTGGAAGGGAAAATAAATAAAAATAAATATGTTTTGCGTTTTTTTCAATACTGTTACGAAAGTAGTTGGATTTTACAGAATGTATTTCTGTAAAATTTAAGTATGTTAAGTTTTCATATTAGGAAGGAATGTGATTTATTCAATACAGTAAGGCATTGAATAGAGTATTACATAGGCCTACCTCACATACCTTCCTACTATGGAAATGCAGGGAGATTGCAAATTCATTCAGTTATTATATTTATGCGAAACATTTTTTGTAATTTTAGACCGGCCCGGCGTAGTCAACCATTGGCGTCAACGTTACTTTACTTACTGTAGCCAGCGCGGTTTCTAGCTGGAGTGCTGCCCCGATTGTCGGCCACCGGTTTGAATAGTATGGTAGGCTACGACCAGCAAACCGGCCCGCCATGCCGGCTGTGTGTATGCTGTCTTAAGGAGTCTTGGTAACCTTAAACTTGCACAGCAGACATCACAGACTCCTGAAGCAACTTTCTTTTAATACTTTATCGTCTACAATATGGCGTCGAATTGCAGATTTATCAGAATCAAGTCATTTGTCACGGGAGTTGTTTTTTATTTTTGCCGTATGAAGCACAATAAGTTACTTGTATTGTGACCATTTCAGAGATCAATTGTCAGCCATTTTCTTCATGTTCAGCGCCAAGGCTACAGTTTTTACCCTAGGCATACTTTATATAACTTTTTATTCTATAAAGGCTGCGTAGAGTCACTTCACACGCTGCCGCAACTCTCTCATACACTTTCTTAACGTTCAATAAAGGTTCTTCATTGTCACGCTCCTGTTCGAAATACTGCATAACCACCATTATTATTGTTCTAGCTTGATAATTATACACTTTACCTCGTTTATTAGAGCAAGTCATCTCGATAAATGAGTTTACACAAACAGTAATAAAACTTTGAGTACTTAACTACACAAAATGTATTTTGCACACAATAAATTACGAAGCTATGTATGACATATAAATAAGCTATATAAAACTCCGGGTAAACTCACATTGGGCAGTAGTAACGACTTCACTTGGTCTGATCAACTGTTGGTGAGTAACTGAAGTAGGGGGAAGACACTGAGTACCTGATATGCCAAATAAATAACTGAACTAGTCACGAGATAACTCATAGCACCCCCATCATTGGAAACGAATACCCAACTGCTTGAGTAACTCTCCTCCATAAACCTATGTTTATGGTGTTTTTGCTATGTGTAAAATCAAAAAAAAATTACCATGAACCAGTATTATGTTCTGGTTATAATTTTAAAGTATTTTATTTCCAATCCGGAAAGTCAGATTATTCAGTGAGAGATCATCAATCTTAGGAAATTTTGAAGGGCTCCAATTCCAGAAGCAATTTATGTAGGAAAAAGTAAAGTATATGTAATCTAGTTGCAGTATTGGGAACTACAGTTTTCAATGCATGATAGGAAATTTTAATTTCAATATTTTCCTGTTTGCTTATTCTTTTTCTCAAGATAACTGGTAAGTATTTCAAAATGTACAATTTTCAAAAACATTTTTTTTAATAAATGTATGTTATAGATTATTAGGATAGCATTCCTGAATGCGAGTTTTGCGTATTTGAGAATTATTTTTATTAATAAATGTACATTTTAAATAATTAGGATAGCATTCATTCATGAATCCAAGTTTTGTGTATTTAAGAAGCTAATTTTGTATTTTAGGACACGATTAGATAGGTGTCCACTACCAAGTCTAAATAAAAGATTTTTAGTAGAGACCAATGCAACATATTTTTTGATCCCGAGTTGTTCACAGTGTAGTTTCTAGTAGTGAACAAAGAGTGACCACTATTAATTAGTTTTTAGTAAGTAAAACAAGGAGTGAGGTGGTTTACAAGTGCCTTCCTCACTGAGTGGAAAAGTATGCTTATCAGCATGCCCTGCCCACTGAAAAGCACATATTTCCACTCTGCAAATGACACCTTCACTTCATTCACCACTGGATCTGGCTGTATAATGAAATGCATTACTTTCAGACAGAGAAGATATCTCTGATTAGTGTTTTTACACCTCTACCTCGTCTGTTCTTAAATCGTCCAGTCTTTTAATTGGCTGATAAATTATTTTTTTAGCCCTGCAACTAACAGATTGAGTGCAAATAATTAGTCTAATACTCCACCTGTCTCTTATCAGCTTTTTTTTTGCCGCCCGCATTGGCGAAGTTGGTAACGTGCTCGCCTCTCATCATGCGGTCTTGGGTTCGAATCCCATTCAGGCACGGCATTTTTTCATACGTTACAAAAATCATTTCATCACTCACCGTCTGCATTAGCAGTAATTGCAAAACAGTCGGACGTTAAACACAAAAAAAAAATCTTATCAGCTTTATTGAAAGTAAAAAGTCCATCAGCGGACATTTATGTAAATGTAGTGTGAACATTCCAACATTTTCATAAGATTTAGCTAATTTTTAGTCGCTTTTATGGGTAACTGAGAGAACTTTTTTTTATTTAATTTTTCTGCAATTGAACAATTTTTGATATTCAGAGAGATGTCATGGGAACAACCAAGCGGTATTGGCATTATGATGAGTAAACTATGAAAGGTTGCCGATGAAATTATGCATAGCGTATCGTTAAAACAAACAGCAAATAATCTTGGTGTTCCAAGAACCAGTATGGTAAAAAGAAAAACGGACCAGGCTACGACAATGAAAGCACTGGCTACACAGAAAAAAAAGAGTTCTCAGAAGAAAAAGGTTCTACACAGCAAACGGAAGAAGATATGGAAAGAAAAAACCCATCATTATCAGAAGTTTACAAGATTATTTTGTGGGCACTATCCGATAACAGTAATACAAAACGATTCTAGATGTAATGAAGCCAATGCAGAAGAACAAAAGTTTGTGAGAAAATAAAAGTGTTACAATCTCACAAAAAATGTGAGAGAGAAGGGCTTGATACAACCGACCAGGTTTTGTTGTAAATGACTCAAGAGAAAATGAAGAAAAATGAAAGATATCAATAGCGGCGTGTACTTTAACAATAATTTGACCTTCAGAGTAAAGAGAACACAATTAATTATTTATGTATTAAAGATTTTAGCTATGAATGATTAGTTTTCAATTAGGTATTTTGGCCTAACGATTTTCAGGTAAATATTATTATTCTAAATCCCGTGAGTAAGATACAAAACGTATTCATAAAATATGTAGGGGAATACAAACTTATCAATATATCACAAAGTTAAAAGCTTTAACTTTCAATATTTTAAGTGAAGTTTCCAAAACGTTTGTTTCTGGTGGTGAAGATAGTTTTCAATTTACATTTTCATTAGATTGTTACGTTATTAAAAGAATTAGCCAAAAATAGTACAATTACCACATTTTTTTAATCAAACATTCACTGCCGTATTTTCCGTTTTTTACATAACTGTAACTGAATAATAATGTTGTCTTATGTTATGTATTGTATCATATTTTATGTAGGTATGTATTTTTATGATAGTGATAATAATAAATATTTCTGTATGAACTTTTTATATTATTTTCATTTATACAACTTTTCGTACGTATAACCTAAAACTTATTTTCATTAATTTGTCCACAGTTTAATCTGGGTCAATTTTCCTAATTATTCCTCGGTGACCAGGTGTACATTTGAGAGTCCACTACTAGAACATTTCTTATTTGTATTTTATATAATGAATTCATATAATAATTTCACTAACCTTCCTTTTAAACTGCGTCACTGTTATTTTTATTTTTACTTACACGTGTTTCGGTGGATCCGCCATCATTGGAGTAAATAAAATAATTGAAACTAAAAAAAAAATTTTTTTTATACAAATAGTTTATAATTTAGTTTTATACAAATGACTGAAGATGAATCATCTTCTATAAATTTGGAATAAGTGAGATAAACATTTTTTAGTTTCAATTATTTTACTTACTCGAAGGATGGTGGATCCACCGAAACACGTGTAAGTAAAAATAAAAATAAAAGTGACGCAGATTAAAAAAAAGGTTAGTGAAATTATTATATAAATTCATTATATAAAATAGAAATAATTTCAAACTGCAGGACGCATTGTAAAGATTTATTTCTTATATAAGGTTATATGGTTGATATTTTTAACATCTAAGAAAAGTAAAAGAAATAACGTTAGGTCATTTAGTGCTAATCTGCAACTAATAAAGCTAATTAATTAAAACAGTGATAAAACCAGTACAAGTTTTCCTGACAGTGTCCACGAATGGCCTTCATACCTTAAATGAGGAACATTTTTTAAAATTTTCAGATAGAACCAGTGAGCGAGTCAAGTCCACTTTACCTGTAATTGTTAATCTAAAGAGAACAGTTGGCGATGGACGTGATGTGAACGAGAATAACATTTGAGGGATTAATTTGTGTTGTCAACCAATTTGAGAACTGTGTCAGGCAAGAAATCAGAATCAGGTTAATTACACTTAACCGATTATGCTGTCAAATACTCAATTATTATATAATCAGGCGGCGCTTCTTTGTTACTACTTATGAACAAATTAATGCTGAAGTGACATGATTTATTGTTTTAATTTAAATTTAATTTTAACAAGAATCAATATATACAATAATAATTCCAATTACACAAAAATTCAATTCCACTCTCTCTTTAATGTAATTAAATCTGAATTCAAACCTCCAATCACTAAGTAAAGTATAAACAGGTTTTGCAAATAATTATTGCTTTTGTTTATTGATTAGTCACTTTTTCCACCTCCTCCGCCACCTCCTCCTCCACCTTTTTTAGTAGTAGCAGTAGTAGCAGAAGTAGTGATTTTGGATATGTCTCCGTTAGAATGCGATACTAGCCAATCGAAATAATTACCAACATTAGCAAAGAATACATGAAAGTTTTCATTCCCACATCGATCATCTCCAACTGAACCATCTCCACTACCACAATTGCCACGACTTGGACCGACAAAATGAAAGAGACCCTTAACTATTCCATCACAAACCAAACTAGCTCCATTACAACGGCATGGTCCTTTATCTTTTACATTTTGTAGGCAAATAGCATCTTCTATATCCCTGTAACAGTAAAAAAAAACAAAATTTTTAGCAAATTATTGATTCTTTATAAATATTCATATTGTTACCTAATAGGGAAATACTTTATACATCATGTCGGTGTGGGAATTGCTATTTCCATTTGTATAACTGGCATTCACGCATATTTGTACACGTTTCAATGTCTGGTGGACCTCATACAGTGGAATACCTCTTACAAATGGTTGTTAATCTCACGACCTCAGGCAACCTTTACTAATTTTCAAAAACAAAAATACCTCATACATTTATTACAAATAAATCTATGAAGCATTCTCGACCACAGCATTAAATAACACCAATGCCAAACTATCAAAATATTTGTGCCTCTTAATCGAAAACACCTAAAATAACCACTAAAGTTTTATAGCAAACTACCCAGTTGTTCAAATATTTTTAAGTAAAGGCCTTGAAAATTCAGCTAATTAAGAGTCTTAATTTTCGTCTTTCTGCTTGTAAGCTGTCTTAGCATCCATATCCTTATTACAGTGTATCCTAAATTGGTTCTACTAAATGGTCTATTTACAGTGTCGTGAAAAACCGGTATTTATATCACTTTTTTCTTACTAAATGCTTACTTGTTTGAAAGGTTTTTCTGAAAACCAAATTTAAATTCTATTAATTGGCTTCTGTAATGCTCTCATTTAAGTTGAGAAATCCGTTTCACTCGTTTTATGTCAAAAATCTTTATTGGTTTAGCAGTGGGGCACAAAATGGGCTGACCTACTTTATTCGCCATGACTGAACATTGTGTATTACACCCACACAATGTGAACTGTTATTCATATGCCTTTTGTAAAACTTCCCAATGTTTCTCAGCGTTCGGAATTTGTAGCAGGGAGACATGTACACATATCTTAAATGTTGGGTTAAATATTGGGTGTTATGTAAAATTGACTCTTCAACCCGATGACCGGTGCTAAATCATCCCCATGTAGTTAGTTAAAGTCCAGAAATGGACTTGGTTGTTAAGCCCGCTTTTCACTGCGAGCAGAGCGGACTCCGTTCAACTAGAAATGGTTTAACGTCATGTATGTGCTTCCACTATCAAAAGAGTGAGCGGAGCGGACTGAACGAGTTGGAAGAGTTACAAAATAGGTCACAGAGTTGAGTGGATTTAGGACGGGACTCCTTTCGACTCGCAACACCAAATCTCATAGAAGTGCTTACACCAATAGATGAAATCAGCGGAGCGGACTGAGCGAGCAAACAGGGGCCGCTTTTGCATGCTCAGCAATCCTAGTTTGGAACTGAGTCCGCTTCACTTTCCATCAGTTTTCATATGATGCGTGTTCGGAATGGATCTTTGTATTGAAGCCGTGCGACAGTACCCGTATTTGTGGAATATCAGCGACAGAGATTAAATATAGGCCTACGAGATATAACAGATAGTAAGTAGATATCTAATTTAATATATTTTAAGTGTGTTTGAACTATTGAGGTTAAAACAATAATTGTAATGCACTACTAGCGTTAAAATAATCATAAAATACATTTAAATACATAACTAATTTCATATGTTTGTATTAAATGTCTTGCTGTTGAGATTGGAGTCCCGGATGCTGGAGAGATTGGGATGTAGGAAAGTTTAGTTTTCTCCCGCGCACCACCCTTTATAACGTGCGGAAATCAGTAGGGTTTTAAGGTTGTTATAGAATCAGTGCGGTTTGCCGTAATTTTTTGTCCATGTAGTAAACGTCACTGTTAGTACCAGATTCTTTGACTGTATGGGGGTTACCTTTTTCTCACATTGAGCAGATATCACTACTTCTTCACTGGTGGGCTTGAAGCGAGAACCCGTTAACGCTACTTCAATCCACTCCCATCCTCAGCAGATGACATCCGATATCTGTTGCATCGTTGTGCGATCCCAATATTTTGAACCCTAATGTGAATTCGTCTAAAATGTTGGCCACAGAAACAAAGGCTTGAAGTTTGTAATTTCCGAGTGTTAGGATAACTAGGGTTTCGTCCTTAATTGTCGAACTGCTATCCGAAGCGATCTTAACGGCGTATTTCTGATTTACTTTCTCCTCATGCAAGGCTCGCCTTGTCTGGCAGGATTACTAAGGTCCCCGTGTCCACGGTGATAGTGCACGGCCACTCGATTAATATTCCGCTGGCAATGATGCTGGTGGACCGTCGTACGATAGTGGAGCGAAGATATCTTCAGAGCTGGTGTGCCCTCCCTTTGCGCCGGCGTATGCAAAGATCTCATCAATCAAGTAATTTTTCAGGCGTTTTGTAAATAAATGGAAATTAGCATTTTTAAAAGTTGTGGTAATTTATTGATGAATTTTCCCCCCACCTAAGTAACTTTTGTTAAAAAAAATTTAGTGTGTGGTGGAGTGACTACCGTGGGAGGGGTGAAATGGTGGCTTATCAATTTGGATAACCGCCTCTTATTGTCATTTCTTGTATTTCTTATGATAAGTTTCAGAAAATATCTGGTGTTTTCTCATTTTTATATCCGTGAATACTCTTTTACTTCAGCCACACAGTTATGAAAGAATGAATGATGTTAGTAAATTTTTTAGTACATTGTAACAAGTACGAAGAAAAAGGTCTCTGTACTGTAAACCTTTGTACACATTGATTGCTGGTAAGAGGCTAATTCTTGATTGTAAAATAATCTTTATTATTATATATGTTAGTTTAAGCTTTAAATTTAGTAACTAATTTAGTTTGAATAATTTACTTGTAATTTGTTATTAGTCTAAAAGTAATAATTAGTAGCAAGTAGTTGTGGTTTAGGTCATCCTCTGTTGTTAGTTATTTTTTGAACTTCTAAAGGCTTTACTACGTAAAACGAGGAATGAGATGGTTTACAATTCCCTTCCACAGTTGTGTGTAGAAAAGTATACTTACTAACATGCCAAGATCTCCAAAAAGCATCTACTTTCCACCCTGCAAATAACACCTTCACTTTATTCACCACAGGATCTAGCTGTATAATGGAATTTATAACTCTTAGAGGAGATAAGACTTATCAGTTTCAAAACTACGAAGACTCGAGTTTGAACGCAAGTAGTCGGAAAATGGCTAAGTTAATGTACTTTATAATTTGTACTCTAAACGGATGTTAATGTATTTTACATCAAAATTTAGCTTATTTAAATCTACGTTGATCAGAAAAAAGGCCAACATTTTTTGAAACTGTTTTAAGTTGTGTTACTGTGGTTTGAACAAAAATAAAAGTAACCGTTTTTTGAGCCTAATTTCCCGCAGCCCTAATTTGATGTCGTGTAAAATTAGAACGGGTGGTTCGATTCTAGCCAAATTTTAGTACAATGCAGTTCCTTCTAAAGGGCTCTTCTAGAATTTCCAGAAGAGGGTTCTAGATTTTGCAGTTCTTTCTAAAGGGCTCTGCAAAATCCCAAATTCAAACTTAATTTTTTAAGAAGTTGTCGTTAATTTTCCAAAGTAACTTTTTCTTTGAAACCGGAAATCAGAACAACTTCCAAATTATATCTCTATTTTCGTCATTTGATCTCTATTTAAATTGTGAAAATTATTAATATAAAAATTTTATGGTAGACGTTACAGGAAATTTTAAAATGTGGATTTGTTTACTTAAAAACTTAACGCAAAGCAGGTGACGATACCTACTCATTATACCGATGAGTGAGGCTCGAACGTCACGAGCGTTACCGAACTTCACACAAAGTTTTATCAATATTTTAGTGGATACGATTTTTATAATATAAGAGAATTATATTTTATAATATAATATAAGCCATTTGGCTTATAACTTAACTTCCCTATTTATTTATTTTTTCATTTATATATTCTTTCAGATAATATTTTTCTATTATGGTGCTGATGAATTTTTGTCGTATCTTATTACAACAGTTGAAATTTACTTTTAATTTTTGTATTATACCTGTGAGAAATTATCACTTAAATCAATTCAAAAAGATAATAAACTAGCGGTCTCCTGTGCTACCTATTTCAAATTACTTTCATTTAACATAAGAGTTTTACAACAGTAAAAAACATACATTTTTATTATTACAAATTAAACTTTGAATACTATATAAGTTTATAAAAAAAATGTATATATAAATAATAAAAACCTTACATTTGTTACTTACTTATTAGTAGACTACTTTTGCATTTACACTTTTATACTTACTACTCTCTTTCAAATTAGTACAGTTTCAAAGGTTTTATTTGATATTGACGAAATATCATTTGACATTTTACTGTAATAAGAAGCAATAAAAACCGGTTCCTTAATTTTATTATTAAATACAGGAAATTAAACTATTATTTAGATATTTTGTATTTAAGTAATATATTATGTTGGAAAAAAATTCAGTTACTCATTACGCCTACCAAAAATAAATCTGTTATAATTTAATCTAAATAATTTAAACATTACTGTTTATCTAGATATTATAAATAGTTGTAAGAGGTGTTTGGGGCGAGTGTGCTGGGGCTGCCAGAACTAGAACCAGTGACGACGGTAGACGCCATAGCTCAAGTACGAAATTCCCTTCCGATCCAGGGCTCCTGTTTCTCGTGTGGAAAGAGAGATCACTACGCTCGGGACTATCGACGACCGCGACGGACGAGTGAGACTGGCCGTGAAACAACAATTAGAGAGGAAGAGCTTCCCAGAGGGTTCCGCCGTCCACACAGGGACAAGCATGCTACGTGTGTGGGGAAATCGGCCATTTTGCTGCCCAGTGTCCGAAAAGATTCACTACGCTACGAAGGGAGAATGTGGAAGGGAAAATGTCCATGATTACAAATGCTGTGGCCGCAACCCAAACAAGAACGGCTCAGCGACTGCCCCGCTGCAAAGTCAGTGAAAGTCAGGAGCACAAGTGGATCCCGAACGTTGTGTCTGAAGGAGGTGGCCTGACTGTTACCACTGTTCTGCAGGGAGTAGAAGAAAGGTTGTTAGTGGATACCGGGGCGGAGGTGTCCATCCTTAGAGAGGCTGTTCCAGAAGTGGCAATCCAACGAGTACAAGGGTAGGCCTTGCTAGCTAACGGTGTTACGGGTGCAAGGTAGGCGTCGTGGGAGTGCAGGAATTGCAGTGCCCCATGTAAGGGCCAATTTAAGTTTGTTTCGCAATGACAATTAACAAGTCAAGAGGACAGTCATTAAAAGTAGCAGGAATTGATTTAGAGATGATTGTTTCTCGCATGGACAATTTTACGTTGCCTGCTCTAGAGTAAGTTCTGCTGGCAGTTTAGTTATTCTAGCTCCCGATGGAAGGGCCGCCAATGTTGTGTATAAGGAGGTTTCAACAAATATTATGGAAAATTAATTTTTGTAATTTTAGATGCTATATTATGTTTAGTAATATGTTTCTCATGTTTAATATACGTAATGTTCCTCAACAAGTTCATTGCGTCCCCGGCGAAACGAGGTGATTCGTTGTGGATGAGCAATACTTCAATGGTAAACTGGCTCGATGCATTTTTGCGTTCTCAGCACAAAGTAAGAGCAGAAGGCTTGCGGCACGTCGTAGCCTCTTATTCTCTTTACAATTACATATTAAAATTTATATTTCATTGATTAGTAATAAATTTTATTACGAATAGTAGGCCTAATAACTAAAACAAAAAATTACAAATTTACATATTCAGAATTACAGTAAAACCTCTCTAATTCGTCACTCTCTAATTCATCACCTTCTATAATTCGTCAGCCCTCCCCAGTTCAACCATTGTGTGTGTGTGTGTTTGCGCCGTAGTCATGTATCAACGCTGCTGATGACTAATAGCCTCCTGTTTACACTGTTAATCTTTAGTAATATACAAGGAAAACATCCTGTGCAAGTTGTATTGTACTAACGAACTTGGGTATGAGATTTTAAGTGACAAAGAAATTGTGGCCTACGTTCAAAACAAAGATTCACCTGTTGAGGAAGATAGCAACAAAGAATATGTTTCAAGCCCTGAAAATATTGGTACGTATCGAGAAATAGAAGGAATGCTGACGAAGTGCATCGAATGGTATGAAAGACAGAAAGAAGCAGAGTTATCAAAATTAATTGTAATACGACAAATTCACCAGTTGGCTGTGGAAAAAGAAAAGAACTCGTTGGTACAAAAGAAGATAACCCACTTTTTCAAGAAATAAATTTGGCATTTTACATACATATTAGTATAATTAAGTAACGTTTTCTAAATTTTAATTTGATTTTTTTGTAGTGTTAAGTGATACATAGTTAAAGATTCGTTTCATCGATTTTGCAAATTTATACTTTTTCGATTGTAATTTTATATTCGGTAACGTGTACTGTGTTATGCGTTCTACAAATTAGAAAATGTAAGTACAACCATATACAGAATTTCTGAAGTAGTATAAAACTAGATACGTAGACTAATACAAATTTACTGTAGTTATAGGACTTAGAATTACTTATTGTGTTTATCGTTAATGTAAGTTTCAATTATGTAATTCGACTTTTATGGAACTAATATACATACGAGTATGTTATTTATTAACCGTTCATAGCAAATTCCATAATTAATTCGTCACTTTCTGTATTTCGTCACTCCTTCGGTCCCGAACGAGACGAATTAGAGAGGTTCCACTGTAAATGATTTGAACGGGCTATTTATAAACATTTTCAATTATTTCCATTTTATTGATTAAATAAATTTTATTGCGAATTATTGTGTAAAATCCTACGAGTATAAAAATAAAAATGTCCTGATTCATAGATCAACTTAAGTTTTCTAAGTTGTCGCTAAGAAAGGATTTTGCAAAATTTTGATTTTAAATGATAGAATTCGCAAAAATACCCTTCCATAAAAAATACAGATAGTATACTTAAACAGCTGATTCTTTGTTCACGTTTGCGTGGGCGAAGCTAGGACGGGAGCCGCTAGTCGTGCTATAAAATGATCTTAAGTTAAAATTATATTAATTATTTATAATACACAGATCCCAAACGAACCTAGGCTTAAGTGTCACAATACATTATCACTTCAAACGTGTATGTGATGGAACTGTAAGCAATTTAATCACCTTAAATAGTGCCTTGCATGAGATAAATTGGTTGCTCATACCATACACCAAATGGCTTTAGTTTAAAATTTAAAAACTCTATCCACTTACCCATACTAGGATTATCCCACAACAAAAAACGGTAATCCACAATACCGTAATACGAATATAAGACAGAATTAGACCATGACAAGCTGCCATTAGTAATTTTTTTATCGTATAATATGACAATTTGATTTAGTGCAAATACCTTAGATATTACTATAAACTTGGTTGGTGTACAAATTCCAAGACAAATATTTATGTAGTAATACTCCTTGGAAATTTCTTGTTTCCAGGATCTCTAGGCGGTTATTATAAATAATTACATCCACTTCTCTACTTTTTTAACGATGTTATTTTGTTTGTGTTTGTTTAGGTCATCAGCCAAAAGGCTGGTTTGAACCTGTATAGGTTTTACTAAGTAAAATGAGGAGTGAGGTGGTTTACCGTTACCTTCCTCACTGAGTGGAAAAGTACACTTATCAGCATACCGGGCCCTCTGAAAAGCACATATTTTCCACTCTGCAAATGACACCTTTACTTTATTCACCACAGGGTCTGGCTGTATAATGAAATTCATTACTTTCAGAGGAGATAATTATGATTTAATGACTTTTACATCTCTACCTCTTCTGTTCTTAAATGATTCAGTTATTCAATTGGCTGACCATGTGATAAGAAACAGAACTATTTATTTTAGCCCTGCAACGAACAGATTGAGTGTAAATAATTTGACACTCCACCTGTCGGTTATGGGCAGGATGTTTTTTTATTAACTTCAAATATTGACACTTTTCATAACACTCGTTTCAGGAACTGTATGTATACGGGTAAAACAGTACTACTATGTTCTGACATTGGTATGACTTCTGATAACCTATTAATTTACAATAGAAACGAAATTGGACCTAAATTGGCCTTTGCGGAATGACAGCTTTAACGTCAAGCTTTCCAGTTACAATCTTCTAAGTTTAACCTAACAACTGCAGTTAACTTCAAATTGTATTTTGCCAATAAAGTAAGATTGAAATCGTTTCAATGCTTTAAAACACAGCTAATACTTTCTTTCCTGCATCAAATATATCAACAACTGGCTCAACATATGAGCCTATTGAAGTTTCAGTTGTTTGGAAAACAGGCTGATCCTTTGAGATGATTTTACACCAGTTTTGACCACCTTTTTTGGAAAAAAACAATGTCCAATTCCTCTGTTTTATTTTTTATCTTAATTTGTTTGTGATCTGGATTTTTTTCAAGGTCTGTGACAGGTTAAAAACAACGTCAAAATCAGGTTCCAAAGTCCAAAATTAGGTTACCTGAAAATTACTTTTTGTACTACTAACGTCTATAAGAAGCTTCTGAAAAAATCTTGTAAACAATTCTCCAATTTAGGCCTACGTGTTTTGTACATTATATTATGTCGTATAATTTTATATAAACTGTAAATTTTACTAATGCATTACAATATTTGCATTGAGTCGCACTGCAAATTTTGTTTTGGTTGACTTAAATTAATCAATAGTTAGATAACCGAATTTCTAACATATTGTGTGACTGTTCACGTAGATTGAGTGCTAAATTTTTAGTAACGTAAAGTGTGGTAGAGGAGCATCACAAGGCGGAACTAAGGATTGGTGTAAGCAAAGTCAATTGCCTCTGTGGTGTGAACTAGGTCTTTATGCTCCGCCTTCATGTACAATCTCAGAACCGTGCAGCTGTAGTTTTATGCTATATGTTACCGTTTGTATTAATCAGTTTACCAACTAACTATTAACTTGTTACCACTGAGTTAAGTGCATAGTTAGTCGATTTCTTACTCCTGAAATAAAGCTTAGTTACTCAGTTTCAGAAAAAAAAACTTAGTCGGCCAAGTGTACCTACTGCTCCTTTATAATCGCGTTAGGGTGTTGCTCCTTCTCTCAGGTTACACTGGTATAATTTTTGTAATAAAGCCACAACTAATAACCAGTATATATGTCACAAATTATAGAATGAGAATTAATGCAAATAGAACTTGGACGTTTCTAAACCATGATATCGATCAAAAACACGCGTATCAGTTACAATAAATTAGTAACGCGAATAAAATGGACACGCAAATCTCGCTCAGAACGACCATAAGTCTTTGCTACCACAAGTGTGGCAATGTCGGATGTAACAAGCTCGTATTTACGTTTTCGCTATGAAAACGTAATTAACAGTCTGCATGACAATATTATCTGCAAAAAACAGTGGAACTACAACGTTCTCTTATGCTAGAATGTCAACAAGATTAAATCTAGTAATTCCTTTAGTAGAATTCCTACTGTACTCGACTTTCAAAATATCATTATGACCAAAATTTTGTAAACAAAACAAATAATAACCAAAAGAAAACCATACCCCAGGAATAAAATATAAAACCCCACTAGTAACCTGAATGAAATAATACCATATTTCACTTATTATACAATGCTACTTATGTATTTCAATAATTGAAATACATAGTTGCATATATCGGGTGATGTTGGATCACAATAATTATTGTTGTGATCGACCGAAATAGCATAATTTATTTTCTACTTTCTCTCATAAAATAGCTTTAATTATCCTTTCTTGTCATATTTTAATACCAGAGTAAACATATTTTTTAAAATGTATACCAGATAAATCAAACCGAACTGCTATATAGCCTAGTATACTTACGGATCACAGCCGCAAGATTTCTCATCACGGCCAAATTCCATTTCTATGTAAGACACTTTACGTGAAGTCACAAAGCGGCTTCCGTCCTTTTTTCTCCCATACGCTACATACGTGCACTTCTCTTTCTTATTATCTGGCCACCCGCTAGTTGCAACTTTTGCATAACCAACTCCTTTGTCAAATTTTGACTCCAACTGTGAAATAAAAGTAATTATACCATTATAAAAGATGACAAAAGCCTCCAAAACACCAGGACACAGCTGTGTGTAAATTTCACAGGAGAAAATAGTTTGCAGGCAATTAATTCTTAATCGTGTAACACTTTTCGTATAATTCCTGCAAAGTTTTTAATGGTTTCAAAACTTTTCGACGGGTTTTTTAAAGTAAATAAAATTACTGATTTTCACATGGAATATGATCTGGGTGGAAAAGCCACTTTAGAAAAATGTGGTGTTAAACACTCACACAACTTTCTATTGCGTATGTAAATAACAACTACTGTCCATTTATTATTATTTCACTTATTCTTTTTATTTGGCTAGTATTATCGGTTCAGGAGAAAATTTATTTCAAACTCGGTTGCATGAACTAAATATACAAGATAATTTTTTTGTTGATTGATTTTTCGTAACATACGTATATATCAAATTTTTAGGACAGTAACAAACTTATGCTTTTTAGGAATAAAACAAAATAGAGCGTGTTTTTGACTGTCTAAAACGAAAAGTAGGTACTACTTTATCAACTTATATAGGAATTGTTTGTCCGATCGGGTTCAAAGATTTCAACGTTTCAAATATGTGTACCAAATAATTTTTTTGTTTTTTTTTTAACTTTTCGTGAGACTTGCAATCTTCGGACATATAAGACTCGCATACACGGCACAAAAACTAATTGTTCAACTTGAAATTCATTTTCATGATTAGGCATGTTTCATAAAACAGTGCCTAGCGGTTTTTTGAGTACAATTTTTAAATTTTTATCAACGCTGATAGTGCGGGGAATAAAATAAAATTGTTTTGTTATTCCATGTACAGATATTCTTTACCTGACTTTTTGCCTAGCAACAATTGACAACGATCGAGGCCATTTTACACTGGCGTAGTGTCGCTCGAGTGATGTGTTCAAAAAAACGTAGCACGTATTCAGAGTATTTATTCGCGAGATACGGACCGATCAAATCGAAAGCGATGCCTTACAAGCTAAGTTTTTAATTTTTAGCCCTTTACCGGCCAGTACTACGGGGAAAAATATACATGTTGTAAATTGTTAAATTTTGTTTTAAAGAGACTTGAATAATTTACTGCTAGTGCCAGAACGGTAAGATATTTCTTTTTTTATGTCAAGCCCTGGTAAGTATAGGCTACTTACCAAGGAGTGTTTATTGAAATGGGAATCACATATATTTAGTGGTAAGAATGCTTATTAAAACAACTTGTAGCCCTACATAACAGAAAAATGTGTAATAACTTATCTTAACTTTATATTAGCATGAATTCGTGCTTTCCCGTAAAAAAATGGAATTTTCTAAGCACTGTACAAAAGTAACCACAGAACAACACGGTAGCGCGTACGCTGGTATGAATCCTTACCACATTCGTGTAACTCACAAGGCAAATGGTCACTGAGCGCTAATTTAAAAATGTGTATAGCCTACTTACCATAGACCATCTATAAAACCATAAAATGTCAATAGGGTTTAACTGCATAGCTTATTCTTAAAAAAATGAATCACAGACCTATAAAGGTCTCACCGGATGGCGACATTAAGTGGCAAACCTTGTTAATTTGGTGGCCCTGAAAAGGGCCGTTTAAGCGGTGGTCGTCTTGGAGAGGCGTCGGTCGTAGTCATCGTGGCGGTCGAGGAGCTGGGCGACAAGGCGTGTCGTCGTCCAGCGGAGACGTTATCTTCTTCCCTCGCAGTAGTGCGTCGATGGCTGTTTCGTCGGATACGGTAAGCGTAAGGCTCGGTCGAGGGACCGCTGTTGGCATCGCTCGCGTCAGCGGGCGATGACGGTCCGGTCGGCGGCTTACGGTAATGGGTCGGTGAGCGGAAGCATCATCTTCTCTCTTGCGGGGTCGTCGATTAGTCCTGTTACCACTCCTCGCTTGTGGGCATAAAAATCATGCACACCAGCTTTTGGTTGGTCGAGCGAAACAAAAACAGAAATAAAGAAAATATTTCGAAGCAATAAAAACATAAAACTAAAAGGTTGTTGTTGTATAAATATAGTAAACAAGATACAATGCATAAATACGGATAATTTAATTTATCAAAAGTATTATTTTAAAAGCATAATCTTCAAAAATCAATTTACGTATGAAAACATTTTAAGGTTTAAAGAGAATGAAGAACTTGGTATACACCAATATTTACATACAAGACAATAAATATTAGAGAAAATAAATTTCAAAAAGAAGTGACCAAAATTTCAGTAAAAAAATGTTAAATGTTTAAGTTTACCAACAAACAATGGCTGCCATTATTCCCCATTATTTTTACTAAATAATTTGAAGGGCCTAATTGCAAAAGTCGCATTCTCCACTTTTGCAAATTTTACAGAAAACATGAAAACCCTCTAATTTTGATATAAATATGTTTTTTAACTTGATTTTTTTTTCTGGATATGTATCTCAATCTCACAATGTGATTCTGAATGCTGTAGGAAATCATACACCACACCATAATTTAAAAAAGTAGCTTTGAAATATGGAGAATGTGACTTTTGCTCATGAAACTTGGAGAATGTGAGTTATGAACCTTACATAATTTGGAGAATGTTACTTTTGACACAAGCTTTTTCAGACAGGGAAATATAAATTGAGAATAATAGTGTAAGATGAGGGTAGAAAATTTTTGAATACTAGTTTATACTTTGGCACACAACTTTGTTTATTGAAAGAAACTACAACATTAAAAAAAATATTAAGCTTACTGAAAAAAAATTACTGATAAAAGTCATTGTCATTTTTTGTTAAAAGAATCAAATTTGGAATGGTGGCAGCTCATCACAGACATGGCATTCCTCCTCATCCGCTGCTGGCATTTGCACTTCAGGTCCATCCAGGACATGGACAAAGAAATTTAAATCTTGATTATTTCGCCAGTCTTCCCCATAATGTTTGACCAAAAGAAAATTAACATCTCTTTTTTTCTGTTCTTTTGTGATGGAGTTGCCTTTGACCAGAATATTTGGAAGTAGATTTTGCAGCTGCTTCCCTCTTTTGGTTATGCTCTTGGCATGAGCTGGAAGATCACTTTTCAATGTGTAGCTGTTCTCTCCTTGAACTAATATGGTGGTTGTATTTACAGAGGTTTTTCTGGTGAAATAAATTCGCTTTGCAGCCTGAATACTAAAATGCAGACTAGCTGGATTTTTCATTATTTCTTTTGCTGCTGATTTCCAATCTTGGATCATAACATCATCACCTAATCTTTTTACAGTTGCAAAATTTCTGATTTTCTCTACATACTCTTCAGGACTTATAATTACCTCAGACTTCTTGATGTCTTTCTCTATGTTTCCAAATACCCTATCCGGGGGGAGAAAACTATGACCGGTCATAGGAAATACAAGCTGTATCTCCTTGATATTAGCTGGTGCATTATTTTTAAACCAACTGCAGAGCATGCTGAGCAGAATACTATTTTTGTTCTGGCCCCCACAGCCATCACTAACTAGACGAACAACATTGTACAAGGACATATCTGTGGAATTGAGGCTATCCAACAAGCAGGATGCTATAATGTTTGAGCCTTTACCAAACTCATTCTCTGTCCATACGTATGAAGTGACATTCTCTCTATTAAGTTTAGACTTTGAATATCCTTTGACTACACAAAAATTATTCAAGTAGATTTGCCTGCTGTAGTAGGTCGATTGATCAGGTAATTTAGGTAGTGGTTGATTCTTTTGGCAGTCGAACGACAATATAAGTAGGTCATCTTTGTCCTCTTTCAGAAGCTTGTAAAAACTTTTATATCTCAATCTATGTACTCGCTTTGTATTGATCAGTCTTGTTTTCTCATCTGAATCTTTGGACAATTTAATTTTCTCATCAAGGGACAAGCATGTTGAGCACACATCTACCCTAGGGCTTCCAAATCTCAAATTGTAAAATCTATTAAATATGTATCTGAAATAATGTAGCTTTACTTTCAAATGTTCTTCTTCTGTCTCTGTACTGTACATTCTCCAGAGCTTTGTTATATTCAATTCGGCTGGCAGGTACTTACGACCTGTCCGATTCACACAGTAATGGGTTTCACTACACTTCAACTTATTCAAAAAATTCATAACATTATCTTTTCTAGCAAGAAATTTATTTCCTGTAGTGTTCCCCCCTCTTCTTTCTTTTGGCATTTCACCTTCACTGAAATATTTTTCACCAATACGATTGACACGGAATCTTGACACTTGCAATACCTTCAGGAAAGTATTGTAGCATACTGGGATCAGCTCTTTATTACGGTTAGGAATGAAGTATTTCGTTCTGGCCTGCTTCTGTATATTGACACCATTCTTGGGACGTCTTCTTTTAATTGGAAGCATACTAATATGCTTCAGAATGAAATTATCCTGATAGGTTTTATCCTTCTCTGAATAAAAAGCTGAATGGAATCGTCTAATATCCTGCAAGGACAAGTTTTTGCATTGAAAGGCACGTTGCTGATGATCGCATGCTGGAAATTCCGGGAAGCGTTTGGCTGTGTATCTGGAAAAAGAAAATAGAAATAGTTTATAGAAACTATTATCTATTTTCCCTTTCTGAAAACAGCTTGATGTCGAGTGTAACCTATCCAAATTTTAGAATGTTATAGAATAAGGTTAAATTTAATTCACAAATTACCTGTTTTTCTTGGCCTGAGCTCGTTTCCAATTTTGTGGTGTAGCTTGGCGTTTCCTTGGAACTTCTCCTATGGATGTATCCACTGGTTTGACACTCAGATCCATTTTAAATGTATCCGATTTAATCGATATTTAGAATATTATTCTTTATATTTACCAATAAAAATAAATTAAATTCAAAGGATGATAACAATAACCTCACTTTACTCTCAGTCTTGGTTTGCGAATAACATACTGACATAACCTAGTTGACAGAGTCACGTCACAATATCACATGGGCAAAATAGAGCTCTCCTATTGGCTGTATGGAGAATGATAGTTTTGCTGTAGAGTGCTTGGTGGAGAATGTGAGTTTTGCATCCAAATCTGATTTTTAACAATATTTTTAACATGGATAATGTGACTTTTGAATGCTGCAATGTGCAGAAGAAGCAGCATTTCAATGAGAAGAATAATAATATATCAGCAACTCATTTTCTGAAAAAAGTGGAGAATGTGACTTTTGCAGTTAGGCCCTTCATTTCATGTCAACTTGAAATATTAATTTTGATTTTCTAGCAGTAACAAATAAACCAATTAGAACCAAATCTTTGAAGTTAAATTTTTTTAAAAATTATAAACATCCATAAAATGTAATTATCAAATGCATATAAATTTAGAAGATTTAGTAGAAATTTCAAATATATTATATTTTCTAGTCGTAACAAATAAACCAATTAAAACAAAATTTGGTTGAAGTTAAATTTTGAAAAAGTATAAACATCCATAATAAGCAAATGCATTTAAATTTTAAATATTTCAGTAGAAATTTCAAATAAAAATATATATTCAGTTTCTAGCACCAATGGACATAAATTAATTATTAAAAGTTAATGTTGCATTTTACAAAACCAGATTTGGCTTACATACGCTGTTGACCAAAGTTTGCAAATTCCTGTCCATGTAGATTAATAATGGTTTGTCGCTACTTGGCGAATATGGCTTTCCATTTGCACCAGAAGAATTCTCCAGAAAAATAAATAAAAATTTCATACCAGAGATATGTAGTTCCAAAAACATAAAGGATCATCAGTCGGACATCGTGGGGATTCGAACTGAGGAAACTACTAACGGTACCTCTTCGGAGAGCTGAAGCGATTCTTAACTCCGGTGATACAAAGACAGCATGTTTCCAGGAAACCAAGATGTTTTATATCCGCAACTCCAAATCATACATTCCAGAACTCCAACTAATTCACCTCCGCGACTCAAACTGTGACATTTCCGCCACTTGAACCCTGGATTAGACCAAATCCATTTACCATTAAAATTTTATCAAAATACAAAAGTAGCAAAAACACCAAGCCTCACCAAACAAAGATTATAAAAAATAAAAGTTTTACAGAACAATTTGAATTTAAATTAAAATTAAAAGCCATATTAACAACATGTTGCACAGCATGACGCAATCAATCATTTTTAACAGGTAGGCCAGTAATGCGAACGAACTATTCACAATAACGACCTTCTAATTAACATAATCATACAATAAATTGTAATTACAAAATTTGTACACTTTTCTTAAAAAGAATGACCAGTTTCGCTCCAGTTTTCATTAAACAAAGCAATTTGTTTCAATACAAAAATGCAGATTTTACTAAAAAAATACAAGAATGTCGACCACGCCCTAATATGCTGTAAAGAAATTTCAGTTTTGACTGCCTAAAATTAAAATAGATAAAAGCAACACTTACCAAATAATTGGGTGAAAGAAGCATCGAGGTTTTCACTAAACATCGTAAAAGATAAAAAGAACTGAATATTACATCATTAATAATGCGACCGGTTCGTACAAAGTCAAATAACGATGTGTCGTCATAAGCAGGTTGCAAAACATCAGACCACGAGAAGTTACGTAGACATACGACAGATACCGCCAGCCGACGGAAACAAAGCAGACAACGTAGATCAAGCGCCAAAGACTAAAAATTCATACCAAAAGGTAACGGCAGCTAACAGACGTTAACAGTCCTCGCTGGAGTCCGGCAGCCGTGTGCCGTGGTGGACTTCTAGTCGTCTGGATCGAAGTGAATCCCTCGGTGCCTTGATCGGAATTTAATCCCTCGGCTTAGTGCAGCACTCTTTATATAGTCCCCGAGAGCGCTGTGGTAGAGAGCGGCTACGGCTTGGCCTTGATGACAAAGGCCTCTGTCGGTGGGGAGCCGAAAGGTTTGTCGGTATGCCGTCAAAGGCCGGGAGAACTATTGAAGCCGGCAACACAGTAAATGATTAATTAGAACGGGTGGCGGTGACAAAGGGTTAATTTTATTTGATCAGTAGGTTTTAATAATTGTGTTCGAATGAATACTAAATGCTTTTTTTTTGTTTATTTAAACTTTATTTCATCATTGGGAACTATACTACAAAAGCTAACCACCGAAATATGTAATGACACTCATACAGAAACAAAATGATATCAATAACATGATTAACCAATGAAACGAAAAAATTTCAGTTTAGTTTTATTTATAATTTATGTGAGTCACCAATAAAGTATTTTCTCATTAAATTCTTATTTTGGAAAAGTTTTTTGTAAAAATATAAATTTATTAGACCGTCTTTTGTTTTATTAAACTTGGCATTTGATCGCACGATCTTGGAGGCCAATTCACAGATCCAGAGAACGTGAAATTATGCGTTCACCAAATGTTTCTTTCAGTAAATCGATTGTTCCACGCGCTGTAAGACATGTTGCACCATCTTGTTGAAACCACAGCTCTCCAACATTAAGGCGATTCAATTCAGGAACAAAAAAGTCATTGAACATGGCTCTGTAGCGGTCACCATTGACTGTAAAATTCTGCCCAGCATAATTTTTGAAGAAGTAAGAGTAGGTATAAAATGAGATTTCAAAATAAATGGCTATTAAATAGCGATTAAATGGATATTAATGGTGATTAAAGTGTTGTTAAAGTGGCGATTAAAAGGTAACTAAATGGTAAACGACCTTTGACCTCTAAAATATTTTGTCTCATATAGCTAAAAAATTCGGCTACGTTACTCCTAATGAAGCAATCTAGACAACCCCCCCCCCCAACACCACAATCACAAATAGCGATTAAATGGCATAAATAGAAAATCTGTATTTTTACATATTTTTAACTGTTAAAAACAAATCCGACTGACGCGAGTTTCGAACACGAAATTTCGCCGCGGCAGGCCAGCGCCTTAACAGCTCGCCCATTGTATAGTACCACCGTATACTGAGTTTATTCAAACAAACTCTTACGTAATATCTATAGTCGGATCGTAGCATGTCTACATCCGATATTGTAGTTCATAGCAAACGTTCCAGAATTGACAACTGCAGCGATGGTTGCTTTAATAAAATCGAAAGCGCATTAAAAAACAAACTAGCCCCGTATTATTACAAAAATAACGGTCAACACAGAGACATTGAACCGTTTTTAAACAATTTACAAGACGAACTGTTTGATCATTTAAAGGCGGCCCTAAATCAAAGCGACGACTTTATTAAATTCAACTTGGTTCTCGAATTGCTGTATGAAAAACGTTTAGTGCGTGCAGAAACAGAAGAGGTGAAAGAGGAGGAGGTAAAGTTAGACGAGCAAGATGTAGCTTTTAAAACGAAAAACATAGACATTCACAGTAGGTATAAAATGAGATTTCAAAATAAATGGCTATTAAATGGTGATTAAAGTGTTAAAACTGGCGATTAAATGGTAATTAAATGGTAAACGACCTTTAACCTCTAAAAAACTTTGTCTCATATAGCTAAAAAATTCGGTACCTAACGAAGCGATCTGGACGACCCCCCCAACAGTCCCCCACAACCCCCATCCCAATTAGCGATTAAATGGCATAATTAGAAAATCTGTATTTTTACACATTTTTAACTATTTAAAAAAAACCGTCTGACACGAGCTTCGAACGCGAAATGTCGCTGCGGCAGGCCAGCGCCTTAAAGCTCGCCCATGCACCACTTGTATAATACCACTGTAAACTGACATTTTTAAGTATGTTTAGCGGCGTCCGTCAAACAGTATGTTGAAAATCTTGATTCTTCTCACTTTACAACTCAATTTTTAATCACAATATCGTATGTGGTTTATTACTGGTTGTCGTTAACATAGTTAATATGAACTCCCAAAATATGTACAGTGTTTCTCAGTTATATGGAAGAAAAATAAAGCTTACAGACGAAAGTTTTGGAATCTGATTATTATCGGAAAACGTGGGCAATCTGGCGACAAATATCGGTGACATTAATTATACAGAAAACGAGCAGTTGCTACAGAGTAGTTTACTTGGTCTGATTACAGACGCATTCTGTGACAATATCGCTAAAAAGAAGCGAAATAAAACCACTAAAAAAGCAAAAGGCGTAAAGAAAAATGTAGTGAAAAACCAGGTAACATTTGAAGACTATCGGACTTGCCTGAACGATCCAGATTTAGAGATCACTAAATCCATGTTTCTGTTTAGATCGCGCAAACACAATATCCAGACAATAGTTACCAACAAACGAGCGCTGAGTGAATTACGACGATAAACGAATCGCAATCGATGAGGTAAACACGATGGCTTGGGGTCACAAAAGTACTCCATCAGAACTTCTTTTTCTTTATTGGTTTTTGCCCAGTCACCATTTCGGTTTCTGATAGGTGAAATAGACTGGATTGGGCGTTTAAAATTTTTAGTTACTTTCCAAAGAGAGTATTCATCAGTATTAGTTGCAGTCAAACTCTGTAACTGCTCCTGAAAAATATCATTTTTAATTTGCCGTAAAAGTGCTTTAAGTTCTTGTGTCGCCCTGTTAAAAATTCTTTTGTCGTTCGGATTTCTTGTATTATGCCAAACTCTCCTGAGTCTTCTTTTCTCCAAATTTTTTTCTCTGACTTCCCTTGCGTAATTTGTGCTGTATTGTTCTGTTAATTTTTTTTCAGGCGTAGATAGTCGTGCAGCCTTATGCAAAAGTTTTGTAAAGTATTCAGTGGCTTCATCTATATCATCTGATGTTTCTAACTGCAAATCTAAATTTATATTTTCTTCAAGCCATACCTGAAAAGCATTCCAATCAGTACGACTGTTATGTAATGATAGGTTTGATGTCTTTAAAATTACATCAGTACTGGCTGTAGCAATAATGGGACTGTGGTCTGAAGAACCATCAAAAGAGCTCTCACAATTTACATAAAATTTTGATACACCTTTAGTAATGAAGAAATCCAACAGATCTGGTATTTTAGTCCTATCTGTTGGCCAGTATGTCGGTTGTCCCGTAGACATTGTGTCAAAATTATGGACATCGGAACATAATTTTAATTCTCGTCCACGAGGATTTATCAGACGGGAACCCCAATGAACATGCTTCGAGTTCCAGTCTCCACCTGCTATAAATCTCCGTCCTAAAGTTTCAAAAAAATTTAAAAACATTTGCTGGGCGATTCTGTGTCTTGGTGGGCAGTACACAAAAGAAATTACTAAATCTCCAAACCAATCCTTAACTTGAATTGTAGTTGCCTGTAAGTGGCCAGTTTTATATCCCGGATGTTCGCAATGTTTAATTGAATTTCGAATTAGAATTGCCGTACCACCGTGAGCAGTTCCATCAGGATGGTTAGTGTAGTGAAAAGAATATCCGTTTAGCTTGAAATAGTTTAAATTTGTAAAATGGGTTTCAGAAATTAAGAGCACATCTAATTTATTCAAGTTAAGTAGAAGTTCGATTTCTTGTGCACGAAGCAACAAGCCGTCTATGTTCCAGCAGCCGATCCTTAGACTTTTCATTTGCAGAGTTTATTTACTACAGTAGTAAGCAACCCCATTAAGTTACTCATTTGCTGAACGAGGACTTCAATTTGTTCGGATAATTTGTTTAGTTTTAAGTCAGCATTCGTTTCTCTGTTTACTTTGGTCAAAACTTCAGCGTAGGTGTGTCTCCTAGTTTCCGATTCTGCGGGAATCGTGTTATTTCGGTTAACCAATTGAGGAAAATTGTCCCTCTGAAAATTATTATTTTCAGTTACTACTATTCACCTAACACCAGTTTCTTTCGTTTTCGATTTTCTGTCTACTATTCCTTTATAGATTCTGCATCCTTTGTAGTTAACCGGATGATCCTCTAAACATAGTGCACATGTTGCTGGAGTAGATTTATCCGTTTTTGGACAGTCACGCGTATTGTGCCCTTGAGCGCATTTGACGCAACGATATGGGCGCATAAAATTGTTTTTTGTTTGGCCATACTGCTGGCAACGCATACACTGAACGATAGCTGTGGTCTTGTATGGTGGTTCAAATTGAACACAGCAATTTGAAATGTATTTAATATTAAATATATCTTTATTGTTATCATTCGGTTCTAAATTGATGAAAAATGTATTTAGAGGAGTTTTAGTCACTCGATGACGAGCATTTATTATTTTACCACGAACTTTATGGCAGAGATTTTCTATTTCGTTTCGAATGTCTTCCTCAGGGGTGGAAAAGTGTAAGTTCTTTAAAACAACCCTATAAGCTTTCTGATCTTTTGGAGTGAATGTGTGGCCTATTAAATTTTCTTTGCGAATAAGGTCTAAAAGCGTTTTATAAATTTCAATTGTTTTTGTGGAGATTTTTAATTGTTTACCAGTCACAACTTTAATAGTGTAATCTTGTTTACAAACAACCGTTTCAAACAACTTTGACAATTTAACAATATCTGTTATCCCGTATAACATTATCGGTGGCGGCTTTACAGACTTTGGTTCATCATTAGCACTAATATCGTTTGTTTCCTCTACCGGAAGATCTACAAATCTGTTTATTAATTGAATTTCATTAGTGACACTAGTATTCTGTGCGGGTTGCTTGCGACTCGTTCGTAAGATCGGCACAGTTTGCCAATCGTGGGAGTCGTGCACACAGCTGATTGATTTTTCACTTTCAATAGTACCGGTGGTATCTAGATCTAACTGCCTGATAATTTTTCTTGTCTCTCTCGGAAGAGGAGACGAAGAAGGCCGCTTCACACCGGATGTCTCACAGGCCATGCTGTTATTGGGCTCAGCTGTGACGCTGGCCATTTATTTTTTTAAACAACAATGTTTAGGTTATCAAAATAATTTTAAATTTGAAAATAAAATGCCTATATATCAAAACTATTGCAGAAAACTAGATACTTATCTGCAACAAACTTTTGCAGGTTCACTCAATTCAACATATACATTAATAGATACACTTAACGGTCTATTAGAATATCTTCATAAAAAGGAGCACTAACAAAACTCAACTACACTGTTCATTATTCACATTATTGCTGTCTCATGGCGTACGGAAAAGTTATACAAACAGCTGTTCGGCTGTGACGTCACTGGTCTGACACTGCGTTGTCTATAGTCCAGCCTCTCTTAGTTTGCTCCTAATGTAAACAAATAATGATGTCACTGAGCATGCGCATTGTATCAAATTGTGTACACGCTGATTAAAAAGTAACAACAAAATACTTTCAAAAGTATTTAAATACAAAATACTTTTAAAAGTATTTTTTTAAATGAAATTGTTAGGCCTAAATCATATCATGACTGATGTTTTTAGTACTTTAAGTACTTATAATTAAAAAAATAGCTAACTAAATAGGAATACAATATCCGTAAAGTCGCAGACTCTAGCGTGCACCCTGTAGTAGCTGGCTTTTCTTTGTTGACTGTAGGAGCAAACTAAGAACGGCTGAACTGTACATTGTGGTACACATATACTTTCTCGGCTACTGATCTTAAAATATGCCTAATGAATTAAGTGTACGTGAGATTAAAATGCACATACTTAGTTAATATTAGCAATGTCCAAAAAATTATTTATAAAACAAAAGATAGCAGTAATGTATACATAAATAATACGACATTCTAAAAACAATATGTGACAAAAACATTTTGGGTTGCGTAAAATACTTAGTCTTATTCTAAAGATGAATATGATCTACGTAGAGATTGTAAACAAAATAAATAAATATAATTAAAATAAAAATCTTACATAAGAAATACGAATCAACGCTAACAACAATATTATTTTTTGGAACGTATCCATTTCTTAGCTTTGTTCATGCAGTTGCTATAGTTTGATTTGTTTTCATTAAATCGCTTGATCCTAATAAATGTCCTTGATCTAGCGTAGGCGTTAATAGCTTTTGGGTACAGATTTGGAAATTTTTCCATAAGTCTTGTTCGGAGTTTTTTAATGATTCCTCTTCGGACACTGTACATATCATTTTCGCCATGAAGTGATGCAAAAGCAATAATGTCAAACTCGTCCACTGTTTCTTTTCCAAGGTTTACTTGGCTCAGTCAAACCTCCGTGAAAAAGAGTTTTAATCCATTTTTTCATGTAGGCCAACATTTTTCAAGTAGGCGCTTAGTGTTGGATCCTGCACGCTTAGTGTTACGTACTTTGTACTCAATGCACCCTACAACGTAAGAAAGCTATCAGGTAGGCAGTCCGACAGGATATCACTTACATAAGCTAGGAACATGTATAGTAGCGCCCACCTCATGGCCAAGTCTATTTTTTTTAATTTTTAAAATTCTACAACATTGGCCAATCAATGTTCATGTTATTAATACATTTTTCACGCTGTATAAAATGATAGTTTGCTCGTGTCAAACGATTTTTTTTTTTTTTTTTTGGTTTAACGTCCAAACGATTGAGCGGTACAGAGATAGCAAGGGTTCAGAATATTATTAATAAATTAAAATTTAAGTAACGTACATATTTAAAACTTCGTATTCGCGGTAAAAATACAATTCGCTATGTTGTGTTAAAATTTCAAACTTGTCGGTCAAATACTTCTTGAGTTATTCGCCTCTAAACGCATGGAAGTCTTTGTGATAGTAAAAAAACCGGGTCTTTTTGTCTTCCAATCTCGATATGGCAATTTTCAAACATCATTAAAAATATAGGACTATTATAGGTCAATGCAGAATAAAATAAGCTAAATGTTGGTGTAAACTATGTTGAAATCCGATTCATCGTTTTTAAGATGCAAGCGTTCAAACTCGGGTGTTTAGTTATGAAACAGATAGTAACAATTGAGTTGTCAGAGTGGTGACGTCATGGCATTGGCTCCCCGCTCCAGCCAGCGAGTACCAAAGCGGCAGTGTAAACATAATAGTAATGAGATTAATTCTCGTCCACGAGGATTTATCAGACGGGAACCTTAATGAACATGCTTCGGGTTCCAGTCTCCACCTGTTATAAATCTCTGTCCTAAAGTTTCAAAAAAATCTAAAAACATTTGCTGAGCGATTCTGTGTCTTGGTGGGCAGTGCACAGAAGAAACTAATAAATCTCCAAACCAATATTTAACTTGAATTGTAGTTGCCTGTAAGCGGCCAGTCCTATATCCCGGAAGTTCGCAATGTTTGATTGAATTTCGAATTAGAATTGCCGTACCATCATGACCAGTTCCATCAGGATGGTTAGTGTAGTAAAAAGAATATCAGTTTAATTTTAAATGGATTAAATTTGTAAAATGGGTTTCAGAAATTAAGAGCACACATCTAATTTAATCAAGTTAAGTACAAGTCCGATTTCTTGTGCACTAAGCAACAAGCCGTCTATGTTCCAGCAGCCGATCCTTAGACTTTTCATTTGCAGAGTTTATTTACTACAGTAGTAAGCAACCCCATTAAGTTACTCATTTGCTGAACGAGGACTTCAATTTGTTCGGATAATTTGTTTAGTTTTAAGTTAACATTCGTTTCTCTGTTTACTTTGGTCGAAACTTCAGTATACTTGTAGGTGTGTCTCCTATTTTCCGATTCTGTGGGAGTAGTTTTGTTTTGGTTAACCAATTGAGGAAAATTATCCCTCCGAAAATTATTATTCTCAGTTACTACTATTTGCCTAACACCAGTTTTTTTCGTTTTCAATTTTCTGTCTACTATTTCTTTATAGATTCTGCATCCTTTGTAGTTAGCCGGATGATCCTCTAAAAAACGTGCGCAGATTGCACTAAAAATAATGATTGGTCGTGCAGTTTGAATTTTAATTTCGATATAAGGCCTCCAGGCCAGCCTAGTCAGTCAGCTGGTAGAAAGTCACTATTATTTGTTAAGTAACATTGGTTGGGCAAGCGAATTTGTATGGTGACTGGCTGACAGCCATCTATGAACAAAATACTGGGGGTCCCTGTTCAAACTCATGCCAATTTCAAGCCAAAATAATACAGCGAAAAGCAGCGATCAAATTGGATAGTTGTTAAATGTACAGTTCCCGATTAAATTATTTATATATGTTCAATTTTTTTGGATTATTTACATTTACGTTGTTTACTAATGTGGAAAAATGTTTTACTTTTGAAGCAGTTTAACAAAAACTTTTAACGTTTTTAGTTTATGCTTTACGTTCTTTTAAGAGTTTAGTTATTTATGTTCCATTTTAAAAAAAATGTCTGTTTACTTATTTTATTTGCTAGTTTGAACTTCAAATGTTTCAGAATGTTCATTTTTTCTTTACCCACCCAACACACTTATTATTAAAAACACTTAATGTTTACTTTAAAATAACTTATACATTTTAATTATTTGGGGCCTAATCTATGTAATTTTTAAAGAACAAAATTAATTTTAATTTCTTTTTATATACCTAATTAATTGATACTAAAAATTTGAAAAGACAAAATAAAATAGCAACAAAAAAACTTAAAAGAGATAAATAAAACCATTAAATTGCAGCAAAGTCTTCAACCCATTTACTTAAATATTTACAAGTTTATAGAACAGTAACTATAATAAAAGAAAAATTGACCTGAATAAATAATAAAAAAACAGTAAAAGAAACTAATAAAGTACCGAGTGATTATAAACGAATATCCCAATTTTGAAGGGCTTTATTTACAGAAAAAAAATAATTACAAAATTTGTTCACTAAGTTTATGAAAAATTACGTTTAAAATGAAATAATAAAATAATAAATAATAATAATATGATAATATGAATATGATGAAATAATAATATGATATATACCATTATGGATATGATATGTCATATTATGATATATGATAATGGGACCGCTACCAGAAGCCCGAACAATATCTACAAGCGGTAATCGAACTTATCCCACACTCGTATAGCAATATGTCCGGTGTTACGGTTTCGATAGCTGCAGTTATTCTCGCTTTAAGTTAGTCAGTGTTAGCTGGCAGCAATGGAATAAACAATATCTTTTACGTATCCCCATAAAAAAAATCACAGGGGGATAAATCAGGGCTTCTTGGAGGCCTGTGATAAAGACCCTGATCCTTTCCGGCCAATTCATCGAAACGGCAATTTGTCATTCAAGAATTCGCGAACAGATAGGTGGTACCAATATGGTGGTTCTCCATCCTGCTGGAAAATTTAGTGTTCCTTTTCTACTAACTGAGTGAAAAGCCAATTTATGATCATCTGTAAACAACAGTGGGCTCGTGAAAGAAAATAGGTCCATAGACCTTCTTTTATGATAAAGCACAAAACGCAGACACCTTGGTGGAATCACACTCGTGTTCGACAGTTTGAAAAGGCTTCTCTGTACCCTAAATTCTTAAATTATGCCTGTTAACTTTAGCGTTTGTATGGAAAGTTGATTCATTGCTGAAAATCAACTTAGAAATGAAGGATTAATCTTCATTAGCCTGATCAAGAACGTACCCACAAAATCCAATTCTCCTTGCGTATCATCTTTGGTAAGAGCTTGTACCATCAGTAATCCGTACGGTTTGTAAAGCAATCGTTTTCTCAACACTTTCCACACTGTCTGGTGAGGAATTGCAAGTTCCCGGCTTGCTTTGCGAGTCGATTTTCCTAGACTGCGAGCGAACGCTTCCTGAATCCGGTGTACATTTTCTTCTGAAACACGAGGCAGTCCAAAACTTGTGCCTTTGCAAATGCATCCAGTATCACTAAACTGACGAAACTACTTATTATCGGGTGGATTAATTCTGTATTTGCAACGAAACGCACGTTGAACCGTTATAACAGATTCACTCTCAGAAAACTCTATAACACAATACCCTTTTGTTATGTGGTCGCCTTATTAACACTAACTGGGAGCTGGCTCGTTATGCAAAGGCACGAGGATCCACTGACATCTCTCGCATAACAAATGAAACTTCAGAACATATACTTCACAATTCTTGGATTAGAAGCGCTCTCTGTGTTTTTACTGCAAAAATGGAATTCTTCAAAATTGGGCTATTCATTTATAATCACCTGGTATCATTTAAAGAATATTCCATGTATTATAGGATTACCACAATATTTTAGCGAATTAAAGCTATCACCATTATAAAGCGAACCAAACTGCACCATTTTGTTATTTAATTAGATTCAAAATTTTGTAAAACCGTTGTAAAATCTGACCATTAATTTATAAAATATAATACTTTTTGTTATGTAGAGGCCTTTTATATAGCGTTGGATGTTTGTTAAATTACATCCGCTTACCGTTAATTTTAGAGGATGTACTATTTTTAAGGTTCATCTTGGATATTACATTAATATTTTGAAGTCGCGCGCAGTCGTCTGTTTTCGTAGATTGTTTTGGAACAGATCTATTTTATGCTATTTAAGGCGGAGGGATATTAGGTCAGTCTTTCGGCGCCTTACCGATTGTTAATCTGGTTATCGACCAGATTAATTAGAATCGATTAATGGGTGTTTGTGCATGACAATTAGGTTTTCTTGCCCGTTTTGCATCACGCTCGTGTTCTAATTTGTCTTGGCTTCTTAGCGTCGGCTAGACACAGTTGCTCGTTACATTCAGGCGATTTTAAAACAGATCGTAGGAGCAGGTTTTTCAGAAAATTGCGAAAAAGTTAATTACTACACAAATAAACTACTACTTCTGCCTGACCGATTTTGATTAAAATGTTCGTGTCGGGTCCTCTAGTGGTATCTAACTTAAGTTTCAAATTCTTCCAATGTTCCATTCTTGAGATATTTTGTTCACACACACACACACACACGCACACACACCAATCGTTAAAATCGCTAATCGTTAAAAGCATGTTTTTTTTGGGTTGAGAGGGTCTGAAAACGGTGAAAACTCGATTTTGAAAAATCGATACGAAAAAAATACCTTCCTTCCTATATTATTGTTATAAGCAAGAGAAAGTAAAAATTAATTATTATTGACAGGAGAATGACGCTTTTTACTTTACATTATAAATAAAGATTAAAATTTCTTCAAAACCTTAAATTTGAAATATACTATAAAAACTTGTAATGCAAGTTTCAAAAATCAAAATAATTGATTAGGCGTAGATTGCATTCCCGCTCGGTTGCACGTTGCTACAGCCACGCGCTGCATTCAACAGTTGTCCTGATGGTTAGCCTATCTCACTTGCTTGCATTATCCTTTTAAGGAAAAATTTTTTTTAAGGAATCTACTTCCCTCATTTAGTACCACATAGTTCTTTTAGTCAGTGGTTCTCCTCAAAACCAACTTGCACTGTTAAATTATTTATTAATATGGTCATAGTGACATTATAGTTTTTAATGACTCACCTTTAACAAACCGAGTTTATCTCCTATGGTACTTCCAGAGTCATCATTTGATGAAAACGACGCGACAACTTTTTTTGTTTGCTCGTCAACTCCGTAAGTGCCACCACCATAAACCTGAAATTTAAAATCCATTATCAGTATTAAGTAATATTTTACTTGCTTAATTATTTTACCATTTGAAACGATTTTTAACGTAAATACAAAAGTGTCAATGTCGTGAAAATGATAAAAGAATATTACTTAGCTAGTACATCTATTCAATTGCAGTATAATTATTGGAATGCATGTAAAAAAAGGGTTAATGGTGAGTATTATGTTATTGTACTAAGTACAATTTTTGGGTATTGTGTGCAGTTATAACTGGTGTAAACCATAATTAAAATAGAGTCGCTTTCTATAGAAAGGACTATAGCCCAAAAACAAACTTTCAGAAAATACAAAGAACTAGTTTACATGAAAATTAATGAACATATTTTTTTTGTATAATGATTGTAATTATTAGCAATTTTCTACTTCATAACATAAAACAATAATATTAAACTTTACCATTTACTACAATTTTTATTTGCAATCTGTTTAATTTAAACAATAAGCTACTTCGTGACCCAATGAGATGAGGATGATGTGCATGACGTGTAAATGAAGTGTACTCTTGTTCAAACTTAGGCCGACTATTCCTAGAGAGTATGGTTAAATGAACCCTAAACATCAAAGTACACCGATAATAACTGCCTAGTTATTCCAATCCGTATAAAAATAGTTATCTTTACTAGGATTTGTACCAAGGAGTCTTCGTCCACAAAAATCAGCTGTTAAACAGCTGACTTTAGCGACGACCTAACGTCTTAGCCCAAACCGAAGGGTTAAATAAAAGGTGTATTTTTACTTTATTTTGCAACTGTATAAAAACTAAAATAAAAAAAAACCAACCGCGTTAAGGGCTTTGAGGAGGACACCACCAAGCGATAGCTTTCCAGAGTACGATAATGGGGTTCTTTTTTAAATTGTATTTTTGTATACGTAATAAATGTTACAGTTGTATTAATGTACCGTGTCTACTCCATTGGCGTTTCAGTCGTTTTTGTGCGATTCCTGGTAGGTCTGCAGAATTCATATTCCATGTTAAGGGATTGTTATGAATTGAAGATTTTCTCTGAATCAACAGTACAGTTTTAGATATGTATCGTTGATGTAAGGAGAACGCGTAAGTAATCGTATGGTGTTCTATTGGATACGTAACTCGGAAAATTAGTAATCAGTCGTAATAATTTACTTTGGATACGTTATATACGTGAAATTACTGATGGCTTTGTACGTAAAGAGTTATGAAGTCATGGGTAGTTTTGACCGCTTGGGTAATTGCCTGAATAACTGATTGTCTGTTATTTAGTAGTTGTCGCTCTTAGTTGACGTGCTTGTTCCACAGAAATAAATATAGACCAGAAGAACTGAAATAAACTGAACTGAGAAAACAGAATAAAACCGAAAGAATAACAAAATAAATGTAGAAAAAAGAATACTGGTATAAACGAAAAAACAAAATGCCAATCTAAATTTAAATAATTAATTACCAAAATTATTCATTGGCTTCTACAAGGAAAAGAAACAGAATACTGTATGGGCGGAAGAAATGAGGTGAACCTACAGTGAAATTTTGAGGGCGTATAATTCATTATTATAATAAAATTTATATTTTATAATACGCTTCATCAGGTGACATTCTAAGTACATGTTCCTGCCACCTATTTCTGTACCTCCACATTTTATCAATGATTGTTTCGTCTCTCTTCAGTTCTTCTCGAATCGCGCTACTTCTAATGTGGTCTCTCCGGCTACATCCCTTCACAGATCTCAAAAATCTCATTTCAGCTGCCTCCAATCGACTTAAATCTCTCTTCTTTGGTGCCCAGGTCTCACTTCCATACAGTAAAATCGGCACCGCCATTACATCGTAGAGCCTCAACTGTGTATCTTTCCTGGTTCGATTCTTAAAAGTCCTATTGATATAACCACAGACATGCTGAAACTTGCTTATTCTAGTGCTTATCTCTCTATCAACGTCATACGTTATATCAACTCCTAAATAAGTGAAGTGTGCTACCTGCTCCAACACTCTATCATTTAATACAATTTTGGACCTTATGGGGTCCTTCCCAATAAAAGCCATTATTTTGGTCTTACTAGCAGATACCGACATATTATACTCTTTACATATTTTGTCGAGCATATGAATAGACCTTTGCAGTTCATCTTCTCTTTCTTGGAGGATTAATTGGTCATCCGCGTACAACAACGTATTAAAGTAGAAACCTTCTCCTAACTCGATACCAGATCCAGCCCCCTGCTTCCATTTTCTACAAACATCATCGATGTAGATATTAATTAATGTTGGAGAGAGGCTACAACCTTGTCTAACTCCTAAGTAGTAGTTTATTCGTGTAATTTTTCACTTTTTTGCGATTTTCTCAAAAACTGGTCCTACGATTTTTTTTAAATTGCCTCATTTAGTCTACTTAATTTTTTTATGCTCTACAAGATAGGGTAGGAGTCATGTTTGCTGAAATTCTTGGTGAGGCTGTTTTCACGTAAAAAAAGTTCTTTTTGTAAGATTTCAGCTTAATAATGCATTTTACCGCAAAATGTATATAATTAAAGTTGTAGAGAGTTTTAAATCCTACAACTTTTATTCCAAACATTTTTTTGTATAACAGTTAGTTTAGCGGTAATTAGCAATTTTCTGTTTTCTCTCACGAAAACTTGTGAAAAATCAATTTTTTTAAGATTTCGGCCTTAGTAGTCTATGCATTTAACGACAAAAGATTATATAATAAAATTTATAGGAAATTAAAAGATCTACGATCTAAGATCTTAAGATCTAAGGCTTAAGATCTTAAGCAAAACTAAAATTGATTTTCATTTGGCGTCTTTCATATTATACGATTAAAATTAGGTTATGTTTATTGAGGTGACGCAAGCCGTCACTATATACGTCTTTCATATTATTATATGATTAAAATTAGGTTAGTTTATTGAGGGAGCCCAGCTGATTTACTATTGATGTCAACACGCGTCTAATTGTTGTCTTCAGTATTTGGTATTTTTCTGAATTATTTTGCGTGTTCATGTGTATATTTATGTAAAAACATGTAAGTTTCCGTATATTTTGTGTTTTTTATAAACTGTTATTTATTTTTCTTTGATTTATTATTATTATTTGTATTATTTTAAACGCTTAACCTATCTTCCAAAATGGATAAGTGTGATGGCCATATGACGTCACAGCAAACAGCTGTTTTATCCCAAACCGTGCAGTGTAGTCCACGGGATCCTAGATGTCGTGGTTCATGTGTTCTCGATAGTAACTGGCAGATTGATGCCGTTCCATTGGCCAAGAAGAAGAGGCCACACGCACACGATAGACAGACAGAATTTAATTTTTTTTTTTTTTTTTTTAATTCCTAATATGTGTACGTTGCAATCTGTTCAATCCAGAACAATAAGCAACCCCATGACCCAATGAGATGAGGATGATGTGTATGACGTGTAAATGAGGTGTAGTCTTGTACAGACCCAGGTCGACCACTCCTGAGAGAGTATGGTTAATTGAACCCCAACCATCAAAGTACACCGGCAACCACTGTCTAGTATTCAAATCCGTATAAAAGTAACTACCTTTACTAGGATTTGAACCAGGAACCTTCGTCTCCAAAAATCAGCTGTCAGACAGCTGATTTTGGCGACGACTTTACCTCTAGACCAACCCGGTGGGTCAGAATTTAATAGCGTTAAAATTAAAAAGTCAGCTGTTACAAATTATTTTGAAATTCCGTTGACAAATAGATTCACTGCAATTAGTGATGTTGAATTGTTAGATGAGCCTACTTTGAGCCAAACCCGAATTAAACCAGAACCAATTTTTGTTACTGGTGTAAATTCGATCAATGTTTTAATAAATATCTTGAAAGAAATTTGTGGTTCTGCTGATAAATTTAAAATAACGACTATGAAGTCTGGCCATACGGTCAAGGTTATACCGGCTGACGTTGAAACTTATAAGGTTCTTCGAGAACAATTTCTTAATAAAAATATTAATCATTATACGTATAACCTCAAGCATGAAAGGGCGTATAGGGTTGTATTGAGAGGTATGCACCAATCTGAAAGTGAGGAGTATATTAAGGAGGAGATCATTAAATTAGGACATGATGTTCGGAAAGTCACGAACGTACTGCATCGTAATACTAAGGAATCCCTTCCCCTATTTTATGTTGATTTAGAACCCAAAAACAACAACAAAGATATTTTTCAAATTAAGTATTTGGGCCACAGCGTAGTACACTTTGAAGCACCCTATAAAAAGAAAGAAATTCCTCAATGTAAAAGGTGCCAAAGGTTTGGCCACACTAAAAATTTCTGTAATAGGCCGTTTCGATGAGTCAAATGTCGAGAAGATCATGCAACTGACCTCTGTAATAAAACTTCTCAAGTTCCTGCACAATGTACAAACTGCGGTGAAAACCATCCTGCTAATTATAAAGGGTGTAACATCTATCAGCAGTATAAAAATCAAATTTTTTTCTTCAAATAAAAAAGTGGTACGACGAGATGAGCCCACAAAAAATACTGCTAGTAATCACAGTAATATTAGTAATAGCCAGCCGTTACATTCAGAAATACACAATGATACTAACGCCACTAAATCCTACGCTCGTGTAGCTGGTGATTCTGTTGATGGTCGAAATAGTAGGTCATACGCACAGGTGGCCAGTGGTAGAAGGAATGTCTCGGAAAATAATCCTACGAATTCTGGTGATCAAAGCGCAACTGTTTTTGTTGATATTATGGAACAAATGATGACAAGGTTTGAGAGGATGATTGAGCGAATGATGGACAGAGTGTTGGACATTGTGTTAACTAAATTAAATAAATAAAATGATTTTTAATATTCGTGTTTCAACTTGGAATGCTAACGGCTTGTCTGATAAACGACAAGAATTAAAATTATTCTTAAACTCTGAAAAAATAGATATCATGCTAATATCTGAAACGAGAATTACAGCCCGTTCACATGTTTCTTTTTTCGGGTACACAATGTACATAACTAATCACCCTTCGGGAAATGCACATGGAGGAACCGCTATCATTGTTAAAAATTCGATTAAACATTTCAATATTCCTGGGTATAATAAGGATTTTCTTCAGGCAACTAGTGTTACTGTAGATTGTGCAAATGGGCCTTTAACGTCTTCTGCAGTGTATTGCCCTCCCAGGCACATTATTACAGAAATTCAGTTTAGTCACTTTTTTAATACGCTCGGACACCGTTTTATTTCTGGTGGTGATTGGAACGCCAAAAATGTTTATTGGGGTTCCAGGCTGACTACTCCTAGAGGACGACAACTTTATCGAGCTCTAACGGGATATAATTTTGAAATTATGTCATCAAATGGACCAACTTACTGGCCAACCGACGTCAATAAGGTACCTGATCTTTTGGACTTTTCATTTCAAAAAATATATCACAAAATTATTTTCAAATTGATTCCTGTTGTGACTTGTCTTCGGATCACACGCCTGTAATATTAACAATTAGCTCAAATATAATCGTTCGTGAGCAACCTCCTTCTTTGTTTAATAAGTATACTAACATTGAACAATTTAAACACCTACTTGAAGAAGATATTGATTTGAATATTCCACTAAAGGTTGAAAATGATATTGATGACGCTGTTAATAATTTAACCAGAGCTATTCACAGTGCTTCGTGGACTGCAACTCCAACTCCCAGTCCTATGTTACCTGCTACAAACCAATATCCACTAATTATTAGGGAAAAAGTAGCAGAGAGACGAAGATTACGAAGAACGTGGCAAAATAGTAGATATCCTGAGGATAAAAGAAGATTTAATCGTTCGTCAAGGGAACTGAAAAAGCTCATTTTAGATTGGAAGAACAGATCTTTTCAAAATTATCTGTTGACTCTTTCACCGACTAAAGATGGAGACTATTCACTCTGGAGTGCTACCAAAAAATTGAAAAGACCAAAGCAAAACGTTCCTCCACTTCGTAAATTTGACGGCAGTTGGGCTAGAAGTGGTCAAGAAAAGGCTGACATATTTGCTGAACATCTTGCAGGAGTGTTCCAACCTTTCCCTCCAGCCAACGAAGATGAAGATGAAGATGATACAGAGATTGATAATTTCTTAGAAGCACCTTATCAAATGTCTCTTCCAATACGGAAATTTACTCCCGAAGAACTAAAATCAACTATCGACAAGTTGCCTTCCTTTAAAGCTCCAGGACATGACCTTATTACGGGAACAGTCAAAAAATATTTACCAAGGAAAGCTCTTGTACTTTTAAATACAATATTTAATGCAATTGTGCGAATCGGCTATTTTCCAGGTCTGTGGAAAATCTCTGAAATTGTTATGATTCTAAAACCGGGAAAGGACCCTACTAGTGTGAATTCATATAGACCGATAAGCCTTTAGCCAATATTTTCAAAATTTTTTGAAAAACTTTTGCTAAAACGATTGAAGTCATTTATATCAGAATTTATACCAGACCATCAATTTGGCTTCCGTGAACATCACAGTACAATTGAACAGATCAACAGGGTGGTTCGTGTAATAAACAGTGCGTTTGAGAAAAAACGTTATTGTTCTTCTGCTTTTATGGATATAAGCCAGGCATTTGATAAAGTTTGGCATAAGGGTTTACTTTTTAAATTGAAAACGCTGTTGCCTCATAATTTCTACATAGTATTAAAATCATATCTGGATGGCAGATGTTTTCGAGCAAAATTTGATGGAAATTTTTCAAAATTATTCAAAATTAATTCCGGAGTACCGCAAGGAAGTGTTGTTGGGCCACTCTTGTATGTTCTGTTTACTTCAGATTTACCGACTACAGAAAATACAGTTTTAGCAACTTTTGCAGATGATACTGCTGTCCTGAGTGTGGATGAAGATCCGATTGTAGCTTCACGGTATTTGCAAGATTTTCTGATATCCTTGCAAGATTGGTTACAGAAGTGGAGGATTAAGGTGAATGAAACTAAATCAGTCCATGTCACATTCACTCTACGTAGACGAACGTGCCCACCAGTAGTACTTAATGACATTGTGGTGCCACGGTCAGAAGATGTGAAGTACCTGGGGCTTCATCTGGACCGCCGACTGACGTGGAAGAAACACATTTTGACGAAACGAAGACAATTGGACTTGAAATTGAGAAATACTTTTTGGTTAACTGGGAGACGCTCACAACTTTCAATTGAATCAAAACTGTTGCTGTACAAGACAATATTCAAGCCGCTGTGGACGTACGGGATACAACTTTGGGGAACAACTAAAAATACCAATATTGACATTTTGGAACGTTTTCAAACAAAATTTTTACGATCATCTCTTAGGATACCATGGTACATACGAAACAAATATATCTATAACGACATACGACTTAACTCAGTAAGACAGGAAATTACACGATTTAGCAAAACGTACGAACAAAGGCTAAACGGACATCCAAATCATCTCGCTATAAACTTACTGGACAACAGTGACTATACGTTTACAAGACTTAACAGGTACAATGAGTTAGATTTAATGAACAGATTCGAACACAATTAAATTTTTATTTTAGATATTTTTATGTGTATATATGTAAATATTTTCTTCTTTATTTAAATTTTGAATCACTTCAAAATTAATTAATTTTTTAAAAATACAAAAAAAATTATCTGTAACAATTATTATTAATGTATAATATTGTTGTAAATTTGTCTTTTCTATGTTAACATTATTACTTATTGTTCTTGGATTTTTATAACAGAACAGATTGTAATTTTGCTGATTTAATAATAAAAAAATAATAAAAAACAAAACAAAAAAAAAGTTTATTGAGAATGACGCAAACCGCATAACTAGTGCTAAATGCAGTACATTTCTTGTTGGATAACGGAAAAGATACCAAATTTTGTAACATTTTTATTTAATGTTACTAATTTTAATTATTAATCTTTTCCTTTTCTGTCTTGTTGCATTTAAATTTTGTTATCTTTTGATGTCGCCGTAATCCGTTATCTCGTTATCGATTTGCATTTCTTTCTGACTTTGTACTGCCGACTGCTGTTATCTGTATTTCTGTCGTGTCGAATCTGTCTCATCCTGCTTTTCATGTTTTTGGGTACTTGTCTAGCGGGATGGAGGGGGTCGGTGACGTCAGAACCGAGGTTTCCTTTTGAGAAATTTGGTTCTTCTCGCTCTCTTAGCAATTGGTCACGAAGATGTACGGGTCGTAGATTTTGTATGTGCCGTAATTATGTTTTTTTGAGTCTTTTCGGGGCGTAGTTATGCTGCTGTGCTGTTTGACTAATTGCTATCCCGTTTTTACGGTAAGTCTCTTTCTTTTCGCTGGTAGTTAAAAGCCATTGAAGCCGAAAATGTTTTTTTTAATTTTGTAAATTTTGTAAACCCCTTTGGGGTAATTTAAATTTTTCTTAAATTTTAACTTATTGCTTTTCTTAAAGTTGCTATTAATATTTTTTTTTTATCTTTTTCTGTGCTGTTGGGGTTTATCTACTTTTATTCTTTTGTTTGTCTTTTGCGGTGGCCCTCCTTTTCTAAGTCCTGGTTTTCTGCTCTTTGCAGGGACCAGCTTTGGGGTGCTGATTCTTCCTATACTTTTCTTACTTATCAAAGCCTTATGATGCGGGAAGAAATCCAAATGGTGAATTTTGGATTTTCCAGCTTTACCCGAAAGCCTCGCATTCAAATACTTTAATACTACTCATCTGTAATTCATTTGTTTTTTGGATAAGATAAAATTTTCCTGCGCCCAAAGTTTTGGAGAGCATTATTTTGGATTCATAAATTTTAAAATGGACACGTCGCCTTTTTGCTTGAACTTGTCTGCAGCTAGTTAACTAGCTAAGTTCTTCCGGGATCGTCCTATTTTCTTCATATTCTACTCTTCTTTCTTTTATAAAATTTTACTAATTTTTAAATATTAGTTATAAAATGTAATTTCATTATTATTATTATTATTTTGTAAATCATAATATGATTCTAAATTTTCTCATGTTGCGAAAGTATGCAATTTTGCATAAGCTGGTCAAAACATGTTTTGCGCCTACCTCATTATCTAATTATTGTATTATATTTTGGCTTTTTTTAAATGTATTTCTTTAACATTATAAAAAAAACTTTTATATTATTTTAGCAATTTATTGCATAAATGATGATTTTGGTAAAATTAAATTCTGTTACACAAAGTATCTTGTGTTTCCTATAATGTAACTAATTAAATTATTTTCTTCTAAAATTTGTAACTATAAGATCAAAATTTGAAGTAATAAGCTAATCATGTTTTTTACTTATTTAAATTTTTTTATTTATTCTCTTTTATAAAATCTGATTATTTTCCGATTTTATTTGATTCATTTATAATAATTATTATTATAATACCGATTTGGTCTTTAACTTAACAATGTTCTCAAATCTTTTCTGGATCCAGTGCTAAGCATGCTAAAATAATTAATTACTGAGCTCATATCTTATTATTATATTTAATTAATTAATTATGGTAATTTTTATTCTTTTTGAGTAACTTTGTTATTTTCTTATTAACTGAATTTAAAATTTATTGTCTTTTACATTTAATAAGTTTACCTTATCTATAAATTTAATTTTTATTAAATGTTTTTACTAATTCAAATCTATTTTGTTAATCTTTTTTTACACCACATCACCGCAGTCTCCCCCTTTTTTTGGGGTGTTTTTTTTCTTTCTTGTCCCCTGTGCCAATTTTGCTTTGGTAGCGATTCTTTGATGTTCGCGTGAGCAAAAGGGGGTTACAATTTAAATTGTGCGTACAATGGACTTTTTAGCTAGGAATCGAACCCGGGACTTGTCCTCTCTTACTAGCACGTGTGTAATGTTATTATTATTATTATTATTAATATAATAATGTTAATATATATTGTTCAATAAACATGAATAAAAATAAAGGAAATATATAAACAACGTAAATACTGTGAATAATGTAAAATCATATACTAGTGTAATGACGTCTTGCAGTAGAATGGTTTCATTTATATGACGTCATTACAAGCGGCCTCAAAAATTAACATTAACCGAGTAGGTTAGCGGTTGGTACGAGCTTTTTTATTTGCACAAAACAATCGATAACCTATTCAACAATAGCTCATTTAGAGTAGGTTATCGGTTGTTACGGGCGTTTATATTTGCACATGACAACCGATAACCTATTCAACATTAGCTCATTTAGAATAGGTTATCGGTTGTTACGGGCGTTTATATTTGCACATGACAACCGATAACCTATTCAACATTAGCTCATTTAGAGTAGGTTATCGGTTGTTACGGGCGTTTACATTTGCACATGACAACCGATAACCTATTCAACATTAGCTCATTTAGAGTAGGTTATCGGTTGTTACGGGTGTTTATATTTGCACATGACAACCGATAACCTATTCAACATTAGCTCATTTAGAGTAGGTTATCGGTTGTTACGGGCGTTTATATTTGCACATGACAACCGACCACCTATTCAACATTAGCTCATTCAGAGTAGGTTATCGGTTGTTACGGGCGTTTATATTTGCACATGACAACCGATAACCTATTCAACATTAGCTCATTCAGAGTAGGTTATCGGTTGTTACGGGCGTTTATATTTGCACATGACAACCGATAACCTATTCAACATTAGCTCATTCAGAGTAGGTTATCGGTTGTTACGGGCGTTTATATTTGCACATGACAACCGATAACCTATTCAACATTAGCTCATTCAGAGTAGCTTATCGGTTGTTACGGGCGTTTATATATTTTCTTTTTTTAAACAAAAAAAAAGAGTAGGTTATCGGTTGTTACGGGCAATTATATTTGCACATGACAACCGATAACCTACTCTAAATGAGCTAATGTTGAATAGGTTATCGGTTGTTATGTGCAAATATAAACGCCCGTAACAACCGATAACCTACTCTAAATGAGCTAATGTTGAATAGGTTATCGGTTGTCATGTGCAAATATAAACGCCCGTAACAACCGATAACCTACTCTAAATGAGCTAATGTTGAATAGGTTATCGGTTGTTATGTGCAAATATAAACGCCCGTATCAACCTATAACGTACTCTAAATGAGCTAATGTTGAATAGGTTATCGGTTTTTATGTGCAAATATAAATGCCCGTAACAACCGTTAATCTACTCTAAATGAGCTAATGTTGAATAGGTTATCGGTTGTTATATGCAAATATAAACGCCCGTAACAACCGATAACCTATTCAACATTAGCTCATTTAGAGTAGGTATGGGTTGTTATGCGTAAATATAAACAACCAATAACATGTTTTAGCCTATAATAACCGATAACCTATTCATCATTTACGGCGTGATGTAGGTTATTTATCGGTGTGCATTTTACCTAACCAATAATATTCAGGATTTTTTATAAATTTAGCCTGTAAAACAACCTATAATAACCAATACCCTTATTATGATTAGGTTATTGGTTCATTATGTGCATTTATACTGCGAATAATAACCGATAACCTATTCACCATTTACGGCGTGATGTAGGTTATTTATCGGTGTGCATTATACCTAACCAATAACCTTTAGGATTTATTATAAATTAGCCTATCATAACTAATAACCTTATTATGATTACGTTATTGGTTGATGTGTGCATTTATAACTGCGTATACCTAACCGATACCTAACCTATTCACCTTTTACAAACAAATGATAGGCCTAACTTATACTAACCTACTCACTATTTACTAACTAATAATACTTTTGGGTTACGAAAATAATAATAATCGTTAGTATAAATAAGTATCAATAAATAAGAATAAGTATAAATAAGTATAAATAAGTATAAATAAGTATAATAAATAAGAATCAGGTCCAGTCACTGATTGTAACAATTTCTTTTTTAATCGATACTTTTTTGGGAGCTGAATCCAAATATTAGATTATGTTTCCCCGCAAATCACCATGAAATTAGTAATAAGCCTTTTTTATCATCCGCCGATATAACCTCACTTTTTTGTAATTTTCAATTTTACCGTTATATTACCCTTCATTATCGTATAAATGCTCACAACCAATTAATAATGTCGCTATATTTACAAATTTAATTAATTAATCGTTAAAAAATGTTTATTTACTAATGATTTACAACATTTGGGTGTATGACGTTGGGTATGCGCGTCATTCGGTCTGCAAATTAAGCACAATGGACGATAATGATAATAACGAGGTGGGCGGTCATAAAATTTTCTACAACTACCCTTTGATAAGTCACCGATACTTGAGTAATTTATGACAGGGAAGCAATAAAAGTACCCTCTATCTCCTTCCTGAAGAAAGGGTAGAGAATAATAAACAGCAAACCTAGAAATAACTAAACTACAAAGGAAACTAACCCGCCGTACGTACATCAGGTAAAGCTTGAATTGCACTTCAATAGATTTCTGATAATGAAACCAACAAATTTTAATAAGGTTGAACTTCTGTAACTCGACAGTCTATAACTCGAATTTTTTATAACTCGAATTCTGTCACTTCTCAAAGTCGAACTATTCATTTAGTTTCTTTTGACGAAATTATGTGCATAGTTCTCAAAATAGTATTTTTGGTCTTTTGAAAACTGTAGGTACAGTACTGTTTCTTTCATTTTAAGAGGAAATGCTCGACGATAAAAGGTTACAGATCCTCAAAGTCATCTGGTTGCTTTTGTAGGCCTAACAAGCGTAAACCAAAACAATGAATTTCTTTGAATCGACGAATCTTTGGTGGACCGCAGAACAATAGATCCATAGTCGGTACAACGTACCATTCAGCATGTACTGTAATTAAAATAGCGTAATTTTGGAATACTGTAGTCTATAGTGTATAAAATATGTATACAATACTTAACACTGTAGCTTACAGCTAAGCTAAATTCAACGCGCCGTACAGTACTGTATTGCAAAATTACGTATGTCCTAAGTACGTAGGCCTACATATTTTACATAATTGTAGGCTACTGTATTAGCCTATGTGGAATGTTCTGTGTTTGTTATTTTTTAATAACTAATTTATTGTTATTTGTTCATAACTCAAAATTTCTGTATTTTTTCTGAATTTTTTTTCTCATCCCTTGAGGTTTGAGTTATAGAAGTTCGACTGTGTTAGAACCGATGTTAGACTTAGTGTAGTTGTTATACTCCGTACATTTCAGTCAATGTTAATATCTGAATATTGTCATTTCAGTCTATGTTTTTACTATAAATTTAACTTGCGTATCTATGGCATCGCAGCTCCCGAACGGATGAACCGTTTCCAATTTATTTCTTTTTGTTTAAAGCTGACTTGATCTAGAGCAGAGGTTCCCAAACTGTGTGCCGCGGCACACCAGTGTGCCGCGAGGCCGGCCAAGTGTGCCGCGGAACTCAAGGAAAATAAATTAAATTAAATTTAAACGGTCCGACAAAATAATACCAATAAGTTGAAATAAATTAAGTTTCTTTTAAAAGTAATGTTTTTCTTTGACTTATCCAAGAAAATGATATTATTTATTATATAAGTACGTTTATATCAAGTAATTAAGCTTAATCAATGGCATAAAGTAATAGGTGTGCCGCGGCTATTGACCGTTTTTTTTGTAGTGTGCCGCGAGAAAAAAAAGTTTGGGAAACACTGATCTAGAGTGTTCTTAGCTATGATTCAATCAAAAATAATGAACCGCAAGGCCTATATATTTAAGAAATAAAACTTGAGTTACTAATGAAAAAGCCCCTACACAAAAAATATATAAAATGTTAAAAAAGAAATCCGTATTTTCGGCTCTTTACGTGTAAAGTGTGTGTATGCGTGTGTCTATCTGTGGCACCGTAGCTCCCAGAAGGATGAACCAATTTTGATTTATTTTTTTGTTTGAAAGTTGAGTTCATTGACAGTGTTCTTAGGTACTTTTCAATAAAAAAAGTGTAGCCCTACAAAAATACTGAAATCTCAAAACTCGATCGTCGCGTGATGTATCTGTGTGTCTGGTGTCTGTCTGTGGCACCGTAGCTCCTGAACGTATGTATCAATTTCGATTTAGTTTTTTACTTTCTCTTGCCCTTCATGAATGAACAGGGAAGGAAAGTATAGTTTTCATGTTGATTTTTTAAATCGAGTTTTCACCGGATATACACGTTTTCAGATTCCTGAACCCAAAAACCATGTCTTTAGTGATTGTTCTGTGTGTGTGTGTGTGTGTGTGTACGCGCGCGCGTGTGTAAATAATATATCTTACGAACGAAGAATTGTTCAAAGTTGAAATTGGAAGTTATCTTTGGAAGGCTAGCACTAGAAGACCCGACACGAACATTTTCATCAAAATCAGTCAACCGGAAGTAGTAGTTTATTCGTGTAATTTTTCACTTTCTTGCGATATATCATATATCGATATATCAGCGCCATATCAGCTGAAATTCGTTTTTTTTATATCACCTTTACTCTACAAGATAGAGTAAGCGCCATATCTGCTGAAATTCTTGGGGAGCCTCTGTTCTCGTAGCAAAAAGCGGTTTTTTTAAGATTTCAGCCATATTAGTCATTGTAGACCAAAAACTTATGTATTCTAAGTTGTAGAACAAATCTGAAATCTGAAATGACAATAAAAACCTACAACTTTTATTTCAAATGTTCTTTTGTACAACGCTTAGTTTAGCGACAATTAACTAGTGATTTTTTTTCTCATCAAAATCAGTAAAAAATGAGGTTTTTAATATTACAGCCATACTATGCATTTTACGACAAATATGTATAGTATACTAATTAAAGTTATATGGTAAAAAATTACTTTTATTTCAAGCATTTTCTTTTACGGAGCTTAATAAATTAGTAATTTTCCGTTTTACTAAGTTCTACAGAAGTGGATTTTCATTTAGCGTCATTCACACATGATTAGAATTAGATTATGTTTTTCATTTTACTATAATTTACTTATAGATAATTCGTAATGGAGTTTTCACCGGATATACACGTTTTCAGGACCCCTAATCCCAAAAAAATAAATATTAGCGATTGGTCTGTATGTAGGTGCCTCTGTGTAGCTATGTATGTATGTGTGTATGTGCGCGCGCTTGTGTGTGTGTGTGTGTGTCTAAACTAAAAATCTCAAGAACGGAATATCGTACTGAGTTTAAACTTAAAACTTAAGTTAGGTACCACTACAGTACTCGACACGAATATTTTCATCGAAATTGGTCAACCGAAAGTAGTAGTTTATTCGAGGGGGTTTTCACTTTTTGTAATTTTCTCAAAAAAGGCAGCTAAGATTTATTTCCTAAATGTTCCCGTTTACTAAATTGTTTATGCTCTACAGGATAGGCTAAGTTCCATACATGCTGGAATTCTTAGGGAGGCTGTGCTCTTATAACAGTTTTTTTAATATTGCGGCCATAATATGCATTGTAGAGCAAAACTATACCGGGTGTCCATTAAGTCTGGAAACGGCTGAATTACAGAAAAGTGAGCGTGACTAGGTGACCAGAATGACTTTAGTTGCTTGTTGCACCAAAAAAACTATTCTGGGTGATATTTGAAATTGTTGTCCGCCATCTTGGATCCGCCATATTGGATTTAACTTTCTTAATTTAAATAGGATGATGGTCATATGATAAATGATTTCGATCTAAAATTTCAAAATAAATTCAATGGCAAAAACCGGAAATCGATATCTTTTTTCGTTTTTGAGATATTACCATTCAACTATCCAGATCGGGGCAGAACGTCCACTCCTCCCTTCTCCGTCTTTGAGCCTACATAGACAATTTAGCTAGCAAGTGCACGACTACACATAAGATTATTGAAAATAATACGTTTTTTAATATCTCCACTCGTTCATAAATAGGAAATTATTGTCATTAATACAGAAAAACAATTTTCTGTATTCAACAATTTTGTAAATGTTAGCGTTTGTAAGGAACTAATTGTGAAAATGAGTTACAAAATTGAAAAAAAAATACTAAATGTTTCTTGACTCAGAGTAGTTGTTCAAAGTGGCCTCCTCCTACTTATTGACAATATGATGTACGTGCGTAAAAGCTAGTTACAGCATTACGAATGAAATTCCTTGGGATTCCAGCATATTCATTTAGAATTATTTGTTTGAGTTCATGCAGACTGTTAGGTTTCGTTCTGTAAACTTTGTTTTGTAAGTGTCCCCAAAAGAAGTAGTCTAATGGACTCAAATCAGGTGATCTCGGAGGCCATTCTATTCTTCTCCTACCAATCCATCTTTCTGGAAAAATATCATTCAAGAAAATACGAACTTAAAGAGAAAAATGGGCAGGGCTCCATCTTGTTGAAACCAACAGTTGTTAACATCTTGTCCAAAATAGACTACTTCTTTTGGGGATACTTAAAAAACAAAGTTTACAGAACGAAACCTAACAGTCTGCATGAACTCAAACAAAGAATTCGAAATGAATGTGCTGGAATCCCAAGAGAATTTATTCGTAATGCTGTAACTAGCTTTTACGCACGTACATCATAATATTGTCAACAAGTAGGAGGAGGCCACTTTGAACAACTACTCTTGAGTCAAGAAACATTTGGTATTTTTTTTTCAATTTTGTAACTCATTTTCACAATTAGTTCCTTATAAACACTAACATTTGCAAAAATAACAATAAGAATTAACTGGTAACAAATTAAATACTGTAGTTTTATAATGCAATAAATCAGCCGTTAAATTGTTTTTCCATATTTCTTAATGACAATAATTTCCTATTTATGAACGAGTGGAGATATTAAAAACCGTATTATTTTCAATAATCTTATGTGTAGTCGTGCACTTGCTACCTAAATTGCCTATGTAGGCTCAAAGACGGAGAAGGGAGGAATGGCCGTTCTGCCCCGATCTGGATAGTTGAATGGTAATATCTCAAAAACGAAATAGATATCGATTTCCGGTTTTCGCCATTGAATTTATTTTGAAATTTTAGATCGAAATCATGTATCATATGACCATCATCCTATTTAAATTAAGAAAGTTAAATCCAATATGGCGGATCCAAGATGGCGGACAACAATTTCAAATATCACCCAGAATAGTTTTTTTGGTGCAACAAGCAACTAAAGTCATTCTGGTCACCTAGTCACGCTCACTTTTCTGTAATTCAGCCGTTTCCAGACTTAATGGACACCCGGTATATATTCTAAGTACAAGAACAATAAACACTTTTTTACTAAGAACATGTTTGTGTACAACGTTCAGATTAGCAGAAATTAGCGATTTTCTGTTTTCTTTTCATAAAAATCGGTGAAAAATTAGATTTTTTAAGATTGCGGCCTCAGTATGCATTTTGCGGCGAAAGTGTATGCAATGAAGGTTATGGAAAATAAAAAACCTACACATTATATTTAAGCATTTTTCTTTACAGAGCGTAGTTTAGAGGCAATTACTGATTTTCCGTAATTTTAAGTAGAGTGGATTTTAATTTTGCTTCATTCATACGTGATTAAAATTGTTATGTTTTTCATTTTACATTGATTATTCACGATTAAGCGCAGGTTACATGGTTCATGCGAAAAACGGGATAAGGGTTCATTATCTGTATTGGCAAGAGAAAGTCTTGAGAGTGTTTTACACCGGAGTTTAATTTATATCATGTTCATTATGTGTTGTTTCTTTGTAAATTATCAGATTGCCATCTACATAATCTTCTTACCCGCTGTAAAATATCGTGCGTATGATTTGTAATGTTTACAGTACATATTTAGTTTATGTATTATATTTTCAAATTTCTGGATGTAAATTTATGGTAATATAGCAGACAATGGGTAACCCATAGCTAATCCTTATGTTTGATTGTAAAATTTATTATCAAGTATAAAATAATTTCGTTTAGATATATTTCTTACTATTGTACAAGTTTCAATTATTTTTTGATTTATAATATCTATGTTTTAAATGAATGTTTTATGGGTATATTTTTGTATATGTTAGAAATATCAAATGATGCCATATTAATTTTTTTAATTATTTTCATTGTCTCTGTTAAATGATTGCCCACAACAGGCCGGTTGAGTGATAAATTATTTACACTCAACCTGCTAGTTCCAGGGCTATAAAATGTACTTCTTCTTGTCACGTGGATAGAAGAGGTAGAGGTGTAAAAGACACTAGTCACAGTTATCTCATATTTTATTGTACAGCCAGACCCTGGGGCGAATGGAGTGAAGGTGTCATTTGGAGGTTGGAGAATATGAGCTTTTTGGAGGGCCTAGCTTGCTGATGAGCATACTTTTTCACTCGGTGAGGAAGGCAATCGTAAACCACCTTATTCCTCGTTTTAACTTAGTAAAGCTTCTGGAGGTTCAAACTAGCCTTTTGGCTGATGACCTAAAGAACAAAAATATATTCAATTGTAACTATTTTTAATATTATGTTTGTAATTTAGTTTAATTTTTTTTCTTGACTATCAAATGTCTTCGAAAATAAAATGTTGGTAAGTGTTTACACTTTTACCGTACACAGTAGGTCCTCGTTATAACTGACTGAATTGGGGAAGACACAGTCCGTTGTTACGAAAGTTCGTTGCATCGAAATACAGCCAGGCAAAGCAGTAAGTTTGGTGTAGCTGTTAATTTTTACTTCAGTCAGAATCGTAGTCGTTTTAAAAGTTTTGTAACCAATATAAAGTAATTATTAACGTAGGCCTTAATACATTAAAATATTTTTTATTAATCACGGTTATAGTCAAAGGCAGTAACGAGAAAACTCTTCTTAGCAACGGTATTTAGATGTCACGAAATAGGAAAAAATATTCAAACACATGTAGATTACAAAAGGTAAGACAGTTCTAAAACGTTGTTTTTTACACTAATAATGGAATTCATAAACACATACACATTAAGCTAGATTTACATTTTTACAACTTTATTTTTATTTTTTTTTAACGTTAATTTTATTTAGAAACTATACAGTACAGTATAACCATCCAAAAGCTTAACTAAATTTTGAAAAAAACAAATGACTTGATAAATAAACAGAAATATTTTTTTTAAAGAATACATCCCAGTGGATAATTCAAAAGTATAGTGGATTTCAAAAAATAAGTTAATAAAAATATAGAACAATTAGATCAATAGATCTCTACTCCATTTTCTTCGTAGGCGTCGGTGTGGTAAGTTTCGTCTTGACATTTGCTGTATTAGGGGATTGATGTGATCTGTTAATTTTCTGTTAAATTTGGAATATTTTAATTTAGCAGTTTCTGTTACAAAAGGGATTTTCAAATCGGAATGCAATGTTAAATTTGTTACGTAATATGGGGCGTTCGTTATCATCCGAAGTATTTTTGACTGATGAGTTTGAATTTTTTGAATGTGAGTTTTCTTTGCGGTCCCAAAAATTTCAATACCGTAATTCCATATCGGTCGTAAATAGGCTTTGTATGTTAATAATTTAAATTTTAATGGTAGAGTTGATTTTCTGTTGATGAATTTTGAAAGTAATCTTGTACGGTTATTTAGTTGCAAACGTTTT